>JASPKZ010004216.1:900000-1327500 GCA_030220185.1 Diploptera punctata | reverse complement strand
GGACTTCTAGGAGATCATTGAATAGGACCGGAGATGTTTACTTAGACGTGCTAGAACAGTACATTTTCCCGCAAGTAGACCAAATTGAAGAAGAAAATAGCGTAACATTATTCTTTCAACAAGATGGCGTGCCCCTACAATTTTCCCAACAAGTTCGAAACGCTCTGCATGCAAGATTTCGTAATCGGTGGTTTGGTAGGTCCGGTCCTATTCAATGTCCTCCTAGAAACCTCGGCTTGACACCCCTAGACTTTTTTATGGGGATACGTGATTGACTCTTCAACAAGTGCATTGAATATAGCAAATAACGAACAGATTCCTTTGAACTACACATTTGATAATTGTGTGTTCAATAATTGTGTTTTAAATGACTTTAACTCATGCCCCAAATGGGAGTCAATGACCAATCACGTTTCAATGATTTCTGTTTTACAACCAATCAGAGTCGTGTTTCACGAAATATTTATCAGTGTTATAATTACCATATTAAAGAAAGCTCCTCCTTTTTAATATTCTGAACAGGTCTGACCATTATTTTGCAGTGACTGAGCCTATGAGAAATACGGCTACCAGATTGTATATATAGTGCATAGATGTCAACACATGCCACATGTGGGAGTTAATATAAGAAAAATTTGTAGCAATTGATTATACCACCAAAAAAAGAAACCACTGTTTGCACTTTCTTAAATGTATTTTTTCCCAGGTAACAATCCAGAAAAATATAAGTGTCATATATACATCATACGACATCAGAAATGAATTAATATACAGTTTGATGTGTTTCATTTTTTCTCCACTAGAGAGCATTCTTGCAATATTGCGTTCCTTTGGCAATAAATAGTATTATCTGGTTGCAGTGATAAACAAAAAAAGCAGATGAAGCGTACCTATCGTTTCTCATTTGTTTTCAAACATCGCCGTTTACATTAAATATATCAATATTTTTAAAATACCTATAGTTAAATAATGATTTGTGAGTAAACAGCTTAATTTTATTCGTTAAATAGTCCTAACAAATGCCACTCTTGATTTCCAAATTCTCTAGATAAATTCACGACTCACTTCGTGAGTCGTGAATTTATCGATAATTTGGAAATCACTCGTGGCATTAATTATGATGATTTTACTGAGTTGTAGCTAAAAAAAAGAATTACTAACCTATAATGTTGGTTATAATATACAGTTTGATGTGATTCATTTATTTTCTACACTAGGGTACATTCTTACAATACTGCGATCCTATTTGACAATAAATAAAATGAAGTTACAGTAGATAAACAAATGAAACATAACCACATATTTCCGATTTGTTTTCAAACATTTCCGTTTACATTAAATATATAAATATTTTAAAATATATTTCAATAATGATTTTTGAGTAAATACTTAATTTTATTCGTTAAATAGTCCTAACAAATGTCACTTCGTGACTCGTGAATTCATCTACAGGATTTGGAAATCACTCGTGACATTACTTGTGATAAATGTAATTAATATATATTTAGACTCGCCCTCCAACTCGGGGTCCCGAGTTTGCGTCTCGGTTATTTCATGTGGGGTTTCATGGGGATGACGAATTGGAACCAGATCAGGCTTTTCTCGATATTTCTCCCGTTTTACCCCTGCCAAAAAATACGTTCCACCACTATTTCATACTCATACTCCAATTCGTTCCTTTCCATTTCATCTGTCTCTACGACACGACGGTGCAACAGGCCTTTTAAACAGCCATCGAAATATATCAGGGACCTTATTTCACCTAAACTCTCGATGGCAAAAAGTCGGAACCAGTAGATAATTTACCTTTAATTTAGGGAGATTTTTATGTCTTATAAAAGTATCTTGTAATCTTGTAAGTCCATGTTTCCCTTAACAGAGATTTAGGCGCTCTCCCCCTACAGGGAAGAATTTAAACCATACTAATTTAGTTACACTTGTTTTCGTATAGATGTCATTTGAGTGGTCCGTAGTCAGCGTTCCGCCTCATACTGACATCTAGGAAACCAAGGTAGACTAGGACGGGAAAATTCGGTAAATTTAGCTTAGAGGCCTTTTCATTTAGGCTTAAGGATCTTTTACGAGCCTGAAAATCCTCAGACTCGGGACCCACGGTTTAAAGTCCCTCTAGAAGGACTTGCTCCTTGGATTTTTCCATCCTAAAAGAATTCATTGACCCAGACCGGGTTTGAACCCGCGACCCTCGGGACCAGAGGTAAGGAGCATAACCACTAGTCCACCGCGGCCGACTTATAAAGTACAATCATTTATATTCACAACTAACTAAATATATGGTCACACGTAGAAATTCAGTATATAATGGAAATGGACAGCTAATGACAAATGAGGGAAATTTTGAGGAGGTGGCTGAATTCAAATACCTAGGAACAATAATCACAAGTAGGAATGAGATGCACAAAGAAATTAAACATAGGCTCAATTCTGGAAATGCATGCTATTATGCATTGCAGAGACTCTTGATGTCCCAACTCCTTTCAAAAAACGTTAAACTGAAAATATATAGAACTATTATTCTACCAGTTATATTATATGGGTGCGAAACATGGACTCTTACTTTAAGAGAGGAAAGAAGATTACAAGTATTTGAGAATAAAGTACTTAGGAAAATGTTTGTACCAAAGAGAGGTGAACAGACAGGTGAATGGAGAAGACTACATAACAATGAACTACATGGTCTTTATAGGAAGCCAGATATAATAAGAACAGTTAAGTCTCGTAGATTGCGACAGGACATGTTGCACATATGGGGAATGGGAGACTTGCATGGAAGCTTCTTTAGGAAATCCAAGAGGGAAAACGCCCAGTTGGTAGACCAAGAATGAGGTGGGAGAATGGCATTAACTATGATTTGAGGAAAGTGGATTATACAGGGAATGATTGGAAGGCATTAGCTCAGGATAGGGATGTATGGAGAGCTTATGTCCGTGCGGCCATGAACCTACGGGTTCGATAGTGCCAGTGAGTTAGTAATACCGAGCGTGCGTTGTTAAACCTAAATAAATTAAATGTGTTTTTTATATTTAGTTGAATAAGTAAAAAGAAAAATAATTATAAATTTATATCGTAAGTATTTTTAGATACCCAGTGATGATTACCTAGCGTTGCCCGGGAATCTACTTATCCCGATCTTCTTGGAATCATTGAGCCAAAAGTGTTTTTTTTTTCTGTGAACTTTAATATTTGTTATGATTTAGGCAGCGTAGGTCAATTAGGCGTTCAAGAAGTTACTTTTTTAGTGCGCCGATGCCCCTTTTCTTTTAGCTCCGGCCCTACAGTAAGTACGGTAATATATTACATACGTTAATTGTCACAGAAAATTCTCTAAAAGATGGAGAGAAAAAAAAACATTCAAATCGGTTAAGTAGTTTTTGAGTCCATAAAGGGCAGACAAACAGACAAGGACTCGCACTCATATAAATACATCCATCCATAGTAATTCTGCCCGAAGGCAGGTCCCTCACTGCAATTTTCATGCTATACTTGCAGCTTTACTAGGTAATTGTACGTGTGGTAACTTCCCGTTGCTTTCCACATATAAATACATAGTTATATATAAATATATATCGCCATTCAGGCGATAACACAGTGGTAATTAAGTATAGAATCGCTCAAACAAAACAAGCAATAAATGCCTTAAACTCTGTTTGGTGGAGCAAAAATATTTATAAAATAGAAAATTATAAATGTATCAAACCATAATTGAGAGCATTTTAACATATGGAGCTGAAGTCTGGCAAATCCCTACCAGGGAAACAAAAATAATTTTAAGTACAGAAATGGATGTTTTAAGAAGATCAGCTGGAAAATCTAGAATGGATAGAATACGAAATAAAGAAATAAGAGAAATTATGGGTGTACAAGAGGAGCCGGACATCATAGAAATTATAGAAAAGAAAAGATTACAGTGGTATGGCCATGTCAAAAGAATGCCCGAGCAAAGATTGCCTAAAATTGTTATGGAATGGATCTCAATGAAAAGGCGAAGAGAGGAAGACCGAAGAAAACTTGGATAGAAGGGGTACAAGCAGCTATGAATATCAGAGGATTTGAGGAAGATCAATGGATGGACAGAGAGGAATGGCGTTTGGTTTTTTCCGGAAGACGGTGGCAGCTGCTATGATACCGGATGATGATGATGATTATTATTATTGTGTTGTTTGAATGACATATTCTGACTTTGTAGAGACCAAAGTTAGGCTGAGGAGTGGACAGGTTATTTTTAGAAAGTGCCAGTTAGACTGGAGCCAAACTGGTGGAAATGACATTAAGAGATCATTGGCATCATATTCTTCTGAGGGCCAAGGATGCAGACTGCTGGAATACCGTTGTCAGTTGAATTTGTATTAATACTTAACCAACGTTGATAATTTAAAACTTATCTCGATAAAGGACATTTTTCTTGCAGTTCTTTTTCGTCAGCAAAACGAATTACATTTGTGCACAATAAAGATACACCTCAGAGAATTCTGATTTTGTACTTAACTCAATTTGACCGAAAAATATATTTTAACACGAGTGCATTAAACTACCCATCCATCCATAGTAATTCTGCCCGAAGGCAGGTCCTTTACTGCAATCATAGCATTTCCATGCTATGTTTGCAGCTTTACTAGGGAATTGTAGGTGTGGTAGCTTCCCGTTGCTTTCCACACCGGTGAAGGATGATGATAATGATAAGGATGATGGTGATGGCCATATGATTTCGGGGACCGTTTGGGCCTTAAAGTTTTCCTGACATTTGTCTTACAGGTGAGAAAAAACTCCGATAAAAACCTCACCCAGAAATCTGCCCCGACCGGGGATCGAACCCGGGCCCGTGACAAGGCAGCACGCTACCTCGAGACTACAGCGGTGGACATTAAACTATCAATTTGTTATGATGTTGAGTGATTCCGGGTTCTGTGGCCGTGGTCCATAGTTGGTGTTGATACCAGACGTTTCGCCCTCAACTGCGGAGGGCATCTTCAGTGGCGAGTGCTTCTAGGCGTGTTTCCTGGTCGGAAGCTCTACTCTAAGTAGAGTAGAGCTTCCGACCAGGAAACACGCCTAGAAGCACTCGCCACTGAAGATGCCCTCCGCAGTTGAGGGCGAAACGTCTGGTATCAACACCAACTATGGACCACGGCCACAGAACCCGGAATCACTCAACATCATGATTACCGGCCGTGAAAGCCTGCATTCAACTATCAATTTGTTATATTGTAATAGTATATTACGATGCGATGTTGGGAAGTAAAACACTTCACAAACGTGCGTTGTGCATTATTTTTGCGCGATGTTTTTTTCAAAATAAATAATAGTAAAATAATAACATATTTGTTGGAAATATTTGCGTTAATTATAGACAACTGACTAACGTTATCAGTGTGGGAAATGTTTATTAGTTGAAACTACAAAAGGCCGTGAGACCAATTAGTGTTAAAATGGCGGCAAGTACGCATTTATTGTTTTATATTTTCTCAAATAAAGTTCAGTTCATTTAAGATGCAGTGATTTGTTTAGTATAATGTATATTAGCACTACATTTTGGATATTTTTTGTATATACGTTGTACGTAGTATACATAGAGAGCAGTGATTTTACTTCCCACACGCGGTTTATAATATGTAATATTACAGTATAGTTATTTAGGTTGGCAACCCCGAAATGTAGGAAGTTTAACTTTCAATCATGGTCGCCATTGCTGTAAGTACGACAAAACGCACTATCGCGTAAAAAAATTAAATAATTTCTGTTCACAATTTAGTTATATTATTGTATTAGTTGAATGACCTCGTAGGGACCGAAGTTGGGATGTGGGGAGTACAAGTTAAAAAAAATGTCATTAAGACTGGAGCCAGAACTGGTGGAAATGACATTGAGAGATCATTGGCATATTCTTCTGACGGCCAAGGCTGCAAGACTGTTTTAATGCCACTGACAGCTGAATTTTTACACTTACTAAACCAACGTGGATAATTTCAAACTTACCTCGTCAAGGGACATTCTTCTATGTAGTTTTTGTCACCAGCAAAACGAATCTGTAAAAAAATAAATATAGTAGTAACAAAGCTTTGCATTTGTATATGATCAAATATATTAAATTGAAATAAAATTGTATTTTATTTCATGACGTTATTTAACTACTCGGTCGGCTGCGGTGGACTAGTGGTTATGCTCCTTGCCTCTGGTCCCGAGGGTCGCGGGTTCAAACCCGGCCGGGATAGATGGATTTTTTTTAGCATGGAAAAATCCAAGGAGCAAGTCCTCCGGGAGGCACTTTAAGTCGTGGAACCCGAGTCTGAAGACTTTCAGGCTCGTAAAAGATCCATAAGTCTAAATAAAAAAGGCCTCTAAGCAAAATTTACAGACCTCATCATCCTAATAATATCTTAGTTGCCTGTTAGATGTCTCATTGGATTGGTATCTTGACCGCATACATTCATGACATCTGTGGATAAATATAACTAACTCACTGGCACTATCGAACCCGTAGGTTCATGACCGCGCGGGCATAAGCTCTCCATATATCCCTATCCTGAACCAATGTTTTCCAATCATCCCCTGTATAATCTACTTCCCTCAAATCATAGTTAATGTTATTCTCCCACCTCATTCTTGGTCTACCAACTGGACGTTTTCCCTCTGGTTTTCCTACAAGAAGCTTCCATGCACATCTTTCATTCCCATTCATGCCACATGTCCTGCCCATCACAGTCTACGAGACTAAACTGTTCTCATTATATCTGGCTTCCTATAAAGACCATGTAATTCACTGTTATGCAGTCTTCTCCATTCACCTGATTGTTCATCTCCCTTTGGTCCAAAATTTTTCCTAAGAACGTTATTCTCAAATACTCGTAATCTCCTCTCCTCCCTTAAAGTAAGAGTCCATGTTTCGCATCCATATAATAATATAACTGGTAGAATAATAGTTTTATATATTTTCAGTTTAACGTTTTTTTTAAAGAAGTTGGGAAGTCAAAAGTTTCTGTAATGGATAATAGCACGCATTTCCAGAATTGAGCCCATGTTTAATTTTTTTGTGCATCTCATTCCTGTTTGTGATTATTGTTCCTAGGTATTTGAATCCTGCCACTTCCTCAAAATTTCCCTCATTTGTCATTAGCTGTCCATTTCCATTATATAATGTATTTCTACGTGTGACCACATATTTAGTTTTATTGATATTTACTTCTGGTACCAATTTCTTAGTGTTACTCAGTAGTGCGTGTGTGCTTGCCTTTAGTATCTCCTCGCTATCGGCCAATAGTACTACATCATCAGCATAAACTAACAGCTTAATAATACCATTGAGTTGTAAGCCTTCTGAGGATAAATATGCATAACTAAATTAACTCCTAACAAAGGGGAGGCTAAGGGTCTACATTGGGCTACCCATTGCGGATGGATTTAACTACTCTTACTATTAACGTCGCAATTCAAATGTGGGCATGAAAGGGTCTCTGTATTTTCTTAGATACTCTTATTTTAGGCTTGAGATTATTAAAATCCGATGCGTGACAGGCTTAAAAGGCTCTTGTCCTATCAGCCGGTTGCTGATCTCACATCCATTTGTCAATCACAGCGTAGATATCATCCAGCCAATATATGGGTGACATGGTAGGACGTTGGGTCTTCTAGCCGTTATACCTCATTTACTCAACCAGGAACCGCCGCGCCGGTGATTAACATTTGAGCAAATGATCATAGCAATAGAGCAAATGAATATATTCATTTGAGCAAAGTAAAGGACGTGCAGAAATGGTACTCATATTTTCCCTCTAAGAAAGATGTGACAACGCTGTGTCGTTCGGTGTGCACATGGTCCTTCGGTTTCTTAGCTTCTTAAATTTTCACCGCAATTTGGTGACAGTTTAGAAAATAAACTAATAGAACAAGTAGTAAGATATAACTTCCTAGGTTGCGACATTTCATACACAGCGGAAACAGATATAAATAACGAACTAAATAAGTTTAATTATATAACAGGAACACTAAAAAGAACTTTGAAAAATAAAGCCAGGAAATACTCTATAATGAAATTATACAAGACAATGGCAGTGCCTATTATTACTTATGGAGCCGAAACATGGACAGTGACAACACAACAATCTGCCGGAATACAAACTGCTGAAATGAGATTCCTCAGACCAATAGCAGGATATCAAAGAACAGACAAAAAACATAACACAGAAATAAGACAACTAAAAGTAGAGGAATTGAACACAACAGTAGAGAAATACAGAACAAACTGGAAAGAACACTTGGCAAGGATGACTGAGAATAGAATATCAAAAGCAGCATACAACTATTCACCACGAGGAAGAAGTTTGGTAAGACCAAGGAAAAGATTGAAAGAGCAGCAATTTGGAGCCGGAAAAGGCTAGAAAATAAGCCTAAGCCGTGAAGAAGAATAAGAATTTGGTGACAGTACGGAAATTACAATGTTTGTGATTTATATCTCATTAGCATCACAAACCGTCCCGCGTTGTAGCCGAGTGGTTTAGGCAAGATGCCACGGCAGAGCTACGGGACTTGTGTTGGTCCGAGTCTCCATAGGGGAAGAAATGTTTTCGTGGAATTTCGGCCAGTGTGGGACCGTTGCCCACCCAGCATCGTAAGGCATATCGGTAATTACAATAAGTAGCGGCTCCAGGTTGAGAAAACCAGCTATAATGGCTGGGGGACCCGACATGTTGACCACATGTCACCCCTACACTGGCTGGATGTTCGTCTGCTTCTGTGATTAACACATATGGGTGTGAGACAAGCAGTCGGCTGGTAGTTTAATTTAGTTTTTAGCATCAAATGCCTTAATAATTAATATTTTTCGAAACATGAAAAGCGTTCCAGTGTCTAATAGCACATTGTTGGTTAATTTGTGGCGAGTAGAACCACGCTCTGATAACTATTTTGTAGCGACTTGGTTTTACCAACCATGCGCTGCATAATAATTTTGTACGTAGACGTCACTGCTACCTTCCGGGATCGCTGGGTTATGATACTGCTGTACTTAGTAAAGGATTCCAAACATTCAACGAAGTTATTTACAACAAAACAGCCTGCCTCGGGCCCATAGAAGGCGGCTAACCATTCATCTTTCTGTTTCCACTTGAACATGCATGTGAGTATAACACTGATTATAATTTGCATGGACTGAACTAATTTCGTTATGGGATAGAGAACAATGGCTATTCTTTAAATAACAACAATGGGCGTAGCATAAAATATTGGTTTTTAATACAAAATAAGTGTGGATGTTATAAAAAAAATAAAGTAATATAAATAACAAAACTATATCTTGGAACAATCAATCTGAGCCCAGTAATAAACAAAACATAATAAGATAACGACGTACCATTCAAACAATCACACTCAAACGTCTCTAAGCAGAATCGAAAGTCCTTCTTCCATGCTGACTTAGATTAAATTAAATCCGACCATTCTTCGGTGTACAATCCACATGCTTATCTTCTGCATTACCATGCTAACTTCGTCCTTTGCATGGTACACCAGAGTAGGATTCCAACACTGAATCCACTTGTTAGGCCGATCGACTGACTGTTCAAGTCCACTCAGATTGCCGAGCATATATCAGGTTCGCCAGGAGAAGGGATGTGCGCTAGCAAGATGCGCAATGGAAAGGGTAAAGAAGGAAGGGGTAACCACACGGAACACAGGAAAACATTGGCAGGCTTCACAAATGTTCGTAAGCGGGAAGGAGCACGAAGATGATAACTGAACCGCAAAAGGCACTTTCGGTTCAAATTTAAGGTTTCATATTTTTTTCATTATTTAGCAGAAGGGCGCGATCTGATTAGGTGTAATATATACGTTTGAATTTATTGATTCTTTAAAACCTGTATTGATAGATGTGCACAGAAAAATGTCCCATTTTAAATGTCTGTGAAAAGACTCTGCGCCATTTGTGGTGGTGGGGCTGTTTCCATTTGGTGCTAGTGCCCCAAAGGTTTGGTGGGAACTTACTCCACCATACGGGTACGTTTAAAAGTATTAGACTGACAGTTGAATGCGACATTGCCAAAGCGTTGGAATACGTGACAAGTGAAATTCGTGTTGGAGTGAAATAAACATGTTTGCTGAAGTGAAATACACATTTTGTTTTTTTTTTTTCTCTTATTTGCTCAAAAGTGCGCTATCCTGAACTGCTACTTATAGTAGCTACCTAAATTCCTCAATATGCTGGCGGGCACCGATTCCATACACTAGTCCGAAATTCCATGAGAAAATTTCTTCCTCCACATAGACTCGAAATAGCACACTCCTATCTTCATGTGCTAACTAGTTTGTGTGGTTTTCAGTGTCACTTGTGCGAAAGTAAATTTCTACCAACCTCTCAACTTTATAACACCACGTTAATATTCGATATTTGCCAAACTGCGTTCGAGTTATGCGCCAAGGCTGATCGTCCACAGTCCGATTTATGTACCATAAATTGATGCTTCACTTATCTTCCGAAGGAAGTCATATTCAAGACATTTACGTCCTTAAAAATCCATTGGTTCCGGTCGAGTTTGAACCTGTGAATCTCAGAACCAGATGTGTGCATTAATTGATAGTCCGCCAGGACCAATAAAATAAAGAATTTAATCAATAAATAAATCATAACTTTTTGTTAAATATCAATTTTATGGAAATAGAATAACGCTTAGATGATATCGTTTTAAGACTCGGAGTTCAAATCACTGAGTTGTCTTCTCTTATGGTTTTCCTCAGTCATTAAAGGAAATTCATCCATAGTAATTCTGCCCGAAGACAGGTCCTTCACTGCAATCATAGCATTTTCATGCTATGCTTGCAGCTTTACTAGGGAATTGTAGGTGTGGTAGCTTCCCGTTGCTTTCCACACCGGTGAGGGATGATGATGATGGCCATATGATTTCGGGGGACCGTTGGGCCTTAAAGTTTCCTGACATTTGTCTGACAGGTGAGGAAAACCTCCGATAAAAACCTCACCCAGAAAAACTGCCCCGACCGGGGATCGAACCCGGGCGCACTGAGTGACAAGGCAGCACGCTACCTCGAGACCACAGCGGTGGACTTAAGGGAAATGCTAGGTTTTAAATTCATTACACATCAATTCATTTCGTTATTAATTGTAATTTAATAATTCATTAAAATTAATATAAATGTACATATAACACATAAGTTCAGACAAAAACATACCTAGCCGGCTGCACCCAAAGATCTTTAGACTAGTATGTGAAAAATGTAAATGAAAATAAAATAAAGTCAACTTATTAGAATTTAATGCGCTTGGAATTTAATAAAAGGAGATGGCACAGATTCAAGATCTGCAATGCGGTAGCCCTATTTTTTATTTCACTGTACTGGAGTTCGACCGCTCCTTTTTATCTTTCACAGCAACATTTTTCTTTCTTTATCTTAATTAAACCTCTCCCTTTTTAGGTACTTTTACATGTCCCGTGTTACCCGAACCTAACGGGAAACGATCTTCGGGGAGAAGATTTTTAATTCTAAAACACACATATACTTTTTTGACCACACGAGCACATGGAAGGTCTCCCAGATGATTGTTCAACTCAATTCCAGGGTTACCTCCGAAACAAAACGAACATTTTAAGAAAGGCGTACATACGTTCATATTAAACAAGGTGAAAATGGTACGCAACATTGTGTCTTCGGGGACCATTTTTATCATGATTTTTTTCTGGCATTAGTGTTACAGGTGAAGAAAAATCCTGAAAGAAACCTCACCAGAAAACGTGTCCTGACCGGAGATCGAACCATGGCCCGCTGCGTCTCACACAATGACACGACGTTAACACTAGACCACAGTGTTAGACAATATCAACATAAAACGTAATTTAAACCTGTTTGCCTAAATATGTTATATATTCATATTAGAGCATATCCTGGATTACTATCTCACGTAAAACTAACTCACTGGTAACTATCGAACCAGTAGGTTCATGGCCGCACGCCATGTCCGCGTTTCTTGACGGTTTAATTTTTTAAAGTGAAAGGTATTTTTCCATATGGCTTTTCACCTTCGACCTGTCCGGCATGGGTAACCCTTTCGGCAACAATGCTACTGCCGGCATAGCTGTTGGGGTCATTTAAACACTTAAGATGTTCCACCATGACAAGGTAGATATACCATGAACGAATAACCTCTCGAATACAATTATTTTACATTTTTCTTTTTCGAAATCGACGTAGTCAAGTGTAATTCTTCGACTAGTATAACTGAATTTATGTCTGTGTTTAATGTCCAGAAGTATCTGTACAGTGTGATGTGTTAATAATTGTCTTCTGTAAATGTACAGCTAAATATATGTGCGATTGTTCGTCTGTAAGTATATATAGTGAATTGGTATAACATGTAAGAATGAAAAATTATTATTATTATATTATTATTATTATTATTATTACTATTATTATTATTGTTGTTAATTAAACATTCTGGAATATTATGTCCGAAAAGTTAAGGTAATTATTAATTTTATTTTCTTTTAACTTTTTTATAGTTAGTTCTATTTACGAGAGCAAAGCTGTTTATACAATAGGCTTACTTTTAAGGTATTTTTATATCGACTTACATATATATATATATATTTATTTATTTATTTGGTGAATGACTAATTAACGCCCTCTTCGTTAGTAGGCCCTGATATCAGACTTTTCCTAAAAAGAAACACGATTTTCTTTTTACTGTTGTTTCCATCCTCCTACTCCGTGATTTTCAATTACAAATGCAATAGCTAAGGAATAGCAATACATTTAAAAAATATGTATTTATCTAAAGGAAGGGCATTTCTTAGTGCCCGGGTTCGATTCTCGGATTAAAGGATTCTAAATATCCACCTTTAGTATGAGTGTATGTCCTGCTGCTCTACGCTGTATGTAACTGCTTAATGCATTGTTCATAGTTCTTGCTTCCTACCTATAGATGATGAGCCCATGGGATTGACTTATGGGAGAGGGTAAAAGTCATATAGGAGAAGGAACGGCAAAAGAATGGAAATTAATGAAAAAAGAAGAATCTGAATTCATGATTTATAATATAATGTAATGGCATTCCAAGGGAAAATCAAATCAGATCCAAAATAGTAATAGGAAACAAAATCATAGAACAGGTGAACCATCTCAATTATCTAGGATGTGACATTTCATTCAATTATGATAATGATATAACTAATAAAATAGCAAAATTCCAGGGAATATCTGGTACGATAAAACGATCACTAAATAACAAAACAACAAGAGAGACCCAATTTAAATTTTACAAAACGTTGGCAGATACCGGTACTGCGCTATGGTTCAGAAGCCTAGATACATAAAAAACAAGATATAAGTAGGATAACGGCGGCAGAAATGAAATTTTTGAGATCTGTTAAAGGGTGCACTAAGGAAGACAGAATCAAGAACACTGAAATAAGACAGGAACTTGAAATATTTGCTATAACTGATAAAATAGATAGGCCTACATATAGACAAAAATGGAAGCAACACATAGACAGAATGAATGAAGATAGATATCCAAAACAAATAAAATACAAACCTAAAGGCACCCGAGATGTGGGCAGACCTAGAAAGAGATGGGCTGAAGTCGGAACGGGTCAACATACCTAATCCACGAATGCAGATGATGATGATAATATAATGTTATGTTTCCCTGAATAAATATTTTAAATGTATATAAATATGCTGACAATTCGCATAAAAAATCAGTGATTAAATTTCCTTAAATGTAGATTTGTTTTTGCTAAATACGGTATAATGTTTATTTTTCTTCTTCATATTGTGCGAAGTTCGTCAAATAGTCTAAAACGTACAAGAAAGGCGTAGAAATTGACACGTATTCCTTGTTATTATGGAGATTCCAGTCAATTTGTGCTTTAAGAATACAAATGTAAACATTTGTCAAGTTAAATGTTTTAGCAATGACCTTAAACCGTCTACAAAGCATACAAATTGTTCCATATTGATAGAGAAAGTCGACTACATACCGTGCTACAAATAGTTGAATCTCCCATTAACCGATTTAGAAACACTCGCACATTAGAAATTCGTTTTTAACTTCTTATGACGAAAACACATAAAACGATTTTACGACAAACAGTATTGACAATCCAAAGGTGAAATTTTCGTAACCAATGTCCAAGTGCATGGCAAACATCGCGTGATGACTGAAAACGTGTATTCATACAATCTTTATTCTTTACGTACAATTCTTTGCGAGTTAATTTGCTTCCAGTGAACCCTGTTCTGTACTATTCTTCAAATTTTTTTCTCATTTTTGATTATGGAAAAAATATTTTTAACAGACGTATCTCCGATTGATTGAAAATTAATATATGTTTAAATACCGATGCTTTATTTTGTGTGTTATTGTAGACTACATAATTCGAAATTTGAAAAAGTCGAACAATTCAAATGTCAATGAAATAATTTTTAATGAAAAAAAGAAATTTTACACCGCCAGTGCCGATAAAAGTTAGAATAGTTTGAATAAAGCATTAACCTCTGAGCTCTTAAATAGAATAATCTTCTTCTTCTACGTCATGGAGTTAGGCCATAGACCTGTTTCGGCATCAAGAGATATCTCCATCTAGTAATGGGGCGCCCAACATTACTTCTTCCTTTGGGTTGGTAGTGAAGCAAAATTTGTGGGAGTCCATTGGGTGTCATTCTTTCTATATATTGGTTCCAGTTAAATTATGAATTTTTAATGTTATCTACAACACTGTAGATGTTTAATTCGGATCTTATTTCATTTTATTTCTTATCTAACAATGTATTGCCTGCTACTTAACGTAAGAATTTAATTGCAGGTACTTCCATTTTCCTTTTTCTGATTTATTAAGTATCCAATTTTCACAAGCACAATATCTTAACATAGGTACTGCCATAGTTTTGTATAATTTTTATTGTATAATTTTTTTTTAGGGTTCTTCTTATTGTTCCGCACATATATAGAACCAATAAGCTTAACTATTACAAAACTATAATCTTATCAACATTTTTATATGCAACTCATTACTTTTGAAAATCAAGTTTTACGAAACATGTTTGGTGCAATGATAAATGGAGAATAAGAAAGAAAAAATTAAGCTTGTATTAAGATTTGGATTTAGTAGCAATAGTGAAGAGTAGAAGACTACGATGGTTTGGTCACATTTTGCGTCTAAAATAAGAAAGACGAATAAAAATAGCTATTTATCCACGACCTAAACGATTATTGGGCAGACCAAAACTACATTGGAAATACCATGTGTATCAAGATCTCTTACGGGTAGGCCACTTGGAAGAAATGGACATAAGGGAGTTTTATCCTAGAGGACCTTTGTAAATGAAGCAAAAAATCGACTTCGGTTTGAAATAGCCCAAAATGTATTATTATCAACTATACATGCATGCATAATGTTTTGCCCAAGGGCAGGTCTTCCACTGCAAACTCAACATTATCAACTATAATAGACACATTTTTAGTTTTGATTTTCTTCAAGTTTGGGTCAGTTATCTTTTAGTCGGTGTTGTCCCATCCTTTCCAAGTGCACTAGCCATGTAAGTCTTTCTTTAATGTATTTAAAAGTATTCCGTTATTTCATTAGTTTTTCCAGTTCAATATTTACTTGAATGTTCTATAAACAATCTTCTGTTTTTAAAACTATTCCGCTTCTAAACGAATAGTAATTTTAAATGTATTTCTAGAGGAGTCTTGTTTCACGATTTTATAAAATATTACGTACTCTTCAGTTTTGACATTTAACATGTTTTTATTTGCATTCAAGGAACGATTTCTTGTCACTAATATATATTTTTTATTTCATTTATATTATGCTATCACAATTAGTTCACAATAACAACAGAATCTGCTACTTGACATCACACATCACAGAACTTCCTAGTTTCGTTTCTCTAATGATATTTGATTAATTTTTAGCGAATTTCGAAGGAATGAAGCTATTGAGGTTATTATCCTGAAAATATGTTCGAAAAAAATATACAAATCTTCACCTATCCTATCTAGTAGGTACCGAAAATGATCATAACCAATATATGCCCGTTAATGCTCAAGCGGTCTCAATTCTTGTTCTATTGTAACCAACTTGAAATATTGCAATCCATTTAATTAATAGAAAACATAGTTTTTTAGAATGTTTAATACATCTAGTTCTACATTAAAATTACAGTACCAGTATATAATTTTCCCTGTATTTATCTATTTGGTTAATGTAATTGCTTTATACATAATTTACAATCACTTAATGAGAAAGAATACGTACCACCTACTATAGCCAATCAAGTACACATTCACTCTTACTCGAATCTCGCTCCCCAGAATAGCTGCCTCTATGGAGGAGAATGTCAAATGCTTGTACGAGAGTAAGCGAGAGTGATCGGGAGTCCCGTTGGATCAGATTTCCCGTGAGCAAGTACAGTCTTCGTAAGCAAAATAATGTATACAATGGCTTCGAAAGCTGAAGAGAATGTATTAAATTTTCTGATTTAACTTACATTCTAGAGCCTTACGATTTGAATAAGGCCTGTATATTACAAGTGAAAAAATAAGTATGTACTTAGTACTGAAAATAGAATGTAATCCGACAGCACTCATCATGTGTTCAGAATTTATATACATTTATTTCCATGCGAAATTGTTAAGAAAATTATAAATTATGAGGTATCATTTCATCTACCAATAAATAAAAATATCAGATAATAGTTGATCGGTATGGAATAATTTATTGTTTGTTTATATAAAATTGTTAAAATGGTCAATTGTACACTCATTGGATTTATGTCGTTTAGAAAAAATGTAACTATCAGCGTACTAATTTTTAAGCGATAGTGCAAAAAATTATACATGATATGACTATATTTTCAAATTCAGGAAGTAGTTACACTTTTGAGAAATTCATTTCAAACACAATGTATATTTTTTTTAAATACGATAAATGGATAGATTGTATTATTCTATTATATACAGGATGTTTAAAAAAAAAACACTGACAACGGAGGTGAGGTGGTATATTGAGATATGTTGATACTTTTTAATAAGATACCATCCATAGTAATTCTGCCCGAAGGCAGGTCCTTCACTGCAATCATAGCATTTTCATGCTATGCTTGCAGCTTTACTAGGGAATTGTGTAGGTGTGGTAGCTTCCCGTTGCTTTCCACACCGGTGAAGGATGATGATGATAATGATAATGGTAAGGATGATAATGATAAGGATGATGACCATATGATTGCCATATGATTTCGGGGACCGTTTGGGCCTTAAAGTTTTCCTACCATTTGTCTTACAGGTGAGGAAAAACCCCGATAAAAACATCACCCAGAAAAACTGCCCCGACCGGGGATCGAACCCGGGCCCGCTACTTGACAAGGCAGCACGCTACCTCAAGACCACAGCGGTGGACAATAAGATACCAATATCCGCAAATAATATGTTTTCTCGCTATGAGAGCTAACTTCTCAAGAGTTCCATTAGTTGGATTTCAAGACTCAATACTTGACAATACTGTCACAGTCACATCAAGGTTTCAAAATACCCATCTCCCATCACATTGCAGAGCGTACATCGGTAGTGCTTGGCGCACATGTTCAAATACGCCTGGCCTCGTTTGAATTATTTCTGCAGCAGCGTGGATTCGGACTATAAGATCCATACGTATCTCTACCGGAGTCTGATGAACAGACTATTTCATGTCGCCCCACAAAACGTTGTCGAGAGGGTTAAGATCAGTGATCTCGGAGGCCATGGGACTGGTCCACCTCTGCCAGTCTATCGACCTGGATACATGATATTCAAAATGTCTCCCCACATTGGCATCCGTCATGTTGTGGCCACATTCCGTTGTGAAGCCACGTATCACAGGTTCCGCACATTGAGGTGTTATCGAGTAATGATTCTTCAAATCCTTCGAACTAACACTGATCTTGAGACATAATTAACTACTCATAGTGTGAAAACGCATCATATCCGGACATTGGTACCTTGCTAAAAAATAATCAACATATCTCAATATACTACCTCACCTCCATTGTCGGTGTTTTTTGTAACACCCTGTATGTATATACAGTGCGATCAGTATAGCATTGGACAGCAGACGCGGGGTTTGTGCTGTGCGGTGACGAAGGCTTACACGTGCAGACACGGGACGTGAAATGTGCGCAGACTCAGCAGCATAACAAGCACATCCCATGCATTCAGAGTCGCAGTCAGATCGTTTGCTTCGAGTGGATAAGGTGCTCGCTCGCTTTTCCTTGTGTATAGAATGGCGTGTGTATAAGTTATTTCAATTTTAAAATTTGTATCTTATAAAATAGGCGTGTATACATGTAAACTGAATGACGTGTGTATAAGTGTAAACTGTATAATGACTAATAATTTTTCTACTGAACAATATGTATTTATTTATGATCAGTATTTGTTAACTCAGTCTTCCAACCAAGTACGAAGGATTTTTGAAACACGATTCCCGGGTGTAAAAATTCCGTCACATTCAACAGCCCATAATCTGTACAACAAATTTTATAAAGAGGTTAAAAAAATGTATGGACAACGAAGGTGAACAGTTCCAGCACCTGCTTCAATAAAGTTGGTAAGTACGACAATTTGTAAAATAGTTACAAAAATGTGTGTGGTGGTATCAGCGCGATCCTACGCTGTCCGTTTTCCGCCGCGAGTGCGTCAGCAGTGTATAGTGAAATCCCCGCGTCTGCTGTCCAGTGCTATACTGATCGCACTGTATATGTATATGGCGATTTCACATGGAACGAATGATCTTCAAATATTTTATATACTTATTTTTCAGTAATAATAATAATAATAATAATAATAATAATAATAATAATAATAATAATAAATGTGTATATGTAAAAAAGCAATCTCTTTGGCTATTGAAAAATGCATCGCTTCTTAAATGCTGTAAACATTTCTTATGTGACACGAACACTGCATGACTTCATCCTCCGTACTCGCTGCAAGAATTCACAGTTTTTGTTACCGGTTCATGAGACTATCATGGCTGCATTCCTTTTCAGCCGCTCTGGCTTACGAGAGCGAACGGGATTAAGAGAATTTGACCGTTTTTACCACATACTGTTGCCACGTAGGGAGAGCTCTCGCTCTGCTTTGTTGCTCTTTGTTCTAATGCAGCCATTCTGATGTGGTTTGCTTTAATTCCAATACATATACAGAGCGATATATGATAAAATCCACATACTCGGTGGCAAGTGAATCTGGCGTCAGCACTGGTCGTTTTCAGTGAACGGGGTTCGTTGCAGTCACACACGCCCCCCCCCTCTCTCTCTCTCTCTCTTTATTATTATTATCATTTTACTGAACGAGTTTGTTCCTGGTTTTCATCAGTCATCTAAGAATATCTGGAATGGAGCTTCGTTACCTGGACAAATTTCATCATAATCACAATTTCATAATTGGATAAATAATGCTAAACAGCGCGAAAGACCTAGACCAGCAGGTTGGTTTCTCAACCAATAATCCTTTCAACTAAACTATGCCTAGATGTAAATAAAAGCATACAGCTGCTACTTAAAGTAGCTACCCAAATTCCTCGTGATACTGGGTGGGCATCGGTCCAGTATCAAACGTTGGTTGAAATTCGATGAGAAAATGTCTTCCCCATGGGGAGTCGAACCAACGCGCATCCCCTTTTTCTAAGTTAAGGCATGGTATGATGCCATAGACAGATCGGCTACTATAATAATTAGCCTAAATCACCGAACGTCTATGAAAAACATATGATACACATCAAAATAAAATGGATTGCCTACTTGACATAACCAACAAATTCTATACTGGTATGTGATACAATCTTAGATGTCAAAACAAGTATAAATAATAATAATAATAATAATAATAATAATAATAATAATAATAATAATAATAATCATATTAGTAATGTATGTCTAATAATAATATACACAGAGATATTTAAAAAATAGCTATGATTCCCTCTTTTGAACATTATCCATGGCCACCTTGATTCTGCGATATATTTTGTACTGTAAGTTGTGATGTAACAAGCTGATAAAAATTGCGTCACATAATTTTCTGTTTGAATAGGCCCAACTTAAATTAACATTAGTTGGATTTATATAAATTAAACTGAACATATATAAAATTATTATTCTACCAGTTATATTATATGGGTGCGAAACATGGACTCTTATTTTAAGGGAGGAAAGGAGATTACAAGTATTTGAGAATAAAGTACTTAGGAAAATGTTTGGACCCAAGAGAGATGAACAAATAGGTGAATGGAGAAGACTACATAACAATGAACTACATGGTCTTTATAGGAAGCCAGATATAATAACAGTCAAGTCTCGTAGACTGCGATGGGCAGGACATGTTGCACGTATGGGGAATGAAAGACTTTCTTGGAAGCTTCTTGTAGGAAAGCCAGAGGGAAGGCGCCCAATTGGTAGACCAAGAATGAGGTGGGAGAATAACATTAACTATGATTTGAGGGAAGTAGATTATACAGGGAATGATTGGAAAGCATTAGCTCAGGATAGGGATGTATGGAGAGCTTATGTCCGCGCGGCCATTAACCTACGGGTTCGATAGTGCCAGTGAGTAAGTAAGTAATTAAGTAAGTAAGTGCATTTATTATAAAGAAAGACACATTAATACACGTATCAACATTGTCTGCAAAGATGCTACAAGCGTTTTATACTAAATTTTCAAGGATCTCTAAATAAAAATGAAGTGACAAATGTCTGTAAAATTATCGGAGTTTTCTTTATCAGGATCTAATCTCCCGCTGATTTTGTAAAATTATATATTCAACGTTTTGAAAACCAACATTTATCATAATACATAATGTTTTCTTAGATAATGTGAATATCAAATATAGGTGAGGTCATTTGTTGCGTCAGATAAAACTTATATAAGTAAATATTTGTGCCCATTGCAGTCATCTATAATTTAAAAAAAAGGAAAAAAAGAAAAAAACTGAGACTATAATGTTTCTTTTCCTTGCCGTATTTCGATACTACGTGTTAAATAACTTAATTAAATGAATTTTATTTTCCGATAATTTGCATTTACAAAGTTTTAATTACGAATTATAAAAGTTTTGTATTATAATTATTTTTGTAACATGATGAATACGACCTAGTTCTGGCCTTCATTTTGCACTATTAACACTATTATACGAGATACCTTAGATACCTATGAAATTAATTAATTTTGCCACTATTACAACACAGAAAATAATTTAGTCTACAAATACATAACACTATGTTAACATACATCCATCCATATTAATTCTGCCCGAAGGCAGCTCCTTCACTGCAATCATAGCACTTGCATGCTATGCTTGCAGCTTTACTAGGGAATTGTAGGTGTGGTAACTTCCCGTTGCTTTCCACACCGGTGAAGGATGATGATGATGGCCATATGATTTCGGGGACCGTTTGGGCCTTAAAGTTTTCCTGCTATTTGTCTTACAGGTGAGGAAAAACCCCGATAAAAACTTCACCCAGAAAAACTGCCCCGACCGGGGATCGAACCCGGGCCCGCTACTTGACAAGGCAGCACGCTACCTCGAGACCACAGCGGTGGACGTTAACATACAGTAGTATATTAAAATAATTTATTAACGAAAAATTTTAAGGTACAAAAAAAACAAACCACCAAAAGTTTCAAATATCGGATGATTTGTTAATTTAAGTGGATAAATCGGAAAATATCTACCTGAATTGGATAATGAACTTCCAAATTCATACTATCTCGATGACTAAATAAAACAATGAAGAAACCGCGCCAAGTGTGAACCCGGAGCCTCCTTTATAAAAATCTCGAACTTCAAGCACACAGTCTGAGTTAACAACTTGAATCGATTTAATTCGGATTCCTCTTCAAATAATTATGTCGATGATATATTTTTTTTAACGTCGCGTTTCATAAGTAGGCGTGGAAGTATCGATAAATTCTGATCAGGAGCTTTATATTTAGGCTTCGGACACTTTTACTATGACACGGGACCCACTGCTTTACCCCGGTTCCTAAAGAAGCTATATTCAGAATTTTTACGCCCTGGAATAAGATGCTTCGCTCCCTCCCGGGAACCTAAAAATCCATAAATTAATTAATTAACACACCAGGTAATAGCTTCTCATTTTAAAATCATACATAAAAGAGCCGTCGAATTTTGTTCGGAGGTCACTTATTTCAGCCTTGGAACCCAAGGTTTTACTTCCCTCGAAATGAAAACAACTCTCAGGATTGGTAAACCTGGAAGATATTCCTGCATGATATTCACCACCCCCCGCACACATACACACAGACAAACAAGTAACAAAATGATCGTCTCTTATTAGGAGATGTTTACACTAAGCAAATTTCTCGGAATTTATTTGTTACAATTTAGTTTCAGGTAAATGCCCACTTCAAATCACATCCAAAAATATATCCTAATCCTCCTCAACAATAATAATAGGGGTATATAAATATAAAAATAAAAATTATTGATTGAACAAATCAATAATTTAATATAAAATATGGTCCGATGTTACAGATTTTCAAAAAAATAACTATAATTTTATTGTAATGATATATGCAGAGTTTCGTTACAAAAAAATAAAATTGCAGAATTTAGACCGATTTTAAATTTTCGCTTCAGGTTAACGTCCAATCCTAATGATCCGATTTTGCTGGTTAAATAACTCGATCTTATTTAATTACGAGTTTTTGTTGCGAAAAAAAAAACCGGCCCCTAGAGCGGTCGCATGTACACACGTTATTTTTAGTGACTAGTAAAAAGAATTTAAGATTTCAAAAAATAAATATTTTCAGGGGCACAACTCAAAAGTGACATTCCTTGGAATTTCAATAAAAACCTTAGAATTATTTTAATATCGCGATCCGTATAAAATTATGTATATCAGAATTAGTTTCTAGATTTAACATTGAATATAGAAGGGAATTTGCATTATTTTCTCTAGTCGAATATGTTAGAATTTTATTTACAAGTATGTTACTTATTAATATCTTATTTTCTCTATAAGTACAATAAAATAATGGCCAAACATGCATCATTACAAGAAAATTTAACTTTAAAAACGTGGGCCAATTTGGTTACAGAAATAAAGTTTCGCCAACCTACGGAACTAAGAATAGTTTATCACCATTTCTTTCAGAATACATATTTTTTAACTTAATAACTAAAAAATAATTATTAAACCATGTCTTAAAGTACTAATATAATGAAAATGGCCAAATGCGCATTGTTCATAATTAAGAAAATTTTACATTTTGAAATGATGGCACCATTGCTTTTACTAATGTAATGAAAGCAGTTTCGCCAACTTAAGGAATTACAGGTAATTTCGTAACATTAATTTCTTGTGAATGTACACTTAATTCATTTGTAAAAAAATAAAATAGTAATTAAATCGTATATATGTAATATTATAGACCTAGTGTTTAATATACTGATATGGCTTAAGTTTAATTAAGATAATAGGACATGACAGTCCTGATATCGTCGAAGACTCGAGACACATTAATTGAAGTCATGCAGGTGACTATACAAATACTAGAAAAACAAAGAATATAATTGCAATTTGAAGATAAACACTGTATTACCTTGGATTTTTTTGTAGTTATTCCGTGCGTTCACGAATGTTGCGGTTGACGTAATAACGATCGGGTGTGCTTGTGCTTCAAATTGAATCTCCCCCAAGCTGAGGCCGGGCTTGTCTCAGCTGTCGCTACAAAAATATGTAGCGTGGCGGCTGCATGATAACGGCTTGTTCACGAGCGCAAGCGCTGAAAAGGAACACGCCACCAGATGGTTCCAATTGTATATTCGATGGTGGGAATTTTAAACATTCTCTCTTGAAGCACATCAGTTTCATAAATCGTACTTTGAATTTCTTTAAAGTAATGCTGACATTTTCCCAGTATGCAGGTATTTTATTTAATTACCCATTTTAATACCTAAGGATAATTGTCGTCGCGATTCAAAGTTGTACTTTTAAAGGTTACAATATGTTGATAGAGGACTCTTATTTCAGATTTGAAGTTCTTTTACGTTTCGTGAAAATATGTAAAAGAATTCTTTCAACGGAAGCCATACTAAAAAAAAAGCATCGACCACGCCCTGGTTTGGATCCTAAATCCCTGAATCATGGTGTTTACTAGACAGCATGCTTTCGTGAATCAACTCAATATTTCTTTGCTGGCATAATTTCTTCAGTGTGCACTGAATTTTAGAAACCTGCAGTTAATTTTAAAACAATACTTAACTATATGAAGTGTTTAAAAGTATAATGCAAATAGCCATGCTTAAACATTGCCAAATTATTAAATATAATTTGAACATTAATTATGCTGTACTTACTCATGTTGGATTCCATTGTAAGTTAAAAATACTACACCCTTATAGTTGATATGAAAATAAAATAAAATTCACTGCTATTATAGTTAAGTAAAACTATTATCAATCCAACTTTTATTTTGAAATGTTTAATATTCAGCAGGGTTGAAAATCATTATTCCTTTCTATGTTAGGAAATTGTCAGGAACATCATTCATAAATCTATTTATGTTTTCTTTGTAAAATATGTCTTCCTTTTGATGTGGGAGTATCTGATTTTTTTTTCTCTAATAAACATAGTACTAATTTAAGAAACAGTGCAAGTCCCTTCATTCAACTTTATCATTGTTTTCAATATTCAAATTTCTACCACAAACTACCTGTGCACATATTTTAAACACTATCTTAAAAATAGAAATTTTAAATACAGACTTTCATTAGTGTGACCAGTTTTGAGAACTGGAAAGCAAGGACTCTTGTAAAAAAAAAGAACAAAAAATAAGTCATAGCTTAGCAGTGCACATTTTGACAACTCAAATTTTCCTTATTTAATGTTAATGTATAAAACATATGAGTAAATAATTTTATTTTTTATGTAAATAAAGGTTGAAAGTATACATTTAAATAAAAAGGTACAAATATCTGTAAATGCTTGGCCCATTAGATAACAAATATTGATTTATTTTCATTATTGAGAGGATTGTGGTGAATTATAGTGTAATAACAATCAAATACAATGATCCTCTTTCCTTTTTACTGCACAACAGGCAACCAACTTTAAAATTACAAATGTAACATCATAGTAAATTTTACAGTCCAATAATAACTACAATATCATAATCAATTAAATAAATATTTATGGGCTCTCAAATTACTAACATTAATCAAATACAGCAGAATATATGCTTTGGTAAACTTAACATAATTTTTTTGGAAATTTCATTCATTCATAGTGTTCTGCCCATGAGCAGGTCTTTCACTGCAAACTCAGCATTCTCCACTCTTTCCTTACCTCGGCTTTCCTTTTTGTATCTGCATACAAACCATTGGCTCAACTGCACTTCTACTAGCGCTTGATTTTTCAGTTATATTGTTGTAAACTATGGCTCTTCTTCTGTATTTAAAGTAAAGTAAAGTGATCCCACTACAGGCCTCAGGAGGCCCTTGGGGTAGTAGGAGGTTAAGGCTCCCACTTTTTCTAGACAATCGGCACTTTATGTCAGCCGGGTTGTCAGCCCTGCGTGACGGCCGCCTTTACCCCAGAACAAGCGTCTGGTACTCATTTCAGTTAGAGACTGAGTCGACCCCAGGGCCATAGTGCCGCCAGAGGGTTTGGGTCAGTTTAAAAATCCTGACCCCAACGGGACTTGAACCCTCGACCCTCCGGCTTGTAGCTCAGTGCCTTAACCACTATGCTACGGCACTAACATTATTTAATATTTTAAACTTTCTCAAACAATTTTTATAACAATTTTGAAGTATTTATTTAAATATGCAAATCACAATATTATGACACTGTTAGATAATATTGTGATGCTAACTGCTATTTTCTCCACAGAGTATATTACTTAGTCTATGATTTTTCTATCGCTGTTTTGGGTTATCACTGGTTGGATCAGCATTAGGGAGTGATAAGTAAGTGTACACCCATTTTTAATAAACGTTTGGTAATTTTAATATTATTAATGTATTTTTTTAACATAGATTTGGGGATTTATTGCATATATTAGTCATTTAAATTTAGTAGCGACGGATAGTAATTGAGGATGATAATCGATATGTGGTTCGATTGTGGGTTATCGCTGGCTCTATAAACTCTGGCGCATGCGCACTGTTGTTCTATAGGACTTTGAAAATATATCATGCTAGTTTAAGTGCAGTTTTTCCCAAACCATTTATTTTAATATTGTCTATCATCTGATGTCTTTTTCTGCTTCTAACTTTCTCACCGTTGACCATTCCTTCTAGGGCATCTGTCAGCAGGCAGTTTCTTCTTAGCCAGTGGCCAATCTAATTTCTTTTCCTCTACTTTATGAGTTCCAGCATTGTTCTTCTTTCACCCACTCTATCTAGCATGGGAAATACTTTAATTAATTTTCTAACCGACATCGCATCTTAAAGTACCACATTTAAGAAATAGAACTATATTGCAAAAATCAGGAAAGCTGATAGACTATAATTTCGTTTTATTTTAATGTAAAGTGTAACAAAACATAATACTCTAACTTGTATGGATGATAGAAGAGGTAAAAAAAAATGGTTGGTATCTAATGTCAAGCACTTGACAATGAAGTCATCTGCTCTCTTGCACTCTAATACTTACCACGAAGGCTGGTCTCTTCTTCAAAAAGGTCCAAAAAATATATTTAATTAGCCATAGGTAGAAGATCATTAATTTGCATGTCTTTTAATTTAGACCATGAATTGTGTTCTATAGCACAGCTTTAAATTGAATTCATAGAAACTTCAAGACACTGTATGTGCAATATTTAGGATATTGAAGAATGAGTACCACATTTAATTTAAAAAAATAACTGTCTTTTCATTACATATGTAGAGTACTTTTGTTTCAATAATTTCATTTTGAGTATCTTCATTGACCATATCAAGTACTTCTATTGTTGTGTATATTCATGTGTCATTTACAAATGGAACTTACATTAAATTAGTTGAATAATGATAATCATAATTAATTTATAATTATATTCTTTATTATATCTTTATAGTGATACAGTTTCTGATTTTGTACTTCAACAATATGAAGATCTACCTCTAAAAAGAGTGTAATTATCCATGTGTGTGAAGATGGTTTTTTAAGGCATTACTTATGTAATCTTTCTCAATTTACTCAGTTAGCACACTGGAAATTGTGACATTTACCATTTGATTGATTTTGACTATAAGATAGTGTTTATCTAAAAGAATGTCACATAGAATTGTCAATTATACCCTTATTTGAGGGAGGTCTTCAATTAATTACAGACATTTGACAAAAATGTTTATGTTGGTATTTTCTAATTTCTCTCCTATTTGAATACAGAATTTTGTTACACACTGTATAAAGTTGTTTGAAATACAGTTGTATTTCTTCATTGGAAAATTTGTATTTTTATCTATACCATTAATAATCTATTTGAATTATCAATTATGAAGAAAAAGCAAAAATTAAATTTGAAGTTGATAAAGAGTATAAATCTACTTACAATAGGAAAGAAAGTCTAGAACTATACATGTATAAAATTGTGTTTAATGAAGTCTTTGTTTTGGTGTGATGCACACTAGGAATGTTTTAATAATTTATTATATATTATTATTTTGCAGGAAACTAAGCATATGATGCCTTTAGCTTCTCTACGAGAGCAATGTATGCTTCCATTGCAGCTTCTTTGGAGGTGCCTTTCTTGCCATTCCATGCTTCCCATTTCGCCTTGCCCTTCAAGTCCAACATTCCTGGTTTTGCTGTAAGTAATATTCATTTTTATTAGTTGTTATGGAACATTAATTTAACAGCATGTATTTAGTCCTTAGATTTCAAATATAATTGGAATATTCATTGTTCAGATAATGAAATACAAAAATGACAAAATGGACCTAAAATATATGAACAAGTCTTCTATACGTTCAAATACATTATTATTGTTATTATTATTGAATTTCCAAATAATGCAAACCCTATTTCACCTTCCAGTATGGTACCATATGCTAGGGTTTTAGTTGCAATAAAATTATGTACATTCATTCACAATATGCTTAATTTCTAGAGTTACATATCAATAATATTGTAATGTAATATGAATAACTAAATTAATTAATTAATTAATCAAAAGAACTGACTCAAAATCTCTTAAAAATGTAATAGAGAAAATCACACAGCTTCTTATATAAAGCATTTGTCAAAGGCAGTTGAAATCTATTTTGGCAATAATCTAATTCAGTAATAAATTCATATCTTTGGGATTCAAACGTGGACATTCAAATACATTAGTTCATTTTTAATAAAAATTTTAATGGAAAGTAACACTATGAGATAAATTATCAATATTACATAATTTAATTGGGAAAATGTTTATTGATGTCTCACACCACAAAACAAAAGTCTACACATTGTTAATAATAAATCTGTACTGAAGACTGCGAAGAGAGTTGAAATTTTCAGCTGATCAGTAATATTTTGAATAACCAAGTTGTTAAGTTTAATGGTAGGCACAATATTTTGAAACTTGGTGAAAGCATATAATTTGCAATGTCAAAGTAAAGGAATTTCCAAGAAGAACCTTGTAAGAGATATTTGTCCTTATTATAGAAATGTTTCCCAGTCAGCTATGATCTTTCTTAGTGTATTTACAGATAGATAGATAAATACATATAATTAAAAATTATGCTGAATTATTCACATGAGAAAGAAAAAAGTGATTCCCTATAAACAATCAATGTTCGACTGTAGCAGCAAATTTTAAGTACCAATTGTTAATTTTTGTAATTTCACATAGTGTCCTCTTCTTTTATCACCTTATACCGGTTTTCCTTTTATAGGAATTACACCTTACAGCATTAGCAGCAATTCACTTTGAACCATACATTACCAAGTTGGTACACTCACATAAGAAAATACAACATGCCCCTAAACAGATCACATCATTTCAGTATTTTTAACTAATTAATTTTCCTTTTATAGGAAAAAATCACTATGAAGTTTAATTTAAGATTTAAATTAAAATTCTTTACACCTCAACTCATATCCAATCTTCTAATTAAACCAGTTTCAAAAGTAGGTTATTTCATCTTCAGTAAACCCTCAGGGGTCTCCATCTAGGGGATATGTGGATGGCAACCACAAGGTTCCCAAGCTGAGCAAAACATTGCTTCCATTTACTTGTGTTTTGCTCCTTACTTTTATCTTGAACAGACCTGGTATTTCTTCCTTTTCTAGTATCAGATCCCTCTTTTACTTTCCTATCCAGTCTCCCTGGCCTGACCTCTTGTTTTCTTAGACCCTGATGGCATTAGAATATTTGAGGCCAAAGGGTTAATTTCTGTCTTTCCTATATCTCTTTCTTTTAATCTCGTGGACACTCATCTTGAATGCCCACATAAGCTGCATGTTCAAATGCAGTCCCATAGCAACTTATAGCATAAGTATGCAAAGGATTTGTGTCATCAGCTGCAGCTAGATACACATAATGAAGAATGATGATTCATCTTCAGTAATATCTCGACTGATGTTATGTCGTTCAGGAGAACTGGAATAAGAAGCAGTTCTCCTGAACAACATAACATTGGTTGAGATATTACTGAAGATGAAACCACCTAGGTTTTGAAACTGGTTTAATTAGAAGACTGTATATGAGGAGAGGTATAAAGAATTTTAATTTCAATCTTAAATTAATTAATTATTTAGATCTTCTTTTTCATCTCACGTCAGTTTAACCTCTCGCCTTATAAGCACTTTTTACACGTCACCCAGACCTTACAGTGGCATGACGTGTCAGAAGAGCAATTTTAAACTGTTGATCACACATACTTTATTGGCCACACAAATACACTCCGAATGAGTGATCGGCTCAATTTCAGGGCCTCCACCGAGACAACATAGCATTAAAACAAAAATTTCGACTTTTAAAGTAAATATATAATTTAAAAGTAAAAAAAACAGGAGTTCAAATTAATGAGTTTAAATTAACTAAACCAAATTCAACAGTTATTTTAAATAATATTCATTACAACAAATCGGAGTTGGGCTAGACAGCGCACGAATTCGTCAGGGATGCGATAGCTGCTGGAGTTGTCAACCCACCATCAGAGGGAAAAGCTCTTGCCCGTGAAGGTCACAGAAGGTTACGGATCGAAATAATATCCACTAGCTGTATGATAATGGGCGCACTACTCCGGCAGGTACCGCTTTGAGGAATGCAATACATTCACCCTGCCCAACGCCGAGTTGACCGCTCTGTGTTAAAGAATAAGAAATTATACATCATATTTATTGTAATTTTAATATTTTAGCGTAAATTTTTAAATTGAAAATAGGTGCGCCCATAGTTACTTTTTTTTTCAGAATTTACCAAATATTACAGAACTCTCCACTCTCTCCAAGCGCGACAGACCTAGAAGGCCCTTGGCCTACCATCCGGCTGCTGGCCTCACATCCACATGTGTTAATCACATAGGTATACGATAAATATTACAGAAAGCGTATAATAATAATAATAATAATAATAATAATAATAATAATAATAATAATATATCATCATCATCATCATAGTACATTCATGAATTTAGGCCATTTGTTGACCTGTTTCGGCCTCAAGAGAAACACCATCCAGAAGTCTTTTGAGTGGACGTCCTGGTCTTCTTCTTCCTGCAGGTTGATATCTTAACATTAGTTTGGGTATTCTGTGATCTTCCATTCGATGAACATGTTGTATCCATCTTGACTTATAATCAGAAATTTTGTTTTCTAAAGATTCTATGTGTAATTCTTCTAAGATGTCTTCATTTTTTTTGTGATCTAGTAGTGTGTATCCTGCAGTCCTCCGAAGATATCTCATTTCAGCAGATCTAAGTCTCTGTATATCCTTCTGTTTCAACGTCCATACTTCGCTACCATACAAAAGAGTTGGAAGAGCCAGTGTTTTATACACTTTCAGTCTTGAAATGCTTTTGGACTAACTGTGGCTTGAAGATAGAATTTATTAACCCTAAAATTCTTAAAAATTTAGATATTTTTGCATTTACATCCTTTTCTTCTTCATATGAGATATTGCATCCTAGATATGTAAAATTATTCACCTGCTCCAAAATTTTATTGTCCAGTACAATTTTACTTCTGACAGGATCTACACCTTGAAATGCCATAATTTTTGTTTTTTTCTGTAGATATCTTTAATCCATATTCTTCTGTAATTTTGTTAAGTTCATACAGACCTTTCTGTAGATTATCTTCGGAATTTGCTATATCTTTTTTCGTGTTGAGACTTGAAAGTAGTTTTGAAGTTCCTTAGGACAGGTTACTGGCCCGACGCTAAGTAGTCCAGTGGTAGGGCTGCTACCTTTTAGTCTCTGGACAGACATTAGGATACCGCATTTACTCAGTACCTGATGGAACGGTTATACCGCCGTGACTCGGTCCTCAGAGCCTCGTTTGTGAAAACAGGTTGTACCACGAGAAGGTGAGGATGAGAATTGGGTAGGAGAGGTTATACACACGTCACTACCCCTTACAACCCTTAATAATATATTGAATTTAAAATGTTTATATTTGAAGCAATATTAAAACTCTTTTCGAACACATTGATATAATCTCTGAATTTCAATTCTCTCTAGTGGCCAGGATATCTCTGCCCCCCCCCCGTAAATGCTCTGCTTGAGAATCTAATATCAGATAAATGACTTAACCGGAATGTAACTTAGCTTCTAGGCCTATATGAAAACTAAAACATATCCTCTGTGTTATTTTCGTTTCGAATTGTTATTATAGCACTTATTTGTCTATTAATTTATCAATTATACATATGCCATAACTCTATATTTTAAAGATCAGAAAATGTTGAATCACAAGCTTATCGTGCAAAATGAATCATCCGTTTTCTCCCGATAAAAAGTTTTATCTTATATATGACATAACTTGAATAATTCAATGATTTAACACAAACTGTATTCTATGATAAGTGGATTTTTTTTAATATTCCTACAGTCTCCAAGAAATTATAGGCACAGGCCTAAAAATTAATGCCCCATCAATACATTTTACACAAAGGCCTAATAATTTAATAATTGATAATAAATAATGAGAAATAAATTATATGGAATTTCAAATGATAAGCCTAATGTTTCAAAGCTGTTTTTATATTTTATTTATTTTTTAGATTTATTTTATCATCATCATCATCACCATCAACAACAACAAGGATTAGGCCCAATGGCCTGTTCCGATCTCATTATAGGTCGAATTGGTCCTTCCATCTCTTCAATTGTCTTCCCAACGTCTTTCTTCTCCCTTTTGGTTTATAATTATAATTCTTCTTGGTATGCGCTGTTCATTCATGCGTAATACATGCTGAAGATAAGCATTTTGGTAATATGTTATTCTTTCACAGAGATTAAATATATTAAGTTCTGTTCTTATATCTTCGTTTTTCTTTTTTATCGGTCCTTTGGTATCCTGCTATTGCTCTCAACATCTTCATTTCAGCAGTCTCTATTTGTTTACTATCTGCCTTTGTTAATGTCCAGGTTTCACATCCATATATAAGAGATGGAACTGCCAATACTTTGTAAAACTTTTTATTTTATTCTAATTTAATGATATCTAATGTCATATCTTAGTCCCGCGCCGTAGTCGAGTGGTTAAGGCAAGAAGTCTTGGCGCAGAGCTACGGGACTTGCGCCGGTTCGAGTCCTCATGGGATTCTCATGGAATTCCGGCCAGAATGGGACCGGTGCCCACCCAGCATCGTGAGGCATTTGGGTAGCTACAATAAGTAGCGACTTCAGGTTGAGAAGACCAGCTATAACGGCTGGGGGACCCGACATGCTAACCACATGTCACCCCTACACTGGCTAGATGATCGTCTACCTCTGTGATTAACACATGCGGATGTGAGGCCAGCAGCCGGTTGGTAGGCGAAGGGCCTTCTAGGCCTGTCGCGCTTGGAGTAAGTAATGTCATATCTTTGGTAGGTTCCAGTATGCGTTGTATTTTATTGTTGTGTTAGTTATTATTTATAGAATAATGATTTTATGAGGTCCGCCACCATGGCGTGATGGTTAGAGTCCCTATCAAGGATTATTATACCTCCCATTCCAGCAAAGAGTTCCATTCCTGTTCAGGTAACGGATTATAAAAATCCATCTTGGGTCTAAATCTTGTTTCATTCGTCTTATACTCTCGTATACTGTCTGGTATGCTGACTATTCCACATATCGAGGAAGATTGTTAGCTATTTACCTGTTCAGTGTGTGATTCAATATCTCTGCTTCCTGCCTATAAGCGACAGGATCAGAACATTGACTTATAAGCCAGGTTGCCAACACGCAATGAGAAAAAGTGGTTAAACCTGACTCATGAAAATGACTATAAACAGCTAAAATGCAAGTTTTTAATTAACCATGGAGAAAACTGTATTTTAAAACTTAGAGAATGAACTTACGAATCTGTGCCTCTGAAGTACAATTTTGTCAATATATTTTTTTTTCTCTTATTGTAATTGTTTCAATTATAATCCATCCATCCATCCATAGTAATTCTACCCGAGGACACGTCTTTCACTGCAATCATAGCATTTTCATGCTATGCTTTGCAGCTTTACTAGGAAATTATAGGTGTGGTAGCTTCACGTTGCTTTCCACACCGGTGAATGATGATGATGATGATGATGATGGCCGGATGATTTTCGGGGACCGTTGGGCCCTAAGTTTCCTGACATTTGTCTTACAGGTGAGGAAAAACCCCGAAAAAACCTCACCCAGGAGCCTGTCCCGACCGGGAATCGAACCCAGGCCAGCTGCGTGACAAGGTAGGACACTACCTCGAGACCACAGCGGTGGACTGCAATTATAATATAGTAACCAAATTATGAATATGAAGTCTATTTTAAGAAAAAAATTCTTACAACGAAAGATTTTGTAATTCTGATTTGTTTTCTTTGATATGTTTATCTTTAAGCTTATCTAAGTTATATTTTATTCTCTTCTCACCAGAAATTGTATTTCTATGGGATTTTCTTTGTTTATATCTTGCTCTCATTAAATGGTGATCCGAATAACTATCTACTCCCCTCACATGTAATTTAAAATGTTATAATTGAGGGTGTTTTGTATTAATACATGGTTTGATTATAATACCATCACGGAATGTCCACGTTTATTTGTGTATGTTTTTTCCTTGGAAATATAGGTACTCTTTATGCTTAATTTTATTTGTGGTAACAAAATCTATCAATCTATTTCCATTGTTATTGCAGAATTTATGTAAGATAATTAAATTAAAACAAAAATGGCTAGAAGTGACTATAGAAAAGGGAAGAAAAGCTATTAGTGTTTTTTTCGCAAATTTATAGCCATAAAGTGGCTAAATCGACAACCATGTTTGTAAGCCCCATTTAGAGGGTATATGACCTAGAAGGAAGTAGGCCAAAATAACTAAGAAAACTAAAATAAAATAAGACTTCATGTATTGTGAAGAATTAGCTCCTGATAATGAATTCCAACTAGGCAAATGTGTTCGTCGAAAGCCGTACATAAACCTGGGATCAGAAATGTAGATTTAATGAAATTACGTGATAGTCATTCATATATGCTTTAATTGAAACAAGTAAAAAACTTTTTTCACATGGGTAGGATTTTTAAACTGGTCCAGACTTTCTGGCAGCACCATAGTCTTTTACACTTTAATTACCAAGCCGATTACCTAATCAAATTAATTATTATTATTATTATTATTATTATTATTATTATTATTATTATTATTATTATTATTATTATTATGTCCACCGCTGTGGTCTCGAGGTAGTGTGCTGCCTTGTCACGCAGCGGGCCCGGGTTCGATTCCCAGTCGGGTCAGGCTCCTGGGTGAGGTTTTTCTCGGGGTTTTTTCTCACCTGTAAGACAAATGTCAGGAAGCTTAGGACCCAACGGTCCCCGAAAATCATCCTTATCATTATCATCATCATCCTTCACCGGTGTGGAAAGCAACGGGAAGCTACCACACCTATAATTCCGTAGTAAAGCTGCAAAGCATAGCATGAAAATGCTATGATTGCAGTGAAAGACCTGCCCTCAGGCGGAATTACTATGGATGGATTATTATTATTATTATTATTATTATTATTATTATTATTATTATTTATTGTTATTATTTATTATTATTATTATTATTTATTATTTTTTTATTCCGGCTTTTACAGTGAATATACATTTTTCCGGTACCCATGTTCACAGTTAACTACACATTTGTTTCAACACATTTTTCCATTCTTGTCTGCTCATCCATATATCTTCTTCTATTTCCCATTCCCTCTTAGTTTCATTGATTCCCTGAATCCTCGTAATATTTGGTCTACCCTTCTTTTTCCTTCCCTGTGGTTCCCAATCCATGATTATCTTAGGTAGTCTTCCTTCTTCCATCCTTCTAATGTGTCCGTACCAATTTAATTGTTTCTTCTTTATAAAATTTAATATTGAATATTGTACCTGCACTTCGTGAGTTGTGAATTTATCGATAATTTGGAAATCACTCATGGTATTACTTATGACAATTGCTTTTAGGTCACCACATAGCGGGAATATGACGTGGTAAACCAGTTATTACCCAGTTGTAAATAAAGCGTTATTCTACTTGTTGACATTTCCGTGTTAATTTACTGGATTTTACTGTTAACCAAAGAAATGTATTATACCAAATTTCTGACTACTGTTCATGAGGTCCCGGGTTCGATTCCCGGTCAAACCATAGGAATTTTTCCTTAAAAGGAATTATTCCTGTAGGTGCTTATGGTCTTGAATTTAGGTTAAGTTTAGGTTAAGAACTCTCCTGGCGTTTCATTATCATATATCACCAATCATATCATCGGGGTAATGTAACTTCGCCTTCTAGGCGCCCCAACTTCAGAAGTGGGTTACAATTAAGCCAGAGCCAGGAGAGAACACCAGAAATGTCGAAATGGCAACCAGGGGCATTGAATAAAAATATATTATGGAAAAACAAAGGGTATTGCAGAATCAAAACAAACCACCCTTTAAAAAATCTAATACTTACTTTAGTGTTATATTCAGGTAAATCCATTTTCTCAGTTTTAGGATAAAGGCAATCTTCCTCCCCCCCCCCATTTTTAGTTTGGAGATCGTAAAGTTACCAACATTAAATGTTATCGATACTAATAAGATTCATGAGCCAGTCAGACTAAATTGAAACATAAATATTATAACATTAATTTTTTGGTAGAGGGATATTGGAATGATAGAGATAAATGGAAACTGAAGACGGCAAACCTATAAGTGGGGAGAAAGCCGAAGAAGAAGAAGAATTTTACTAGTATCGATTCTGCAGCCAGTCAGGCTAAAGTGAAACATAAATATAACCTCGCAATCCTAAGAGAAATCGACAACAACCTGATTCTTAACGGGAACACACCCAGAGCACACAATCCACTATACAAAATACTCACCACCAAGTCAGTGCTTCAACAAGGGTCAACAAGTACGGACCTAATGCATTCTGCTGATGATGGGACTAGTCCCGAAAGGCCTACAGAGTTTTAAAAGAACTTAAGTTGAGGAGACGGACCTAAAAGGTAACTATTTTATAGTTTAATCTTACATTATATTAAATGTTATACCAAATTGGTTGGCAAATCCATACGTCGCTCAAATAAAACAGATTAACATACTTATATAACGATCTTAAAATAAAAAAAAATAACATAAACAGTCTCGAAGAATAACATGATTTGGTATGAAACGACAGAGGACTACATTGTTGTTTTTTAATAACGAAATCCCTTATTATTAACGAAGAACTAAGCAGAAATAAAATTACTTGGAAGGATAACGTATTTAATGATCGAGGATTCAGCATTCTGGGCGATTTTGACTCTAGGATAGTTCTCGATATTCATTTATATGAAGTTACTCGAGCTTTAAGGAGATCTAGACATGTAAGAGTGAAGAAAATCTCCAACCCAACTGCCCGGAGTGGAACTTGCTCATTCGAGCCAATAGTCAAACGTCTTGCAGATACTTGTCTCTCACGTTTTTAAAAAAAGCTCTTCTCTTTTAAACAAAGAAATGGAATATTGGAATGAGCTTATGAATGGATGCTGATGGCATTATTGAATGTTAGTATTACCACAACAAAATGTGTTAAACTCACCTGTTTCGTTATCCCCCATTGTTGCTTGTTTGAAGAGAGCATATAGTTCCAAAAGCTCCAGATCTGTTGGCCTTTTTGTCAGAGACTTGATGCTCTCAGCAGCTTCATTGAATTTCTGCAAAGAAATATACAATACAGTATACTGTTATTTAGACTACTTATATACAGGGTCATCCAGAAAGGAGGAACAGACTTCAAACATTCATTTCTTCCAACCTACAAAAAAAAATAGAAACACAATTCCAACATTCCTGGAAAGAGAAAAGTTTGAAGTTCAGATCACTGCCGCATTTCTCTAACCACTAGTGGACTGCACACTAGTACATAGAACTAGAGGTCCACGGTTGATTCCTGGTTCAGACATTAATTTTTCTTTTCACAATATCATTATAATATTATAATATGATCCATTATTGAAACTGTGTTAAAATAACAATATTGGAAAATGTTAATCGTTTACTGTTTATAAATAAGGAGCGGGGTTCTAGTAAGTATACAGTGAAGTTAAGAATGCACGGACTATATGGAGGGAGGACGCAACTGTGACCTTGCAGTGTTCAGTATAAACAAAATGATGTTCGGTGGAAGGCATTATATCCTGCTTCAAAAACAATTACACCATGATAAGGAATTATAGAAGGAAGCAAACAATCGTATGTTTAGTTATTTGTAGTGTGCAATAAAACTACTTCATTTTGAATAAGAGTTCAATGTACAAGAGTATACTTCCGAAACGTATAGTTATTTACTACTCTGTATGCAGCGAATAAATGAAACAGTCGCTAAGAAACATACTCCGTGTGGCAGGTATTAGTCATTCAAAATATCTCTGCAGGCGGAAGAATTACGAAGCTCTGTTTGTTGCTACACATGACGTCACATAAGCCAGTGTATACTGTCAGCGTCCTACGTCACATTCCCCTCTGCACTCATAGATAGTAGTGTCACGTGTTCTATTCCTGCATAAACACGACTGCAGTGCCCTCCGTCAACAACTGCACTTACTCCTTAAACGGGTAATAATATGAAGCGCCTGTTTACTTACGGTACTCAAACCCCGTTTCCTGCTTATAAAAGTGGTGGTGTAAAATTTTCAAATATAGATACTTCTAAACGAAACCGGCCGTTGGCTATGGTAGTGACACCTACCTGGCAGCGGACGAAACTAGAATTATAGATTTGTATATGTGGAAAGAATTGTTAATGTTTGTGCCAAGTCTAGAATGGTGTAGTGGGCTGCTCACTAGTACGTAGAACTAGAGGTCCACGGTTCGATTCCTGGTTCAGACATTAATTTTTCTTTTCACAATATCATTATAATATTCTCTAACCACGTCCTACGTTACCTGGATAACACCATTCCAGGACGTTGGATTGGAAGAGGAGGAGCAGATCAATTTCATCGCCCCGCCGGTGGCCTCCCAGGTCACTAGACCTAACCCCGTGTGATTTTATATGTGGGTTTTATGTACAAGGCCGTGTTTTTATCCCCCTTCCCTATGCTTGACACTTTTGAAAATCTGCGAATTTTCTGGGCACAAAAATTCTAGTTTGACTTATTTCGGAAGGAAAATAAAGCCATATGGATCGTTCGTAAATTAAAATAACAATCTCCTTGGCGCGACAGGGCTAGAAGGTCCTTGGCCTATCAGCTGGTTGCTGGCCTCACATCCACATGTGTTAATCAAAGAGGTGGACGATTATCTAGCCGGTATAGGAGTGACATCTGGTCAGCATGTCGGGTCCCCCAGCGTTATAGTTGGTTTTGTGAACCTGAGCCGTTAATTATTGTAGCTGGCACGCCGTAGCGTAGCGGTTAAGGCACTGCGCTACAAGCCGGAAGGTCGAGGATTCGAGTCCTGATGGTGTCAAGCTTTTTAAACTGACCCAAACATTCTGGCGGCACTATGGTCCTGGGTAGACTCAACCTCTAACGGAAATGAGTACCAGGCGCTTGTTCTGGGGTAAAGGCGGTCGTCACGCAGGGCTGACAACCCAGCTGACATGAAGTGCCGATTGTCTAGAAAAAGTGGGAGCCTTAACCTCCTACTACCCCAAAAGCCTCCTGAGGCCTGTAGTGGGATCAGTTTTAGTTTAACTAAATTCCTCACGATGCAATGTGCGCACCAATCCATTTCTGGCCGAAATTCCATAAGAACATTTCTTTTCCCATGATGACTCGAACCAGCGCAAGTGCTGTAGCTCTGGTTGTAGATTTACTGCATGTAAAAGAACCTCAAACCTGAAAAATATATATCTAGGCAAGATATCTGTTGATACTAAATATATGGTCACACATAGAAATATATTATATAACGGAAATGGGCAATTAATGACAAATGAGGAAATCTTGAAAAAGTGACTGAATTCAAATATCTAGGTACAATAATTACAAATAGGAATGATGTGCACATAGACTCAATTCTGAAAACGCATTATAGGGACCCTTGTCTCAACTTCCCTAAAAAAAAGTTAAACTGATGCATAAACACACACACACACACACACACACACACACACACACACACACACACACACACACACACACACACATATATATATATATATATATATATATATATATATCCAACCGCGATAGGCCTATAAGGCCCTCGACCTACCAGCCGGCTGCTGGCCTCACATCCACATGTGTTAATCACATAGGTATACAGATTATTATCGAACCAGTGTAGGGGTGACTTGTGGTCAACATATTGGTTCCCCCAAACGTTATAGTTGGTCTTCTCAACCTGGAGTCGTTACTTATTGTAGCTACCCAAATCCCTCACGATGCTGGGTGGGTACCGGTCCCATACTGCCGAAATTCCATGAAAAAATATCTATTGGAACTCAAATCAGCGCAAGTCCCGTATTTCTGCGCCAAGGTTCCTTGCCTTAATCACTCGGCTACGGCGCAGGACATATATATGTTATTCTCCCAGTTATATTAAATGGTTGCGAAACATGGATGCTTACTTTAAGGGATGAAAAAATATTACGACTATATGAGAATTAAGTTCTTAGGAACATTTTTGGACCAAAGAGAGATGAACAGACAGGTGAACGGAAAAGCCTTCATGATAGTGAGCTACGTGATCTTTATATAGGAAACTACATAGGCCTATAATAAGAAGAGGCAAGTCTCATAGTTTGCGATGGGCAGGACATACGACACTAATAGGAAATGAAAGAGGGACATGGAAACTACATGTAGAAAAACCAGAGGGAAAGCTCCTAGTTGGTAGACCAAGAATGAGGTGGGAGAATAACGTTAACCATAATTTGAGAGAAGTGAAGATATTATACAGGAGATGATTGGAAAACATTAACTCTGGATAGGGATTATGGAGAGCTTATATCCGCGCGATAATGCCAGTGAGTTAGTTTTAGTCTTATACTCTTGTTCCTCAGAGAAAGAGGCAATGGTCCTGCATGAATGAAAATAAATATGAGCATGACTTCATGGCCTAGAACTTTAGCATCACTATTTTGTGTGCATTGACCTAGGCAGTCTCCATGTCTGAATTCTTCAACCCATTCTACTAGCAACTTACTAAATTACATGTTGTAATCGGTTACATTGAATAGCTTTGCAATTAAATTCACAGTATGCATTTCCTGTACACATCATATAGTCAGCCTAATGTGTATTATTTATTATTTCTTTTATTTTGCCCCGTACTGGTGGGGCGCATGCATTTAAGGGTCGGTAGGCCTAATTTTGCCCGAAAGGTCTACAAAACATTTGCAGATTTTGTGCGAGAGGGAGAATGATTTATATTTTGATATAGGCCTATAATTCGACACAGGGAACTTCTGTATGTGACCTATATAGACAGAGTACTGCATTCAAAGGCAACTGTCTTGATTGTTATAAAGTGAGTGACTGGCGAAGTGTAAACAGTGTCAAACTACAAGTGGAACATAATGCAAAATGCGTTACTTTATTGTTTACCTCTTAATATGGCAATATAAAATCGTATAAGGACGATATAATAACGGTGATGATAATACTAATAATTCTAAATTCAAAAAAATTTAAGTCACAAATAGGATATTACAATGCGAGGTTCGGAAATGTTTTTTACAAAAGCGAGGAAATGATTAAAAACCGAGGATAACGGTTTTTTTTTAATTTCCGAAATTCTGTAAAACACTTCACAAACGTGTATTGTTCATTACTTTTTGCACGTTGGTGTTTTCTAATTAATAATTCCGATTGAGGGTCTTTCCACTTTTCAGCGGTTGCCCTTTTACCAGCCGGCTGCTGGCCCTTCACATCCACATGTGTCAATCACAGAGGTAGATGATCAACAGCCAGTGTAGGGGTGACATGTGGTTAGCATGTCGAGTCCCCCAGCCGTTATAGCTGGTTCCTCAACCTGGAGCCGCTACTTATTGTAGCTACCCAATTGCCTCACGATGCTGGGTGGGCACCGGTCCCATACTGGCCGAAATACCATGAGAAAATTTCTTCCCCCATGGAGACTCGAACCAGCGCAAGTCCCGTAGCTCTGCACCAAGGCTTCCTACCATAACCGCTCGGCTACGGCGCGGGACCTAATTAATAATTAATAGTAAAATAATAACATATTGTTTAGTTGTTTCTTGACTCACCTCATACTTCTTAACTCCCATGCAGACTCGAGTTTCTTCGCTTCATTTGTGACATTCTCAATGCTGTATTACTTTCACAACTGATGTCCTCCTGCAGGAGAGGAGGCCGTTGGACATCAGTTGTGAACGTAATACAGCATTGAGAATGTCACAAATGAAGTGAAGAAACTCGAGTCTGAATGGGAGTTAAGAAGTAGAGTTGAGTCAAGAAACAACTAAACAATATTAAATAAACCTCATAGTGTTATTTCCTACCTACATGACTTAATAAAATAATAACATCTTTGTTGGAAATATTGCGTTCATTATAAACAACTGACTAACGTTAACAGTCTGGCCAATGTTTATACGGTAAAAGCGAAAATAAGTTAGTTAAGACTACAGCAGGCCGTGACCACCAATCAGACATAAAATGGAGGCAAGTACGAATTTATTGTTTTATATTGTTTGAAATAAAGTTCAGTTAATTTAAAATGCAGTGATATTTTCGTACAGTGTATATTAACACTACCTTTTGGATATATGTTTGTATATACATTGTACGTAGTATACATAAAGGACAGTGGTTTTACCTCCCGCACTATGTAGGTATTGTAATTTTACAGTTATTTAGTTATTTATAGGTTGCAACCCCGAAATTTAGGAAATTGAACTTTCAATTATGATCGTCATTGCTGTAAGTATGACAGAACGCACTATCGTGCAAAACATGTATTATAACACTGGGCCTCGTAATAAATAATTGTCCTCTTGGGGACATGTTTGAATTTAACGTGACATAGTAGGCAGTACTTATCGCTGTTTTTGAATATTTGATTAGATATTCGTTAAACAGACGGTTTCACTTCCCCCCCCCCGATACGGAAAATGACTATGTCGAGTTACAGGGCTACTACCTGCATTATTTATTTGTCTATTTATCCTGGCTCGTATTAGGCAGAATGGAACATCTTCTTGACTTTTTTTTTTTAGCATAGGCAGATTACATCAGAAATATGTTTAAAAGTTTAAATTTCTAGATCGTCATTTCATATCTTGGATGTTATGAACCCTAATTAACTGTAATCGTTTTTATGTATTTATTTATACAGGTACATTATAATTTACTCCTTGGTTTCGAGATAATAAGGAAATACATTACGCCCGCATAAGCATTAGAGACGGGCCTGTAAATTGTTCCATGATTACAAACAATTGAAAGAAGTAATGTTTATAATTTATTTTAATTTACACATCTTTTAAAAATGAAGAAAATACAGAATACAAAATGAACAAATTGAAACATATAAGTAGTCTTCAGCGGAATTTGATTATAAAAACAAATGTATAAACTTTTCATAAGTAATGCCACGAGTGATTTCCAAATTATCGATAAATTCACGACTCACGAAGTGAGGAGTGAATTTATCTAGAGAATTTGGAAATCAAGAGTGGCATTTGTTAGGACTATTTAACGAATAAAATTAAGCTGTTTACTCACAAATCATTATTTAACAATAGTTATTTTAAAATATTTATATATTTAATGTAAACGGCGATGTTTGAAAACAAATGAGAAACGATAGGTACGCTTCTACTGCTTCTTTTGTTTATCACTGCAACCAGATCATACTATTTATTGCCAAAGGAACGCAATATTGTAAGGAGGAGCTTTCTTTAATATGGTAATTATAACACGATAAATATTTGGTGAAACACGACTCTGATTGGTTGTAAAACAGAAATCATTGAAACGTGATTGGTCATTGACTCCCATTTGGGGCATGAGTTAAATAGTCAGGTAAAATTTGTTTTTAGCTTCAACAGCTAATTCACAAACTTCTTAAGGAATATTATAACATTTATCAATTTTGTTCGAGTTTGATAAATCCCCTAGTTATAATCTCATTGTAAATTTATTTTGATTATAACGACAAATATATATTTGACCCATTATTGTGGGAATAAGTAAAAAAATGTTGAGTTCTTATTTAGATTTCAGTTAGTACTTTTACGGCGCTTTTAAACTTACCAGGCCATTAGAGTTGTAATTCAAATCTGGCCATGAAATACCAATGCAATGTTCTCTCTTATTTCAGTTATTTTACGTACGATACAGTAATAGTTTATTACAATACGAGGTTGGGAAGTGGTTTTTACAGAATCGAGGGAAAATGTTTAAAAACCGAGCGATATCGAGGTTTTTAATTTCCGAGATTCTGTAAAACACTTCAGAAACGTGCGTTGTACATTATTTTTTGCGTGATGGTGTTTTCAAAATAGCAAATAATAATAAAATAATATCTTTGTTGGAAATATTTGCGTTCATTGTAAACAATTGACTAACATTAACAGTGTGGGCAATGTTTATTAGTTGAAACAACAGGAGGCCTTGAGAACAATTATTGATAACATGGCCGCAATTACGTATTTATTGTTTCATATTGTTTCAAATAAAGTTCAGTTCATTTAAAATACAGTGATTTGTTTCGTATAATGTATATTAACACTACCTACTGAATATTTTTTGTACATACAGTGGTTTTACTTCCTGCATGTGGGTGTAAATGTAATATTACAGTATAGTTATTTAGTTTGGCAATCCCGAAATGTAGGAAGTTGAACTTTCAATCATGGTCGCCATTGCTGTAAGTACGACAAAACGCACTAACGCGCAAAAATGTAATTTACTCAACTTCCCACCTTATAGGCACTTTTTAAATGCCACACGCCACCTGGGTCTTATAGTGGCACGACCTGTCAGGAAAGGGATTTTAAACTTTGGATCACACACTTTTTTGACCAAACACGGGCAGGGAGGGTCTCCCCGAATAGTGATAAGCTCAATGTCAGGGCCTCTTCCGAGACAACACAACATGAAGATGAAAAACAATTCATACACATTTATATTAAACATGGGGAATATAATAAATGATGGTTATGATGGCTAGATGATGTTCGGGGACCGTTGGGCCTTAAATATTACTGACATTTGTCTTACAAGTGAGGAAAAAACCGAAAAACCCCTAATCATAATTTTATAAGGAATTGAATATTAAAATTTGTGAGTTCCGTTTTATTCCTAACTTATTTATAGGCACTAACGTCTGAGGTTATATCTAGAGCGAGGATTTTTATGAAATTTCATGTTTTAAACTATTAGTCAGAGAGCTCTGAGACAATGCACCTTTACATTTTATAATCAGTAAAATTAAATAAGACCAAAATATATTTTCATATTGCATAATATTTTGGCGACGAAATGTTAATATTTTAATAAAAATGTAATATTCTTTCATATTTTTCAACTTTCAATATTTTTATAAAATTTATAATAATTGGTTAAAAACATTTTTGAAGTGACTGTAGTTTCAAAATTGTTTGACAATATAATATGGTAGAAAGGCGGAATATTCCTCACTATCCCAAGATTATATATATTTGATAAAAGATTTAGAAAAGGACGATCATGTGCAGATTGTGTTTTATATTTTGGCGAAATGTTCTATTTTAATAAAAATGTAATATTCTTTAATATTTTTCAACTTTCATTTTTTAATAAAATTTATAATAATTGGTTAAAACATTTTTGAAGTTTTTTTTGTAGTTCTGAAATTGTTTGACTATAATATGGTAGACAGGCGAATATTCTTCAGTATCCCATCCGGAACAAGATAAATATATTTGATAAAAGATTTAGAAAATGACGAACAATTGCGGATTGTGTTCTTATGAGACAATTAATTAAAAAAAGACGAGAATTGAATTTGGAAACGCATTTGCTGTTTATGGACTATGTTAAAGCGTTCGATAATGTATTAAGAGGAAAACTCTGGATAATAATGACGGGAAAATAATATCCAAAACATTTGATAAATATGATTAAAACAATGTACAAATGTACAGCAATTGCTATAGACAACGGCAATTCCACTAATTTCAAAATATTAAAAAAAAATTTATAAGTAAGACATGGCTGTCCTCTCTCGCCGACTTCATTTAATATATATTTGGACGAAGCTGTCATAGAATGACAAACACAACTGAGTAAACATTTAAAACTAGGAACTACCATTGTAGACACAATTATGCTTGCTGACGATTAGGTCATATATGCAGAATGAGAAAAATCAATTACAAAAAAGCACACTACTGCTCAATAAAATCATGGAGAAATATGATCTCAAGATTTCAATGAAGAGGAACAAAAACAATGGCCTTTCGGGGAAAATATGCAGTTCGATCGAAAATAGTTTTGAACGATGAAATTATCCAACAAGTACAGAGTTTTAAATATTTAGGATGTCACATATCTTGCAATTGGGAAAATAATATACATGAAAAAAAAATATAAATTTCAAAGTATATATGGGACTATTAAAAGAACACTACGGACAAAAACAACAAAAGAAACAATGCTTAAGTTTTTTTAAGATATTGGCAGTTCCCATTGTGACATATGGATCAGAGAATTGGGCCATGAATAGATCAGGCAGTAGATTACTAGAAAAACGTCAGATATGAAATTCCTCAGATACATTGCAGGATATACTCTAAAAGACCATATTCCTAATGAAACAATTAGGTAAGAACTCAAAATGTTTAATCTAAATGAAAAAATACAAAGCTATAAACTAAATTGGCATGAACATATTTTAAGAGTGGACTCTTCTTCTAGGCTAACAAAGCAAGCACTGATGTATCAGCCTCAAGGCTATAGAGATGTGGGACGTCCTATAAGATGATGGGAAGATGAATTCTGAGAGCGGAGCAGGCCGAGAGCCTACCATGAAGATGAAGATGATAAAAGAAAATAATTTAAAAAGGAAACATTGAATGACTAAGTGGAGGCTTTTGTCCGAAACTTAAGAACAAGAACATGAATGTTAGAATAATAACCATTACTCTTTCTATCAGGTAACAGCCAATTCCTTTTTAAGTTAGTAATAAATGCTCACTAATGTGCATACAATATTATATTACAGAACAGAACTGTGTGATTCGCCTTTCTGCGAACAACCGAAAGTTATATGTGTTTAAAGTGAGTGTGTAATGTGCTCAGATTCACTGTGTGAAGAAAGTGGTAAAATTCGAGTGTTAAGTGCAAAGCGATATCTCACCTTATAGTGCTTTTTGTTCTGTTCAATTTGAACTATAAATCTCGTTTATAGATATAATCGTTTAATAATTATAATTTTTGGCGGCAAGCTTAGTAAAGGCAAAGCATCGCTAAGTATTGCTGCGCCCGACAGCCATATTGAATTCCAGCTAATACTAGATTCTCCAACCTGATCAGACGGTCATCTCGAAACAATTCCTTTTTGCTACCTAAGGACAGTCCTTATTTTGTGAATGGATTACATTATTTAGTTGTAGGGAAGACTGCTACTAGTGAACTTATAAAGCTGTGCTGGGAAGTAAGGTCTTACTCCACAGTTTATGAAATTAGTGAAGTTTTTGTAAGTAAGCTCAATATTATTCTCATTTCTATCAAATATAGCTTGGTATAAGTTTGCTCCCATAACATTATATGGCGTTATGGTGTGGAGTGTACTTTTTGATAGTACAAAACAATTCTGATAGACAGGGGTTAAAAATATATAAAATGTAGAAAAAACTCCTAACTGCATATTATTTTAACTTTAGTTTTTTTTCATGAAATTGGCAGTGTAGTTAATAGGATTGAAAATAATGGGCTCAACTGCACTTCTACTAGCGCTTGATTTTCAGTTATATTGTGTTAAACCATGGCTCTTCTTCTGTATTTACCAACATATTTAACATTTTAAACTTTTTCAAACAATTTTTATAACATTATTAGACAAATTTGAAGTATTTATTTAAATATGCAAATCACATTATTATGACACTGTTAGACAATATTGTGATGCTAACTGCTATTTTCTCCACAGAGTACATTACTTAGTCTATGATTTTTCTCTCGCTGTTTTGGGTTATCGCTGGTTGGATCAGCGTTAGGGAGTGATAAGTAAGTGTACACCCATTTTTAATAAACGTTTGGTAATTTTAATGTTATTAATATATTTTAACATAGATTTGGGGATTTATTGCAAATAAATGCGCACTGTTGTTCTGTAGGATTTTGAAAATATTTCACGCTAGTTTAAGTGCAGTTTTTCCATATTAAAATAACCAAGCGTTTATTAAAAATGGGTGTACACTTACTTATCACTCCCTAACGCTGATCCAACCAGCGATAGCCCAAAACAGCGATAGAAAAGTCATAGACTAAGTAATATACTCTATGGAGAAATTATCAGCATCACAATATTGTCTAACAGTGTCATAATATTTTGATTTGCATATTTAAATAAATACTTCAAAATTGCCTAACAATATTATAAAAATTGTTTGAAAATGTTAAAAATATTAAATAATGTTAGTAAATACAGAGGAAGAGCTATAGTTTACAACAGTATAACTGAAAAATCAAGCGCTAGTAGAAGTGCAGTTGAGCTTTTAATGTTATTAATATATATTTTTAACATAGATTTGGGGATTTATTGCTAATATTGGTCATTTAAATTTCATAGCGACGGATAGTAATCTAGGATGATAATAGATATGTGGTTCGATTGTGGATTATCGTTGGCTCTATAAACTCAGGCGCATGCGCCCTCTTGTTCTATAGGACTGAAAATATTTCACGATAGTTTAAGTGCAGTTTTTCCGTACAAACTCTTAAAATAAAATAAAATTTAGCAATAATCACAGCGGTTTATGGGTATTAACTGTACGAAAACACATTAATAAACACTAAAGCCATTTATACTATATGATTATCAGTAATAAATAGCGTAGCCTATTGTTGAGCCATAGTTTCTCCTTTGTTAGTAGACCAAGTTCATTTTAGTTACGTCATTTGCTCAAAGATGTCATGAGTGACATGCGGTCAACACACCGACTCAATGAGACGTCTAGTCTGGTCTAAGGTATTACTAGGATGTTTGAGAACGTTATATTTTGCTTAGAGGCCTCTTTGTTCAGGTTTAAGGATCTTTTACGAGCCTGAAAATCTTCAGACTCGGGAACCACGACTTAAAGTCCCTCCCAGAGAACTTGCTATTTGGATTTTCCCATCCTAAAAACATCCATAAACTGCGGTTGGGTTTGAACCCGCGATTCTCGGGACCAGAGGCAAGGAGCATAACCACTAGTCCACCGGGACTATACGGGGTGAATAATAAATATGGCTATACGTTTGATCGCGTTGTATGATGAAAATATTACCATACAGCAAATATGAAAATTTCCGTTGGAAAGGCAATTATTCAAATTACAACAATGGAATAAAACAAAACAGTTAGAACTTACGTAATTACTCAAAATGGCGTTGAATATGCAACAGCAAATTGCAATTGCTGCATGGGCAATGCTAATGATCGTAAGGCCGCAAGACGGGCAAGACGTGGAGTAACGTAGCATTGCAGCCGTTGACTGTGGGGAAGTGGAGAAAACTACTGCTCGAAACGGGAAGGATGCAGAAAATCAAACCTCCTGGAAGGCCTCGCATTAGCACGGATGCAGAAACAACGAAGAGAATTGTGGAGGCGTTCGACGTTAGGCCACAAAAATCAACCCGCTAAGCTGCACGTGAGCTTCATATCAGTCAATCGTAATTTGAAGGATTCCCTTTGCAATGATAGCATCATATTTCCTTTAATAATAAAATTTTCGTCACAAAATGCGATCAAACGTATAGCCATATTTCTGAATCACCCGTATACTCTACTGATATTCATACGGAAATTCTAGACGCGATATGAATAAAGGCATTATTTTTAACTATGCTGGTTAATTTATAAATGCAGAAAACATTACATTATTTTTAACTATACTGGTTAATTTATAGGTCACTATTCAAAACATTTAAGAAATTATGAGAAACTTACCTGAAATTTTTATACGTGAAAATCCACATCTCGATCAAGGTTAATAATACCAGATTTATATGGAATCCCACATCCACTTAATAAAATAATGGAGTAACGCTTTTTCCGAATCTTCTTCCCGCCTTTAATTTCCTTATATCGAAGCACATTTTATTGTTATCCTTGAGAACGAAGATAAATACGAAAATGTAACCGCCATATTTGACACACCTCCATCCAGGTATGCTGACGTAAACAAATATGGCGGATCCTCCGAACGATGTTCGGGACCGAGACGTGGGTAGGTTTTTCGATTTGTTATTAGAAACCAAAAAGTTACGACTTCGATCAAAACTTGAGAACAGAAATCCACCCGCAAGCTCTTAAACTAAACTGAAATAAAATAAAATTAAATTTGGTAATTTTTGGGGGGATATTAATAAAATTAAGTGTTCATACACGTACGCGACCTTCAAGTCAAGCACTTGTATGCATTAGGAATATCATACAGTACATATGCGAACAATTCCATGAAAAACCGTCAGTCATCCTCTTCCTCAATTTGTTGTACTTACGCATGTCTTGCACTATATCGTGCTGCAATGACGAGTCAATTTCATGACTCAACTAAACATTACATCCTCTTCCTTAATTTCTTGTTCTTACGCCTTTCTTGCACAATGTCGTGTTGCAGTGACGAGTGAATTTCATAACTCTATAGAATATTTGAATATTAATGCAGAATGATATTCCTTTTAAGAATCAATTTTCACAAAGAAGGGGAAACACTAACTCACTGGCACTATCGAACCCTAATATTCATGGCCGCGCGGACATGGGCTCTTCATACATCCTTATCCTGAGCTAATGTTTTCCAATCATCACCTGCATAATATACTTCCCTCAAATCATGGTTAATGTTATTCTCCCACCTCATTGTTGGTCTACGCTGTGGGTGTTTTCCCTCTGGTTTTCCTACAAGAAGCTTCCATGTTCCTCTTTCATTCCCTATTTGTGCAACATGTACTACCCATCACAGTCTACGAGACTTAACTGTTCTTATTATATTCTTCTTCTTGTAAGCCCATGTTTCCCTTAAGAGATTTAGGCGCTCTCCCCATAGAGGGGAGAATTTGAACCATGCTAATTTAGTTACACTTGTTTTCGTATAGATGTCATTTGAGTGGTCCGTGGTCAGCATTCCGCCTCATGCTAAGATCTAGGAAACCAAGGTAGTACTAGGACGGGAAAATTCGGTAAATTTTGCTTAGAGGCCTTTACATTCAGGCTTAAGGATCTTTTACGAGCCTGAAAATCTTCAGACTCGGGACCCAGGGCTTGAAGTCCCTCCCGGAGGAATTGCTCCTTGGATTTTTCCATCCTAAAAAAAATCCATCGACCCCGGCCGGGTTTGAACCCGCGACCCTCGGGACCAGAGGCAAGGAGTATAACCACTAGTCCACCGCGGCCGATTGTTCTTATTATATCTAGTTTCCTATAAAAATTATTTAGCTCACTGTTATGTTCTCCATTCGCCTGTTTGTTCATCTCTTTTTGGTCCAAAACATTTTCCTAAGAAGTTTATTCACAAATACCCGTAATATTTTCTCTTCCTTTAAAATAAGTGCCTATGTTTCGCATTCATATAATATAACTGGAAGAATATGTACGAATTTTAAGATATAAAAATTATAATATAAAATAATTAAATTAGATACCTTATACATGCATTTCCTCAACTGATAAAAGTATTAATTTACTATGGGCCTTTCTTGACTTGACCCATCCTCAGCAGATGGTTGGTTTGCTACCGACCATGGATAAAGTACTAGCATATTTGTGGTTATTTTGTAGAGATGATTATTATGTGCTGGTCCGTTCTCGTTTAATATCAAATTGTTATTGATTTCTTTTAGAATCTCTATTTCCGCCAGTATCTTTGCTAGATTCTTCTCTCTGTGTAGTATTGTGAGGGTGTTGTCTGTATCTTGTATATGATGTCCTGCCTAAACGACAGGGCTGGATTTCTCTTCCATATATGGATTCCCCATCCATATATTCAATTTTTTTAATGTTCTTTAAATCTATAATTAAAACTTCTGCTGATTCTTCATATGCAAAAATTGTTGCAATCTCTACACGTTAATTTATATAGTCCTACTCTTTTGTCGTATTACTTTCTTCGATCCTATTGTTTACTATATTACGAGCTAATACCCGGCGTGCGCTGTTACGCCTAAATAAATTAAATATTGAGGGTTAATTAATTATATGACATACACTTAGTTAGGTGTAGATGGTGAACCACACCATTAAATACACCATCTATACCTAACTCACCACTGTTATGAATAGCACACACCATACACGCTTTCAGTTTTCTCTTTCGGGTCATTTTTCAAAATTAAGCTTGGAACCCGCGGGTGATAAATAACATTTATTAGTCACCCAAAAGGGATGTTGTAGCCGCCCAACCAGGGCCGCACTCGACTACTCCCATGATAGAGTTCTCAACATACTCCTCTTCTTAACGAAAAACAACTTAATAAATGGAGTACATTCTTACCTACAGGTTCAGATAGTACCTGTAAACAAAATTATTGTAGGTTTTACTTCCTTTCTTGTAAGAAAAATATGTAGGACTGAAAAATGCCACGTTAAAAGAATATACTGTGTTGGCTTTTATTCGGGATGCCCCGTGTTCAAATCCCAGTGCCGATCAATTTGATTGAGATTATATACTGTTTTCCTCAGTCATAAAGGCAAATGATGGGTTGAAATTAAATGTCCTTCCATTATAATCACCAGTGTATAGTAGGCCTATTATTAAAATTAATTCGAGGTACTTCAGAAAACACTTGGCAAACATAACAGAACAAAACAGCCTTCTGGATACATCTGTACATTCTAGACACGATATGACCATGTTAATAGTATATTACGATGCAAGGTTGGGAAGTGGTATTTACAGAATCGAGGAAAATGTTTAAAACCCGAGCGATAGCGAGGTTTTTAATCTCCGAGATTCCGTAAAACACTTCACAAAAGTGCGTTGTACATTATTTTTTGCGCGATGGTGTTTTCAAAATAATACATAGTAGTAAAATAATATCTTTGTTGAAAATATGTGCGTTCATTATAAACAATTGATTAACGTTAACGATGTGGGCAATGATTATTAGTTGAAAGTACAGGAGACCGTCAGACCATTATTATTGATAAAAATGGCCGCAACTACGTATCTATTGTTTTATATTGTTTCAAATAAAGTTCAGTTCATTTAATATGCAATGATTTGTTTCGTATAATGTATATTAACACTACATTTTCGATATTTTTTTGTATATACATTATACGTAGTATACATAGAGGGCAGTGGTTTTATCTCCCGCACGTGGGTGTAAATGTAGTATTACAGTATAGTTATTTAGGTTGGCAATCCCGAAATGTAGGAAGTTGAACTTTCAATCATGGTCGCCATTGCTGTAAATACGACAAAACGCACTGTCGCGCAAAAAAGTATATTTAAATAAGAATGAGGTAAAAATATCAAAATAATTAGGAAAGTATAATTTTATCTAATGATGTTCTTTAACATGTAAACACATTAGCGTCACGATACAGCTTTGTATGAAATACGGAACACATTTTGTTAAGAGAGAAATAGGCTACTGATTGTCCACCGCTGTGACCTCGATGCAATTCAATCCCCGGTCGGGACGAGTTTCTTGAGCTATATTTTTATTCTTTCGGGTTTTTTCCTCACTTGTAAGATAAATGTCAGGAATCTTTATCAAGACCCAAACGGTCCCCAACATCATCTGGCTAATCATAATCATCATTTTCATATTCACCATGTTCATTATGAATGTGCATGCATATGTGTGTGTGTGTGTGTGTGTGTGAATGGCGCGTTTCGTCTTAATGTTGTGTTGTTTCGAAGGAGGCTCTGATTGAGAGGATCGCTCATTCGGGAGGCCCATCATGTTCTTGCGTGGTCGAAGTATCTGTGTGATCCGAAGTTCAAAATCATTCTCCTGACAGATCGCGCCGCAATTAGTTCCGGACGGCGCGGCGTTTTGTATTACGATAACATTAAATAGCTCTACAGATTCGATAATTGGAGAAATATAAATCCTACGGATTCAAAAGAACAGATGCAATCAAAACAAATACTGGATTACGACAAGGATGTAGTTTATCACCCACTTTGTTTAATATATATATATATATATATATATATATATATATAGACGATATTTTTAATAAATGGAAAGTTTTAGTAAATCCAGGAATAAGAATGGATAATAAAATGTGCATAAATAATCTTCTATTTGCTGACGATGTAATCATAATACAGAAAAATGAAGACGACTTACAGAAATCAATGCATGCATTAAATGAAATATGTAAATTATACGATCTAAAGATTTCTGTGAGGAAAACGAAGACCATGGCTTTTAGAGGAAGAGATCCAGTGAGAACCAAAATTATTTTAGAAAATCAAAGTATAGAACAGGTGTCTAGTTTCAAATATTTGGGCTGTGATGTTGGCTACAATGTGGAAAGAGATATTGACTCCAAAATAAATAAATTTCAGACGGTGTGTGGAACAATACAGAGAACATTCAAAAATAAAATTAGAAAAGAAACCAAGATAAAAATGTATAATGTTATGGCAGTTCCCACAATATTGTATGGATGTGAAAGTTGGGCTCCAGTGAAAAAGACAGAAGGATAGAATACAGACGGCAGAGATGCGGTTCCTAAGACAAGTAAAAGGATGTACAAGACTTGATAGAATAAGAAATGAGGATATAAGAGAAGAATTGAAAGTACAGCCTTTATTGGATAAAGTCACGAATTACAGACAGAAATGGATTGATCACATGGATGGAATGAGTAAGGAAATATATCCATTGTTAGCCAGAAATTATCAAGCAAGAGGAAGGCGTGATGTTGGAAGACCTAGAAGACGTTGGGCTGATGCAATATGAAGTCGGAACGGGCAATTGCCTAATCCCTGGAGTGATAATGATGATGATGATGATGATAAATCCTACAAACCCGCGAGCATTTGTGTAATCGGTGTTTTTCAATGTTATATATATATATATATATATGAATATGAACGTTTTCTTGGATTTTCCGCGTCTTGGATTCAAGTTCGGCCTCTGGCCACTGATTCCGACGTTTCGGTATGATCCCACATGCCATTATCAAGGAAAGGTAAGTTCGAGTCACAGGTTTAGATCTTATATAATACAATACATAGAGTTTTCGCTGTGGTCCGTTTCCGAAGACGTACACCCATCCAAGGTTTAGTTCTCATGTAGTTAAATACGTTCAGTTTTCAGTGTGGTCCGTTTCCGAAGCCTTACACCCATCTAAGGTTTAGTTCTTATTTAGTTAAACATCTTCAGTTTTCAGTGTGGTTATTCATACTTATATCCGCGAAAATCTGCAATATATATATATATATATATATATATATTCAATGCCCCACGTATTAATTTAGACATTTCTGGTGTTCTCTCTTGCATTGACGAATTAACCTGTTCTGGGGATGGGGCGCCCGGAAGGAGGGGTTACGCTGCCCCGATGATATGATGCGTTATGATGATAGTGATGCGCCTCGAGAATCCTTAATCCTAAACTTAATCTAAGGCGAATGTGAATGATAATGATTATGATGGCCACATGATGTTCGAGGACAGTTCGGGATTTAAATTTCCATGGCATTTGTCTTACAGGTGAGGAAAAACTCCAAAAAGAAAACTCACCCAGGAAACTTGTTCCTACCGGGACTCGAACTCGGGTCCACTACGTGATAAGCCAGCATTCTACCTCGAAACTACAGAGGTGGACTATTTTTTCATAAGTAATTCCACGAGTTATTTCCAAATTATCGATAAATTCACGACTCACAAAGTGTGGAGTGAATTAATCTAGATAATTTGGAAATCGAGTGGCATTTGTTAGGACTATTTAACGAATAAAATTTAAGCTGTTTACTCACAAATCATTATTTAACTATAGTTATTTTAAAATATGTATATATTTAATGTAAACGGCGCTGTTTGAAAACAAATGAGAAACGATTATTACGCTTCATTTGTTTATCACTGCAATCAGATCATATTTATTTATTTATTGCCAACGGATCGCAATATTGTAAGAATGCACCCTTGTGGAGAAATTTATAACGAACATTATAGGTATTAATTAATTTCTGATTTCCTATGATGTAAATATGTCAATTATAATTTTTTTTCTGCAACGTTATTTCCTGTTAAATAATACGTTTAAGAAAGTGCAAATAGTGTTTTTTTTGTGGTAAATCAATTGCTACAAATGTTTTTATATTATATCCCGCAAGCACAGTGTGTTTACATTAGTGCACTATATGTATGTATGTATGTATGTATGTATATATATATATATATATATATATTATATATAATCTGGTAGCCACATGCAGTCACTGCAAAATAATGCTATGACCTATTCAGAATGTTAAAAAGGAGGAGCTTGATTTTAAAGTGATAAAATTAAACTGATAAAATCGAAGTGAAAAAGACTGTGATTGGTTTTGTAAATCAAAAATCAATTAAATGTGATTGGTCGTTTACTTCCATTTGGGGCATGAGTTAAATAGTCTTTTTTTTTTTTTCCTTTCTCGTTTTCTTTCGTTTACACTGTTGTTCCTTTTTGTTTTACCTCTGTTAACCGTTTTATCTTATCCACACATACAAACACAAGACAGGACACACACCCAGACCTAAGGTGGAGATTTAAAATCCCCTACCCCGCCTGGAATCGAACCCAGGTCGCCGGATTGGACGGTAGGGACTCCACCGACTACGCCACGGCGACGGACAATGTTAAATTTTGAAACGGTGTTAATCGTAACATGAAAAACATTGACTTTATGAACAACGGCTTAATATTAGGTAGTGAACTAAAATATTTGAGGTCACATAAAGATACGCTTGGTTGAAATCATGGATGGTAATTTCCGTTCTATGACAAACAGAAGTTTTCCATTATCTGCTCTTCATTAATTACGAGTATTAATAATTCTGTGCTTTTAGACTTCTTCACAAATTCTAATCGGTGATTGTATATTCATGTCCATAAAAGTACAGTATTCATGATGATTAAAAATATTACTCACGAAATTACGAGTTTCTCTATTTGGTTCAAATATTCTTGTTAGAATTTTCCTTTCAAAAAATAATTTATGTTTTATTGTATATTTTAGGAGAAGTTTCACTAGGGTCTAATTAGTGTTTTGTATAACATTTTTGCTGTTTTTTTATATTAATTTGCTTTTAAATAAGGTTCTATTTGTCACATTTATATTATTTATTTTATTTCCATGATAGGGCCTATTGTATAAACACGCAGAGACGAGAGTTAAAACTGTTCCATTTTAATATCTTAATATATAAAAATTACGTGTCACGTTGTTTGTCCGCGATGAAATCCTAAACTACTGAACCGATTTTAATAGAATTTTGCACACTGTGTGCGATTGTAACAGATGACGGTGTAAGGTAATTGGTTTATTATTTAACCAGGTGGCTGTGCTTTTTGTTGCAACCGCGAATTTCAATTGAATTACAAATATTCATTATTTCATAATTTAAGTGTGCTCAGTGTTTATTTTATTTTCAATATATTGATCTTTCTTCTTCCTTCCAAGTATTAGGCCAAGGCCTGTTACGATCCTATAGAAAATTTTCCCTCCAGCTTCTTCCGGAAAATTCTCGTATAAGACTTGAAAGCATAATGATAGTTCCTTCGATTGGTTGCTGGCCAAAGGAAGGCAAGACCAGTGATGGGCCTGCCATCTTATAGCCTCTGGTCAGGCTTTTCTGGAGAAGAAAATAAAATAAAGGAAAGCAGAAATGGAAGAAAGGAAAGACTCCCTAGCCCTCGGATGCCCTAATAGCGTCGGGGTCGAAAAAACAAGAGTTAACCAAGAGAGGTTAGATAGTAAAGTTAAAAGAGTGCAAAACACAAGTAAGTGGAAGAAATGTTTTGCTCGGCTTGGGCACCTTGTGGTCGCCATCCACATATCCCCTAGATGAGGACCCCTGAGGGGCAATATATTGATTATAATATTAATTTCGTGTGTAAGTATTAGTTTTAAGTAATCTGGCTGAAAGACAGCAACTTACTTTAAATTTAACTGGACCGAGAAGAGACATTGAACAATATGGCGAATCAGTTCTAGAGACCATGAATGATAAGATATCAAGTGAATTTCCGCAAATTGGTATAGGCCTATGTGACATAAATCTTACATTTAAGAAGAATGTCAATTTAAAAACATGTGAAGGTCCTAAAGAACGGAATAACAGAACTGTAAGTAAGTATGTTAGTTATAATAATATGCCTAATATAACAGAAACAATCTCCATTCTTCAATTAAATGAAAAACAAGATGACTATAATATATCACAAGATGATATTACTATACAGAGACTTCTTAATGATGATGAGAATCCAAACTGCCAACAAGTTCGTAGAAAAAAACGAAAGTATAATGAAATCAGCAAGCCTCCTCAAAATATTCCATCAATAAATGTATATAATCCTTATGATACACTTATGGATGATACTGAGAATGCAGACAACATAAATTCATCTCAATCAACAAAACCATACGGAAAAATTAACGTAAAAATAGTTAAAGGCGATACGAAGTTCGCCGGGCCATCTAGTATATATATATATATATATATATATATAAACGAATGTCTGTCTGTCTGTCCTATGTGCATTACTACACCATTCATCCGATTGTGATGGATCTTTTTGCAAAATGTTCAGGAGTTTCCCGGGAAGGTTTTACGTAGGCTATAAGAGTTGTAATACTCAACCTTCGCCCTTAAAAATCACCCTTTTTGGTGGAAAACGTGTTTTTCGGAACTTTTTGGACGCTTAAATGACTTACGCTGCCTAAACCATAACATATACACCAAATTAATGTACACAGATTTGAATATCTAAAAAAATCTTAGAGAAAAGTCCGCGACAGCATATGTCTGTCTTTTACGGATAACTCATAAATACAATTTTTATCTGTCAGCTCATTACTAATGCTAAGAAGATCGGGATGACTTGATTCCCAGGCAAGCGTAGCAGCGCACAACGGGTATTCTTTTACAGATAACTCTCAATAACCATTTTAGTTTTTCAGCTCATTTAGGCCTATGCCAAGACGATAGGGAAAAGTGGATTCCCGAGCAATTCCGGGTAATGAGCACGGGGTATCTAAAATAATTAAGATATACATTTATAATTAATATTTTTTCTTTTTAGTTATTCAACTAAATATAGAAACACATTTGATTTATTTAGGCGTAGCAGCGCACGCCGGGTATTAGCTAATTGCATATAAAGATGATCGAACAGTTGGTTGCCGATATATATATATATATATATATATATATATATATATATAGGGTGTAATAGGACCTCACCAACAAAATGATAGGGATAGTAGGCCATGCAGAGAGGATCAATTTTTGTGAAGGGAAATATAGTCGCAAACATCGTTTATGAGTTATCCGCAGATGAAGGTGTTTACCAGTAAAGGTCGGAATTGAATACAAACGATTGTACATATATAATTTTGATTGAAAAAGACATGTTTTTGCAATAAGTGTTCAAACAGTGTTTTGACGACGTCAAAAAGAATCCTAGTATGATCAACCGTGCTGGGCCGATCGTTGCCTGCGACTATATCAAACAAGCAATGCGACACGGGGTCGGCTTTTGAACACTTATTGCAAAACATGTCTTTTTCGATAAAATTATGTGTACAATTACGGGCGAACACCTTCATCTGCGCATAACTCATAAACGACGTGTTTGCGATTATATGTTCCGATTGAGGGTCTTTCCACTTTTCAGCGGTTGCCCTTTTACCAGCCGGCTGCTGGCCCTTCACATCCACATGTGTCAATCACAGAGGTAGATGATCAACAGCCAGTGTAGGGGTGACATGTGGTTAGCATGTCGAGTCCTCCAGCCGTTATAGCTGGTTCCTCAACCTGGAGCCGCTACTTATTGTAGCTACCCAATTGCCTCACGATGCTGGGTGGGCACCGGTCCCATATTGGCCGAAATACCATGAGAAAATTTCTTCCCCCATGGAGACTCGAATCAGCGCAAGTCCCGTAGCTCTGCGCGAAGGCTTCCTACCTTAACCGCTCGGCTACGGCGCGGGACGCGATTATATGTCCCTTCACAAAAATTGATCCTCTCTGCATGGCCTATCATCCCTATAATTTTGTCGGTGAGGTCCTGTTACACTCTGTATATAATTACGATATGTTTCAGGCCTTCTAGCGAATTCCGAACGAATGAAGTTATTGAGATTGTTCTCATAAAAAGATTGTTGAATTTTTTTTATAAAACTTCATCGATCCTGCCTACAAGACACCGAGAATGGCCATGACGAAAATTTATATATATATATATATATATATATATATATGTCCACCGCTGTGGTCTCGAGGTAGCGTGCTGCCTTGTCACGCAGCGGGCCCGGGTTCGATCCCCGGTCGGGGCAGTTTTTCTGGATGAGGTTTTTATCGGGGTTTTTCCTCACCTGTAAGACAAATGTCAGGAAAACTTTAAGGCCCAAACGGTCCCCGAAATCATATGGCCATCATCTTCATCATCATCATCCTTATCATTATCGCCATCATCCTTCACCGGTGTGGAAAGTAACGGGAAGCTACCACACCTACACAATTCCCTAGTAAAGCTGCAAGCATAGCATGAAAATGCTATGATTGCAGTGAAGGACCTGCCTTCGGGCAGAATTACTATGGATGGATCTCACCGACAAAATGATAGGGGCACACACACACACACACACACACACACATATATATATATATATATATATATATAATATATATATATATATATATATTATATATAATATGTTCTGCAAATATGCCGCGAATACAGAAACCGCGAATATGGAATGGCAATTTGTATGGGTATATATGGGATACGTTCCAAGGTTCCAAAATAAAGTAAAAATTATCAAAATAAAATCAATTAATGAGAGAATTTGAACAATTTTCCATTTAATCGACATTATAAAATGGCAACAAAGCAGAAGAGACGCGTGTTATTCAGTCAAAAGTATTACAACGAATGACAAGTTGAAATAATAAATCACCGATCGTGGCGAGTTATTATTATAACATTGTTTTAATTATTCATGTTCTTGCTTTGTAGTCATTCCATGTCTCCTTTTTCAATTATTTTCTTTTATCAAATCTATTTATCTTGTTCGGGATGGGGTACTGAGGAATTTTCTTCTGTGTACCATATTATATTGTCAAAAAATTTCAGAACTGAAGTCATTTCAAAAATATTTAACCAATTATTAGAAATTTTATAAAAACAATGAAAGCTTAAAAATATGAAGGAATATTAAAAATGAACATTTCGCCAAAATATTATGAAATATGAAAAGATATTTTGGTCTTATTTGATTCCATAGATCATAAAGCGTGTCCCGCACTGTAGCCGAGTGGTTAAGGCATTATACTTTCTATCAGGTAGCAGGCAGTTCCTTTTTGCTATCTAAGGACAGTCGGTATATGTTTGCTCCCATAACATCATATGGTGTGGAGTGTATTTTTTGATCATACAAAACAATTCTGACAGACAAAAGTTAAAAATATATCAAATGTAAAAAAAAAAAAGAAAAAGCTCGTAATTGTGTATTACAAACAGAATTAATAACTGGATTGTTCAAAGCACAAGTAGACCAACACTAGATACTGTGCTCGGCCAATTTCATGAAAAAACTAACGTTAAAATAGTTCTAACTTCATTTTACCATGTTCATACGTGTAGTTTATAGGATTAAAAATATTTGTAATTGCAAAGAGAGTTCTGAAATACTCCCTAGAATTATTTGTGGATTACTTCATTATAACATCTTGATTCTCCAAAATATGACGTACTGGACTTGGTCTACTTGTGTTCTGATTCATCCAATTTAATATTATTGTGACATTTACATATGCTGGAGTTTAATATATTTTATGCAAGGTAAATAAGTCGTTCAAACTGTTACCACTCTAAATTTTGTCAGTGCTATATTCGATGGAAACATGCTTGTTTCGGTTACTATGTTTTGTTTTTGTTTGTGTTTGGATTTCGTAATTAAATATAATTAGATAAATTAATTCATCGTGTTATATATATATATATATATATATATATATATATATATATAAATTAATGCTTGTTTGTTTGTACTTATGCGCGGTCATACCGGTGATCCAATTGTGATGGGGATTTTTGCAAAAATGTTCAGGAGATTCCCGGGATGAACATAGGCTATAAGAGAGTTATGATACTCAACTCCTACACCATTAAAAATCGCCCTTTGTAGTAGAAAACGTGAAAAAAAAGTAGCTCTTTGGACGGTTAAATGGCTTACGCTGCCTAAACCATACCAAATACACAAAATTAATGTACACAGAATTGAATATATCAAAATGCTCTACAAAAAAGTCCGCGACAGCATATGTTTATCTCTTACGGATAACTCACAATAACCAGTTTTGCCTTTCATTAATGCAAAGAAGATCGAGACAAAACGTAGATTCATGTGCAAGCATAGCAGCACATCGCCGGTATTCTTTTACGGATTACTCACAATAACGAATTTTGTCTTTTAGCTCATTTATGCCAAGAAGATCGTGATAAGTAGATTCCCGGGCAACACCGAGTAATCAGCACGGAGAATCTCAAAATACTCTGTAATTACGATATACATTTATAATTATTTTTCATTTTATTTATTCAACTAATCATAAGAAGTACATTAATTTTTGTCTTTCAGCTCATTTATGCCAAGAAGACCGGGATGAGTAGATTCCTGGACAACGCCGGGTAAACAGCACTGGGCATCTAAAAATAATTACGATATAAATTTTTCCTTTTACTCATTTAACTAAACATTAAACTTTAATTTTCGTACTTCAGCTCATTTGTCAAGAAGATATTCCCGGGCAACGCCGGGTAATCAGCACGGGGTATCTAAAAATATAAATTTATAATTATTTTTCCTTTTACTTATTCAACTAAACATAAAAGTACATTAATTTTCATTTATTTAGGCTTAGCAGCGCACGCCGGGTATTAGCTAGTAATATATAAAAATGAATGTTTGTTTGTTTGTTCGTACTTTATGCGCGATTGTACCGTTGATCCAATTTTATGATGGGACTTCTTGCAAAATGTTCAGGAAATTCCCGGGATGAACATAGGCTATAAGATAGTTGTAATGCTCAACCCCTTCACCCCTAAAAATCACCTTTTGTAGTGAAAAACTAAAATAAATTCCCTATTTTGACGCTTAAATGGCTTACGCTGCCTAAACCATAACAAATACACAAAATTAATGTACACAGAATTGAATATCTCAAAAAAAAAAATCTCTGCACAAAAGTCTGCGACAGCATATGTTTATCTTTTACGGATAACTCACAATAACCATTTTTGTCTTTCATTGATGTCAAGAAGATCGGGATAAGTAGATTCCCGGGCAAGCGTGCTCTGTCATACCGTTCATCCGATTGTGATGGGGCTTTTTGCTAAATGTTCAAGATTTTCCCGGGAAGGTTATAGGCTATAAGATAGTTTTAATGCTGAAGCCCTTCACCCTTATACATCACCCTTTGTAGGGAAAACGTGAAAAAAGTCACTTTTTGTGCGCTAAGCGGCCCCTACACGATCAATATTTACGTCAATGTATTTCACAATAATTGACATTGTACAATAATATTGAGCGTCTGTATATCACATTGAAAGATTGCGCAATATATTGAGTCAATCAAATACAGTTTGATTTTTATTGTGCAATGTAATATGTATTGTGTCGTCTGTTGGCAATATTGCAAAATACTAGTTCAGTTCTGTGTTAATATTGTTGGAATAAACATGTTGACTGCACAAGTATCGCCCGCGAACTAATTTATTGAGCAATAATATTGCACCGTGTGGGTTGGCCAAGTAATAATATTGTACAAAATATTATGCAATATATTGACGTAAATATTGATCGTGTAGAGGCCGCTTTATACCACTATTGTACAAAACACTGTGCAATATATTGGCGTAAATATTGATCGTGTAGAGGCCGCTTTATACTATTGTAAAAAATACTGTGCAATATATTGACGTAAATATTGATCGTGTAGAGGCCGCTTTATACTATTGTAAAAAATACTGTGCAATATATTGACGTAAATATTGATCGTGTAGAGGCCGCTTTATACTATTGTACAAAATACTGTGCAATATATTGACGTAAATATTGATCGTGTAGAGGCCGCTTTATACCACTATTGTACAAAACACTGTGCAATATATTGGCGTAAATATTGATCGTGTAGAGGCCGCTTTATACTATTGTAAAAAATACTGTGCAATATATTGACGTAAATATTGATCGTGTAGAGGCCGCTTTATACTATTGTAAAAAATACTGTGCAATATATTGACGTAAATATTGATCGTGTAGAGGCCGCTTTATACTATTGTACAAATACTGTGCATATATTGACTTAAATATTGATCGTGTAGAGGCCGCTTTAATACTATTGTAAAAAATACTGTGCAATATATTGACGTAAATATTGATCGTGTAGAGGCCGCTTTATACTATTGTAAAAAATACTGTGCAATATATTGACGTAAATATTGATCGTGTAGAGGCCGCTTTATACTATTGTACAAAATACTGTGCAATATATTGACGTAAATATTGATCGTGTAGAGGGCCGCTTTATACTATTGTAACAAAATACTGTGCAATATATTGACGTAAATATTGATCGTGTAGAGGCCGCTTTATACCACTATTGTACAAAACACTGTGCAATATATTGGCGTAAATATTGATCGTGTAGAGGCCGCTTTATTCCACTATTGTACAAAATACTGTGCAATATATTGACGTAAATATTGATCGTGTGTAGAGGCGCTTTATACTATTGTAAAAAATACTGTGCAATATATTGACGTAAATATTGATCGTGTAGAGGCCGCTGCTTATTACTATTGTACAAAAATACTGTGCAATATATTGACGTAAATATTGATCGTGTAGAGGCCGCTTTATACACTATTGTACAAAAAATACTGTGCAATATATTGACGTAAATATTGATCGTGTAGAGGCCGCTTTATACCACTATTGTACAAAATACTGTGCAATATATTGACGTAAATATTGATCGTGTAGAGGCCGCTTTATACCACTATTGTACAAAACACTGTGCAATATATTGGCGTAAATATTGATCGTGTAGAGGCCGCTTTATACTATTGTAAAAAATACTGTTGCAATATATTGACGTAAATATTGATCGTGTAGAGGCCGCTTTATACTATTGTAAAAAATACTGTGCAATATATTGACGTAAATATTGATCGTGTAGAGGCCGCTTTTACTATTGTACAAAATACTGTGCAATATATTGACGTAAAAATTGATCGTGTAGAGGCCGCTTATACCACTATTGTACAAAAACACTGTGCAAATATTGGCGTAAATATTGATCGTGTAGAGGCCGCTTTATACTATTGTAAAAAATACTGTGCAATATATTGACGTAAATATTGATCGTGTAGAGGCCGCTTTATACTATTGTAAAAAATACTGTGCAATATATTGACGTAAATATTGATCGTGTAGAGGCCGCTTTATACTATTGTAAAAAAATATGTGCAATATATTGACGTAAATATTGATCGTGTAGAGGCCGCTTTTATACTATTGTACAAAATACGTGCAATATATTGACGTAAATATTGATCGTGTAGAGGCCCGCTTTATACTATTGTAAAAAATACTGTGCAATATATTGACGTAAATATTGATCGTGTAGAGGCCGCTTTATACTATTGTAAAAAATACATGTGCAATATATTGACGTAAATATTGATCGTGTAGAGGCCCGCTTTATACTATTGTACAAATACTGTGCAATATATTGACGTAAATATTGATCGTGTAGAGGCCGCTTTATACCACTATTGTACAAAACACTGTGCAATATATTGGCGTAAATATTGATCGTGTAGAGGCCGCTTTATACTATTGTAAAAAATACTGTGCAATATATTGACGTAAATATTGATCGTGTAGAGGCCGCTTTATACTATTGTAAAAAATACTGTGCAATATATTGACGTAAATATTGATCGTGTAGAGGCCGCTTTATACTATTGTACAAAATACTGTGCAATATATTGACGTAAATATTGATCGTGTAGAGGCCGCTTTATACTCCATCCATAGTAATTCTGCCCGAGGGCAGGTCCTTCACTGCAATCATAGCATGTTCATGCTATGCTTGCAGCTTTACTAGGGAATTGTAGGTGTGGTAGCTTCTCGTTGCTTTCCACACCGGTGAAGGATGATGATGATGATGGCCATATGATTTCGGGGACCGTTTGGGCCTTAAAGTTTTCCTGACATTTGTCTTACAGGTGAGGAAAAAACCCGATAAAAACCTCACCCAGAAAAAGTGCCCCGACCGGGGATCGGACCCGGGCCCGCTGCGTGACAAGGCAGCACGCTACCTCGAGACTATTGTACAAAATACTGTGCAATATATTGACGTAAATATTGATCGTATAGGGGTCGCTTCATTTTATTTTTAATATAATATTATGGATTCTTTGCCTAGATGGCGTTATTGTTCCAATCCCTACTTTTCTTTCAAAACTATCCAACCCATAAAAGTCGTTGAACGTGGTATATTGTATCTTCCCAGTCGTCAATAAATAACCACATGTTATACACGGTAAGTATTTATAAATTCTAGAACAGGATTCGGATAAAGTATTTATATTTACGGTAGTTAATAGTTTTGTTCTTGGACATTTTTCTAGATCTTAATCGTAATTCTAATATAAGGAAATTTGTAATTTATGTAAATTGTATTAGCATTTATAAATATTTAACATTTTCCAATACTGTTATTATTATGGCGGCGTTTGAATCAATAATTTATATATTTTCTGTGCAAAATAACGTGTTAAACATGTAAGTACCGAACATAACCTACTCAGCACGTGGCCATAGCATATGGTCACATACAATTACACTCAATAACACACCTATTACACATCTAAAACAGTGAAATCATATACTATCACTCTAATATTTACACCAATAACGTATCAATATATATATATATATATATATATATATATATATATATATATCGATGAAGTGAAAAAATGAACCACGCGAGTGTGTAAAAGAAACTATACTTTAAATTTCGACTATCAAAACCAATTAATGCTAACACACATATCATAACACTATTGGTTATCAATAATTAATCCAAATAAACTAAAAACACTCTTATTTTTCGTATTTATTTATAGTGATATAACGTAAACAAGGTGAACAATTCACCATGTACGACCACGTGGCGACACTACCTAATCCAAGTTTATCGAGGACAATTGCTGCTCTTACACGTATTATAACATCATTAGTTCTCAATAATTAAACTAACTGAACTACTCTATCACTCTAATATTTACATCAATAACGTATTAAAGAACTATATCGATAAAGTGAAAAAGTGAACTACGCGTGTGCGTAAAAGAAACTATACATTAATAAAGTGAATCGCGCCTGTGCGTAAAAGAAACTATTCATTAATTCTAGTCCATGAAAACCAATTAGTGCTAATACACATATAATACCATTGGTTATCAATAATTAAATCAAATAAACAAACAACAGTATTACTTTTCGAATTTATGGTGATATAACGTAAACAAAGTGAACAATTCACCAGGTACGATCACGTGGCGACACTACCTAATCCAAGTTTATCGAGGACAAATCGTACTATTACACATATTATAACATAATTAGTTCTCAATAATTAAACCAACTGAACTAACAATACTCTTATTTTTCGGATTTATAGTGATATAAAGTACATAAAGTAAACAATTCACCCCGTGCGACCACGTGGCGACACTAACATAGTGCAAGTGAGAAATATAATTATTAACGCCTTTTATCGACCAAGAAGAGCGACCTTCAATATATTGAGTGCAAAGTTTTCCTGCCACACCTGTTGTACAGTAGTTATTTGTAGTAAATATAGTTGTCCGTCGTAGAACATTGAGGAAATTTTAAAATCTTAAATATTTATACAAATACTTAATTATTGATGATTCTTGAGTGTTCCCAACGATATAGAGATGTTCATATTTTCTTTATTTATATATATATATATATATATATATATATATATATATATATACTTACTTACTCACTGGCACTATCGAACCCGTAGGTTCATGGCCGCACGGACATAAGCTCTTCATACATCCCTATCCTGAGCTAATGTTTTCCAATCATTCCCTGTATAATCCACCTCCCCCAAATCATAGTTAATGTTATTCTCCCACCTCATTCTTGGTCTACCAACTGGGCGTTTTCCCTCTGGCTTTCCTACAAGAAGCTTCCATGCAAGTCTTTCATTCCCCATACGTGCAACATGTCCTGCCCATCGCAGTCTACGAGACTATATATATATATATATATGTATTTATTTATTTTATATTTTTATTTATTTATTGTATGGACTCATGTACGTATTTTAATATCTACATTACTCACCTTCTGACCAGAAGTCGATACATCAATATAAAATGGCTGCAAATGATAAATAAACACAGGAAACTATAAATAATCAAACTGTATGTAAACATTGTGGTAAAAATTTTAAAAATGACAGAGGACTAAAAATTCATATAAGTCGTTCACATCCAACAGAATACCGAGATAAATTTGGTAAACCGTGGAGGTAAATCTCCTCAAGCAATTGTTAACTCCACCCAAATTGATGATTCCAAAAATTATTCAAAGCATGACTTAAGTGTGAATATCAAATACAAATAGCCACATTGAAGGAGAAATTTTTAGTGGAACTTGCTGATTTTCAGTTTGGTAATTTGGTTGAAGAATTCGTTTCCTTCTTAGCATCTGCAGTTCATATTTTACCTGGTCCCAAACATCCTGCTAGAAGATATTTTGATGCACGAAAGAAGAAAATAGCTGCAAATAATCAACAAACATATAAAACATCCACTGATCCTGAAAGGGCTTCGAAACGAAATAGACTAAAGAGGAAAAATGAATATAAGTATAAGCTGACTCAATTTTATTTTTACAACCAACGTAGGAAGGCTCTCCGACAAGTATTTCAAGGAGACAATACTTCATGTTCTATTGATTACCCTACATTACATTAATATTTCTCAAATTTATTTTCTACACACAATGACTTTGTTCGAGAAGAATACCCAAACAAACTAGGTGAAGTTGAAGCTGTTCAATTAGATGAAACATTTGATACTTCTATAAGTACAAATGAAATTCAGGAATTGTGCCACCAGTATTACAGAAAGCTCGAACTGTTTTAATTCATAAGAGCGGTAATAAAAACGAACTTTCAAACTGGCGTCCTATAACCATTTGTTCAGTAGTTTGGAGAGTAATCGAGAGAGCCCTTAGTTACATAACCTTCAATGAACACCAGAAAGGTCCCATAAATTCTCCAGGCACACACATTAATACATCTATCCTAAATAGCATCTTACAATCAGCAAAACAAAAGAAAGAGTCTGCGTGTATAGTTTTTTTGGACATAAGTAAAGCCTTTTGATAATATAGGACATAATCATCTTAAGAACACATTACAAACTGTCGGTGTGCCAAAACAATTATCAAAATTAATATTAAATCTCCAGAAAGGAAACACGACTCAGATTGAAACCGATCAAAATAAAACTAAACCAATTACTATCAATCGAAGAGTTCTACAATGTTCTCCGTTATCACCATCTTTATATAACATTGCAACTAATCATATTCTCGATGAACTCTCAGAAAAATCAATAACAAGTCAATATGGTTATCTACTACTTCCGGATCAACCTCATCTAACAATTATGAGCTTTGCTGATGACACAGTGAGTATAGGGAAAGATGTAGCAGCTGCCAGTGAACTGACAAGAATTGTTATACAGAGGTTTCAGGAAATAGGCCTTCAAATTAATGTCTCCAAATCAGCAGTGCTTTCAATCGAGAAAGATAAACTATGTGAAAAAATCTCCAATTTGATGGACATGCAATTCGTGCCCATAAAATCACTGACACTATTCGTTACTTAGGTGTCAGCTTTTCAGATCATATAACTTTTTATTCTAAGTAAACCCTTAATAAATTACGGGATAATATTGAAACTCCCATTGCTTCACCGCTGTTACAGCCTGATCAGAAATTTACAGTTTTAAATTGTTCCATATATCCAACTCTAATCTACCCGTTTCAAACAATACCACCAAATCAAATACAAAAAACATTTTTAGTGAATTGTGATAAACTTTTAAGAAGTGGGCTTAAAGAAATTTTACATCTTCCGATGGATGTCCCTGATCACATGTTATATACTGAACGCCGGAATAAAGGACTTGGTTTATTTTGTGCAACGTGGGAAACAAAATTACAGCATATAAACATTTGCCACATTCTTCACCAAGACAATAATACATACATTACTACTCTCCGAAACCTAAAAGAGACAATGTGTGAGAGACCTTAACATTGAACCTAGTGACATCAACATTAACACTCGAAGTCTTCTACCAGATGCAAGGAAACTCAGGAAACAACTAAGAGACAAAGAAGCAGTTCTCTGGAGTCAACTTCCTCATAAAGGAAAAGGCGTTGTTCTCTACAATGAATATACACCGGCAAATCAATGGATTCGTGACCATCAGGGATTGTCTTGTTCCGAATGGAGAGAAGCGATTAAAATGCAAGCCAATGTATCGGCGGTGCGTTCTTTGCCGGGCAGGTCTATGGACGATACCCTCTGTAGACGTTGTCGCAGAGAGCATGAAACCCTTGCACACGTCCTTGGGGCCTGTTCGTTTGGAGAATCACTGAGAAAGGGGGCACGCCGTAGCGTAGTGGTTAAGGCACTGAGCTACAAGCCGGAGGGTCGAGGGTTCAAGTCCCGTTGGGGTCAGGATTTTTAAACTGAACCAAACCCTCTGGCGGCACTATGGCCCTGGGGTCGACTCAGCCTCTAACTGAAATGAGTACCAGACGCTTGTTCTGGGGGTAAAGGCGGCCGTCACGCAGGGCTGACAACCCGGCTGACGTAAAGTGCCGATTGTCTAGAAAAAGTGGGAGCCTTAACCTCCTACTACCCCAAGGGCCTCCTGAGGCCTGTTGTGGGATCACTTTACTTACATTCGGCACCACACTATTCGAAATATGATAGCAGAAGCCTTGCGAGATTTTGGATACACAGTTAATGAGAAAGTTCATGGTGTGGCCACTAATGGGAGTAACAGACGAATAGATGTTATTGCATTTAGACCATCTTCTAAAATTGGTATGATATTAGATCCCACAATTCGTTTTGACTCATAGTGACCAACCTGAGGAAGTTGACTCTGAAAAGAAAGCCATATATGAGTCAACAATTGACCATTACAAAGACACCAACTAGGTAGTATAACTGTCACAGGATTGATGATCGGGGCAAGAGGTACTATACCAGGATTCTTAGCCAAATTTTGGAATTCCTTAGATTTGAACAGGGTGTATCTTTCTACGTAGAATTGCCATCGCTGCCATTAGAGAATCAATTTCAATTTTAAGAAACCATATTTACAAAATTACTTTATAGTATGTATACTTCAATTAGGCCTACAAGTTGATTTTTTTAAATGTATTTACAAAATGTATTTAATCAATTACAAAAATTGTCTGTATCACTTTGTCCTTGAGGCAATCCTCTAATGAGGAGAGTTTTATACAATAAAAATATAGATAGATAATAACACAGTTCCAATAATGGATCATGTTATAATATTATAATGATATTGTGAAAAGAAAAATTAATGTCTGAACCAGGAATCGAACCGTGGACCTATAGTTCTCCGTATTAGTGTGTAGCCCACTGCACCATAAAAGTGGCGGTGTATAATTCTCAAAACGAAGCCGGCCGTTGGCGATGGTAGTGACACCTACCTGGCAGCGGATGAAACGAGAATTATAGATTTGTATATCCATCCATAGTAATTCTGCCCGAGGGCAGGTCTTTCACTGCAATCATAGCATTTTCATGCTATGCTTGCAGCTTTACTAGGGAATTGTAGGTGTGGTAGCTTCCCGTTGCTTTCCACACTGGTGAAGGATGATGATGATGATCATATGATTTCGGGGACCGTTTAGGCCTTGAAGTTTTCCTGACATTTGTCTTACAGGTGAGGAAAACCCCCGATAAAAACCTCACACAGAAAAACTGCCCCGACTAGGGATCGAACCCGGGCCCGCTGCGTGACAAGGCAGCACGCTACCTCGAGATCACAGCGGTGGACAGATTTGTATATGTGGAAAGAATTATTAATGTTTGTGCCAAGTCTAGAATCGTGTAGTGGGCTGCACACTAGTACGGAGAACTAGAGGTCCATGTTTCGATCCTGGTTCAGACATTAATTTTTCTTTTCACAATATCATTATATCATTTATAGATAGTTAATGATAATTTCATGTAATTTATTATGTACAAAATATTATAACCAGAAACATATATTTGGTTATTCATTAGAATTATTTATCCTTGATTTTTCAGTTTATTGTTGTGAATTATAAGTCTTCTTCTGTATTTACTAACATTTTTAAATACTTTAAACTTTTCAAGTAATTTCATAACATTATTTGATAATTTTCAAGTATTTACCTAAATGCTCAAATCATAACAATAACAGACTGTTATACAATATTGTGATGCTGACTGCTATTTTCTCCACAGAGTATATTGCTTAGTCTATGATTTTTCGATCGTTGGTTGGGTTATCGCTGGTTGAAACTGTGTTAGGGAGTGATAAGTAAGTGTACGCCCATTTTTAAAAAACGTTTGGTAATTTTAATATTATTTTTTCAACATAGATTTGGGGATTTATTGCAAAGATTGGTCATTTAAATTCCATAGCGAAGTGCTGCCATCTAGCGTAAGCAAGGATTATAATCGATATGTGGTTCGACGGTGGATGATCGCTGGCTCTATAAACTCTTGCGCATGCGCACTGTTGTTCTATAGTACTTTGAAAATATATCAGGTAAATTAAAGTGGAGAAACCCGATATATTTAATTTCGAATCAATTTCATTAATTTCTCAAAAGGTTAAACATTCGTGTACATTTTTTAACTCACTCCAGATTAACATTTTCATTGGTAGATTCTAGAACTTCCTCTAACAAGACGTTAGGAGTTATCAGATATTAGCTTCTATGAAAGTAAATTTAAATCTTTGTTTTGCAATTGAAATCTCACAAAATTGACGATTTCTGATATTTTAGTTTATCTAACGATGAATTTAATTGCAGTTTAGTTTGCATAAATATTTACTAATAATTTGGTTATGAACATACTCTTTTAATAACACTAAGAAATTGGGACTGGAAGTAAACATTAATAAAACTAAGGTATATGTTCACACATAGAAATGTATTATATAATAGAAATAGACAATTGATGACAATTGAGTGAAATTTTGAATAAATGGTTGATTTAAAATACTTAGTAACAATAGTTACAAATAGGAATGAGATACACAAATAAATTATACATAGACTCATTTCTGGAAATGTGTGCTATACAGAGACCCTTGTCTTCTCAAAAAACGTTAAACTAAGGATATATAACAGTTATTCTAGCAGTTCTGTTATATGGATGCGAGACATGGACTTCTACATTAAGGGAAAGAGAAAATATCGAGCATTTGAGAATAAAATTCTTGGGATTTTGTTTGACCAAAGAGAGATGAACAGACAGGCGAGTGGAGAAGACTTCATAACAGTAAGCTACATTATCTTTACAGGAAATCAAACACAATAAGTTATGTCTTGTAGACTGCGATGGGCTGGACATGTGGCACACGTGGGGAATGAAAGAGGAGCATGGAGGCATCTTGTAGGAAAATCATAGAGAAAACGCCCAGTTGGTAGACCATGAATGAGGTGAGAGAATAACATGATTTGAGGAAAGTAGATTATAAAGGGGATGATTGGAAAACATTGTCTCATTGTGGGGTGTATGGAGATCTTATGTCCACGCAGCCATGAACCTACGGGTTCGATAGAGCCAGTGAGTTAGTTAATTATGTTATATGTATTTTTTTCTGTATCTATTTTTTTTCACTAGTTGAGTGAAACGTCTTATGCTATAAACTCTACAGTTCGAATAGTTATATTGTTATCATTCTTTGCATTAGCATTAAGACGTATTGTTTTTGTTATGGCATATAGAAACTGAGTCATTAACCTGGATACGTGTGTGAATAGTTCTTATCTAGTGTTTGTGCATATCTTAATATATAAAAATTACGTGTCACGTTGTTTGTCCGCGATGGAATCCTAAACTACTGAACCGATTTTAATAAAATATTGCACACTGTGTACAGTTTGGTCAAACTTGAGACTCAGGGAAGTTTATAACTAAATTTATAGTCGCATTATTTTTATTGCAAATTATTTGTTTTTTATTTAACAAAGAGTTATAATTATCTGTGAGTTCCATACGATTCTAACAGATGACGGTGTAAGGTAATTGGTTTATTATTTAACCAGGTGGCTGTGCTTTTTGTTGCAACCGCGAATTTCAATTGAACTACAAATATTGATTATTTCATAATTTAAGTGTGTTTGTGTTTATTTTATTTTCAATATATTAATAATAATATTAATTTCGTGTGCAAGTATTAGTTTTAAGTAATCTGGCTGAAAGACAGCAACTTAATTTAAATTGAACTGGACCGAGAAGAGACATTGAACAGTATGGAGAATCGGTTCTAGAGACCATGAATGATAAGATATCAAGTGAATTTCCGCAAATTGGTATAGGCCTATGTGACATAAAGCTTATATTTAAGAAGAATATCAATTTAAAAACATATGAAGGTCCTAAGGAACGGAATTACAGAACTGCAAGTAAGTCTGTTAGTTATAATAATATGCCTAATATTACAGAAACAATCTCCATGCCTCAATTAAATGAAAAACAAGATGACTATAATATATCACAAGATGATATTACTATACAGAGACTTCTTGATGATGATGAGAATCCTAGAAAAAAAAAACGAAAGTATAATGAAATCAGCAAGCCTCCTCAAAATATTCCATCAATAAATGTATATAATCCTTATGATACACTTATGGATGATACTGAGAATGCAGACAACATAAATTCATCTCAATCACCAAAACCACTTCCACATAAACCACCACCCATATTTATACCGGGTGTAGTTAACGTACCAGAACTAAAAAATTGTGTAAAACAAAAACTTTCTGATTTAGATTTCTCACTTAGTTTACTACAACATAATTTAACGTATACCTTAGCCACAGCAACGCGTGGCCGGGACTTATATATATATATATATATAAAACAAAGTCGGATTAGTTACACTATTTATAACCCAAGAACGGCTGGACCGATTTTTATGATCTTTGATTTGTTGGATTTGTTTCCGCCCCGAATAGCAGATAACTATTAAAACATCGGAAAAATTAACGTAAAAATATTTAAAGGCGATACGTCGTTCGCCGGGCCAGCTAGTATATAGGCCTATATATATAAAGATGTTTATTATATAATATTTTTACCTGGTAAGTCAGTCCTCCTGAACTAAGTTATTAAACTTCTTCAAGTTATTCAAATGAAGATGAAACATTGTTTTTTAAAGGCCTCCATATTATAACAACTTGAAGTGTAATAACTTTGTTGAGGACGACTGACTTACCGGGTAAAAATGTAATATAATTAACAACTTATTACATAACCTCAACGGTGCTTTAACATGAATTTCAAAAGTGTTGAAGAACTAGAGAATCTGGAGAGGAAAGTAAATATGATTTAATGTACTAGGAATTTAAATGCTTGGACTATGGAAAAAAGAGCAGGAAAATTATGTGGCTGATTGAGGACGAAAATAATGAAGAAATAACAGACAAGCAGGGAATCATGAATACATGGGAGAAATATGTAGAAGAGCTATATGAGACAAGAAATCATCCGGCTAACTTGGATATAGAAAATGAAGATGATGTATCAGAAGATGAAAAAGGATTTTCAAATCTGAAGGAAGAAGTTGAACTAGCAATTAAGAAAATGAAAAATGGGGAAGCAATAGGGGTAGATGGAATTCCCATTGAATTGGTTAAATGCATGGGTATAGGAAAGAAGAAAATTCTGCTTTTATGCAACAAGATACATTAAGGAGGTGAATGGCCCGAAGAATTGACTGAGACAGTGTTAATACTAATACCGAAGGAAAATAATGCGAAGAAATGTAAGGAGTTCAGGACTATCAGCTTGATATCACACTCTGCAAAGATTCTCCTGCGAATGCTGAATCGATGTTTACGTTCTACGATGGAAAGCGAATTCGAAGAAGAAGAGTTTGGCTTCAGGAAGGGAAAGGGTACAAGAGATGCAATTGGATTGATACGAACAATAGGAGAAAGATATATAGAAAAAGATAAAGAAGTTTATGCAGTATTTATTGACCTGGAAAAGGCTTTTGACAGAGTGAATTAGAATAAACTCATGAGGATCTTGAAGAAAATTGGCGTGAATTGGAACGAGAGGAGGCTCATAAGTAATATTTTATATGAAACGCGAATAAAAGTGAAGATAACTAACTAACTCACTGGCACTATCGAACCCGAAGGTTCATGGCCGCGCGGACATAAGCTCTCCATACATCCCTATCCTGAGCTAATGCTTTCCAATCATTCCCTGTATAATCTACTTCCCTCAAATCATAGTTAATGTTGTTCTCCCACATAAAAGTGAAGATATGAGAAGAAATGTCAGACGGAAGAGAAATTGGAAGGGGGGTAAGGCAAGGATGTCCTCTATACCTACTCCTTTCAACATCTACCTGGAAGACCTAATGAAGAACTGCTTCAGGAATACGGGAGGCGTAAACATGGGAGGAAGAAGAATTAAGTGCATAAGATTTGCTGGTTTTGTGGCTTTGCTATCAGAAGATGCAATGACTTTGAGGAACATGCTGATGGAACTAAATGACAAGTGCGAGGATTATGGAATGAAGATAAATATAAATAAGACGAAGGCCATGATTATAGGAAGGAAACCAAGGAAGATAAATAAGAGGATTAAAAATGAGGCCATTGAGCAAGTGGAGAGCTTCAAATACTTGGGTTGTACTATCAGTAGTAACATTAACTGCGGTCAAGAAGTAAAGCAGAGGATAGCAATGGCAAAAGAAGCCTTTAACAAGAAGTCGAGCATTTTCTGCAGACCTTTGGCAAAATAATTGCGGAAGAGGCTAGTGAAGTGCTTTGTGTGGAGTGTAGCATTGTATGGTGCAAAGACTTGGACATTATGACGGAATGAGAAAAAGCGACTGGAAGCTTTTGAGATGTGGATATGGAGAAGGATGGAACGTATAAAATGAACAGATAAAATAAAAAATGAAGATGTGCTACACAGAGTGGATGAAGGAAGAAAAATTCTGGAACTCATAAAGAAGAGGAAAATAAATTGGATTGGCCACTGGCTAAGAAGAAACTGATTGCTGACGGAATGCTCTAGAAGGAATGGTCAACGGAAAGAAAGTAAGAGGCAGAAAAAGACATCAGATGATAGACAATATTAAAATAAATGGTTTTGTATGCGGATAGAAAAAGGAAAGCTGAGTTAAGGAAAGAGTGGAGAATGCTGAATTTGCAGTGAAAGACCTGCTCTTAGGCAGAACACTATGAATGAATGAATTTCACGTAAAATACGATGTAGCCTAAAAATATATCATTGACACTTCCATTGACAATTCACTAAAACGGGTAAAAGTAGCACCCCGATTCCCCCAATGTGTCTGCGAAGTAATACCTTATGCAAGTTTGTTTATATAACAACTTGAACTTACTCAGATACATTATAGTGTATTAATTCTGGAAATGTTTATCAAAAAAGTGCATATTGTTTATAGTATACTATCTTATACCCGGCGTGCGCTGCTACTCCTAAATATTAGTCATTCAAAATATATCTGCAGGCGGAAGAATTACGAAGCTCGAGTTTGTTGCTACACGTGACGTCATGTAAGGCAGTGTATACTGTCAGCGTCCCACGTCCCATTCCCCTTAGCACTCGTAGATAGCAGTGTCACGTGTTGTATTCCTGCATAAACACGACTGCAGTGCCCTCCGTCAACAACTGCACTTACTCCTTGAACGGGTAATAAATGTTAATGTGTTTTACCACCAGCCGTGCTCTGTTATGCTTGCCCGGGAATCAGCTTATCCATATCTAAAAATGGTTATTGAAAGTTATCCGTAAAAGATAAATATATGCTGTCGCGGACTTTTTTGTAGAGTTTTTTGAGATATTCAATTCCGTATACAATAATTTGGTGTATTTGTTATGGTTTAGGCAGCGTAAACCATTTAAGCGTCAAAATAGGGACTTTATTTCACGTTTTTCACTACAAAGAGTGATTTTTAGGTGTGAAGGGGTTGAGTATTACAATTCTCTTATAGCCTATGTTCATCCCCGGAATCTCCTGAACATTTTTCAAAAAACCCCATCACAATCGGATGAACGGTATGGCAGAGCACGCTTGTCCAGGAATCTACTTAACCCGATCTTCTTGGAATCATTGAAAGACAAAAATAGTTATCGTGAGTTATCCGTAAATGATAAATATATGCTGTCGCGGACTTTTTTTGTAGAGTTTTTTGAGATATTCAATTCCGTATACAATAATTTGGTGTATTTGTTATGGTTTAGGCAGGGTAAGCCATTTAAGCGTCAAAATAGGGATTTTTTTCGCGTTTTTCACTACAAAGGTTGATTTTTAGGGGTGAAGGGGTTGAGTATTACAACTCCCTTATAGCCAATGTTCATCTCGGGAATCTCCTGAACATTTTGCAAAAAACCCATCAAAATCGGATTAACGGTATGGCCGCGCATAGAATACGAACGAACAAACAAACAAACAAACAAACATTGGTTTTTATATATTAGATGTTTATAATTTGTATAACAACTGGAACTTAGCTCGGTTACAGTATAGTGTCTTTATTCTGGAAGCTTTGATCAAAATAAGTCAAAATTTAACATATAAACAAACTGCCTTACTATGTAATATTATGGACTCGTATAATGTTATGGATTTTTCCATAAACATTGTGACTGCCTTACTATGTAATATTATGGACTCATATAATATTATGGACTCATATAATATTATGGATTTTGCCATAAACATTGTGACTTGTGTCCACCGCTGTGGTCTCAGGGTAGCGTGCTGCCTTGTCACGCATCGGGCCCGGGTTCGATCCCCGGTTGGGGCAGTTTTTCTGGGTGAGGCTTTTTATCGGGGTTTTTCCTCACCTGTAAGACAAATGTCAGGAAAACTTTAAGGCCCAAACGGTCCCCGAAATCATATGGCCATCGCAATCGTCATCATTCATATTCATCTTACGTTAAGCTTAGGATTTAGGGACTCTCTTGGCGCACCATTATCATCATCACCCATCATATCATCGGGGCAACGTAACCCCGCCTTCCAGGCGCCCCAACCTCAGAAGTGGGTTACAAGTACGCCATGCCAGGAGAGAAACCAGGAATGTCTAAAGATAAAAACCTGGGGCATTAAAAAAAATTGTGACTTGTAGATAAAACCCTTCTTTGGGTACAGGTGTGTGCTGTTTAAATAGCTATAGGCCTACTATTGCTACACAGATTACATTGCTACTGTATATTGAAAAATTGTTGGAATGACTTATACCTATTTATTTTGTATTTGCAGGAAAATAAATTGTAATATCATATATACTCACTGCTTCCAGCGACATTTTGCTAATTTGAAAGCTAGCAGCTTATAAACCTGAAACAAATATAATAGTGAAATATTTTATTTTTGTAAAATATTTTGTCTCTGAAATTAAAATAAAATACAAGAATTTTAAAATTCCTCTATAAAATTGGAATAGTTTAAATTTTTTAAGCTAACGAAACTGATAATCATTCCAATAATAATATTATAATATTAATAGTAGTCTAATAAATAATAGTAAATAATAATAATAATAATAATAATAATAATAATAATGATTTTAATAATTGTATTGTATTGTAAGCCTATGTTTTCCCTTGACAGAGATTTAGGCGCTCTCCCCCTACAGGGAAGAATTTGAACCATACTAATTTAGCTACACTTGTTTTCGTATAGATGTCATTTTGAGTGGTACATGGTCAGCGTTATAATAATAATAATAATAATAATAATAATAATAATAATAATAATAGGGATAGAACACTTTTAACTTATAAAATGGTACATCACAACACATTAGACTTAAAGCAAGACTCCAAGTTTATTATCCATATAGGCTAATATAATAAGGAGCATAACATTTTTATATATTTTAGATTTAAATTTTTAGAGATAAGTTGAGAGGATAAAAGTTCCTGTAATGCGTAATAGCATACATTTCCAGAATTTAGATCACAGGACTGTTATGATGCACATAAATTGTAGTAATAATATCCAGTCATTGAGATTATTTTACTTATATATGATTAATAATTACGTTATCCAGTTTATTTCCATCTGAAGAAACAATGTATCGAAATATCTATTTATCTATTTACAATGACGTAACAGCCCAGTTTCGGGCCTTATCCTCTCCTTTGGCAGTTCATAGACGAAGTGTATTTAGTTACCGGTACGCTTATTTTCCTAGAGATGTCATGAATGGTATGCTGTCAACATACCGACCCAATGAGATATCTAGTAGACAACTAAGATATTATTACTAGAATGGAAAATGTTGCACAGTGCTTTTTTATTCAGGCTTGCGGTTTCGAAAATCTTCAGACTCTATACCCACGGATTAGTCCCTCTCGGAAGACTTGCTCTTTGGATTTTTCCGTCCTAAAAAAACCGACACCGGGGTTTCAACCCGCAACTCTCGGGATCAGAGGCAAGGAACATAAACGCTAGTCCATCAGGCCGACAATGTATTGGAATATATTCACTCAACTGGTCATCGCCATCACGTGGTCTGTAAGAGTATTATTACTACTACTCGGGTGTGATTCGTACCGGGGTCGAGAATTTTAAATCTCCATCTTGAATATAATTGTGTACTCTTGCACTTTGTACTTCTTCGGCTGTAGCTCTGCTATTGTTAACTACAGATCCAGGGAGACCCGTCACTATGTATCTGTCTAATGTGTGTTTCAGTGCTGTGTTCCTGTCTAGAGGACCTGGCCCAGTGCATTTAACTCGTAAGCTTATGGAGGAATAAATCTTACAACACGAGGAAGATATGGAAAATGAAACAGAAAATAAGACCACGTTTTCTCCACACCCATTGAACTAAGAAAGTTTTATTTTAAAAATCATGCATGAGAATCGCTCTCGTTTACTTAAATATAAATTCGTTCTAAATGATAATTTTCTAATCTGATCTCACACACTTGTATTTTAATCTTGAACGTTTATATAGATAATCACAGTATCATTATTACATTATAAAAGCAATTTAGAGTTTAATTAAAACTCTATTTTATACTGCTGTTTGTATTAAAAATATTGGTAACGCCATATTTAAATATTTATGTATGGAATAAATAATTGTAATTTTCCAGGTTTGAAATAAGAACAAAACGAATGCTAACCTTGGGAAAACACTATCATACTCGTTATCGTTATCCATTAGTTCTCTTCTAAAAGACCAAATGATACCATATTTTTCTTTTCCAATGTGTTATAGAACTTTCAAAGTTCATCTAGTGAATGAAATATGAATGGGTAATATTATATAAAAACATTGTCATTGAATAAACACTGGTTGTAAACATATTCGTATCTGCTATGAACTTGCATTTGGAATGACTAGTAACTTGTGAAGTAGGCCAGCTAATGTGTTGTCACTATGCCAAGCCACCAGATCATTACGTAATGCGTTTCTATATAATACAAACGCGTATTACAAATTAGGTAGTTACTCTGCTAAACTGTGATTCAGAACAGCTGGAACTTATCATCTCGTGTGTATTTTAATTCAACCTTGACTTATACAAGTTAAACTTAAGTGAATATGGTCTCCAACGCTAAGTTTCAATTTGCTATAGACAGAGGAGGAACATTTACTGATATTTATGCAAGATGTCCTGGTGGAAAAATTCGACTAATGAAACTATTATCAGTGGATCCTTCAAATTACCAAGATGCACCAAGAGAAGGGATTCGTCGTATTCTGGAAGAAGAAATAGGTGTACCCATGCCTATAACCGAGCCTATTGATGAAAAATATATTGATTGGATAAGAATGGGAACAACAGTCGCCACAAATGCTTTACTGGAAAGGAAAGGAGAAAGAATGGCTCTTATAATCAATAAAGGTTTCAAAGATCTTCTCTTTATTGGTAATCAAGCTAGACCCAAAATATTTGACCTTAAAATCGAGACACCACAAGTATTGTATGAGGAAGTGGTGGAAGTCGATTGTCGTGTTGTGCCGGCTCTTACAAATCGATGTCTACTAAAGAATCTTGGTGGGGAGTGGGCTAAGTGGAAGCAAGTGACAGGAACAACTGGTGAAGTTTTATATGTTTGTCAGGAACTGAATGAAGATGAAGTGAAAAATAAGCTTGTGAAACTCAAGGAGAAAGGGTTCAATAGTATAGCTGTGGTGTTAATGCATTCTTATATGTATCCAGAACAAGAAAAAGCAGTGGGGCTTATCGGTAAGTCTTTGGGATTTGATCATATTTCATTGTCTCATGAAGTAATGCCCATGGTACGGATTATTCCACGTGGTTTTACAGCATGTGCCGATGCATATCTTACTCCTCATATAAAGAAATATGTTAGTGGTTTTGCTTCTGGTTTTAAAAATAATCTTTCAGGAGTGAATGTGCTTTTCATGCAAAGTGACGGAGGACTTGCACCTATGGAAATATTTAATGGTTCACGAGCTATATTATCAGGTCCTGCAGGAGGAGTTGTGGGATATGCAGTAACAACATATAAAAAAGAAACTGATTTACCTGTTATCGGGTTTGACATGGGAGGGACATCCACAGATGTAAGTCGTTTTTCTGGAAATTATGAACATGTGTTTGAATCGACAACAGCTGGGGTCACTATACAAGCTCCACAGTTGGACGTGAATACAGTAGCTGCTGGAGGTGGATCTGTACTGTTCTTTCGTTCAGGTTTGTTTGTAGTAGGACCTGAATCAGCAGGTGCACACCCGGGTCCTGTTTGTTACCGCAAGGGTGGACCATTGACAGTGACTGATGCTAATCTGTGCTTAGGACGCCTGTTACCTGATTACTTTCCTAAAATATTTGGACCTACAGAAAATGAACCTCTCGACAAGAATGCAACTACACAGGCCTTTAAAACTCTTACACAAGATATTAATAATTTTCTGAGTAAACAAATCGATAAATCGCAAAATCAAATGACTGTTGAAGAAGTGGCAATGGGTTTTATTCGTGTTGCTAATGAGGCTATGTGTCGTCCAATAAGAGCACTTACCCAGGCTAAAGGTTACGACACCAGTCATCATGTGTTAGCTTGCTTTGGAGGAGCAGGTGGTCAGCATGCTTGTTCCATTGCCAGATCATTAGGGATGAAAACTGTATTTGTTCATAAATATGCAGGGATTCTATCTGCATACGGAATGGCACTTGCTGATGTTGTGAAAGAAACACAGGAACCATGTTCAAAAATTTATGAGCCAGATTCTTTTCCATATTTAGATGAGAGATTGACTGAATTATCCACACAATGCCGAACAGAACTTGAGAGTCAAGGATTTGAACTTGATCAAATACATACTGAAGCTTACTTACATTTGAGGTATGAAGGGACAGATTGTGGTTTGATGTGCACAGCTAGTCCAGCAACTAAAGAAAAATTAGCTTGTAAGCATGGCGATTTTGAAACAACATTCTTAGAAAAATATCGTTGTGAATTTGGTTTTACTATCGAAGGTCGCACAATTCTTGTAGATGACATCAGAGTTCGAGGTGTTGGGAAATGCTTCACACATGCAGACCCTCCCACTCCCAGTGCAGAAGAACCTCCTAAAATTGACAAAGTGACTGAAGTATATTTTGAAAATGGTTTGCATTCTACGTCTGTGTATCTGCTGAAAGAACTAAAGTCTGGACATATGATTCCTGGGCCAGCTATCATCATGGACAACCTTAGTACTATTCTTGTTGAACCTGATTGCAGCGCCACGATTACACGAGGAGGCGATGTGAAAATTGAAATTGGATCAGGCCTACTAAAAAGAATTGGGACAGAATTAGATCCCATACAGCTCAGTATCTTTTCACATCGATTTATGAGCATTGCTGAACAAATGGGAAGAATTCTACAGCGAACCTCAATATCGACAAATATAAAGGAACGATTAGATTTCTCCTGTGCCTTATTTGGTCCAGATGGAGGTCTTGTATCTAATGCACCTCATATTCCAGTTCATTTAGGATCAATGCAGGAAGCTGTTCAATACCAAATGAAATCACTTAAAGGAGGATTCGAAGAAGGTGATGTTATCTTGACAAACCATCCTGGTGCAGGAGGATCACATCTACCTGACCTCACAGTCATCACTCCAGTTTTCTACAAGAATCACAACAAACCTGTATTTTTTGTGGCGAGTAGAGGTCATCATGCAGATATTGGGGGTATTACTCCAGGTTCAATGCCACCACATTCAAAAATTTTGATTGAGGAGGGAGCCAGTTTCAAGAGTTTTTACTTGGTGAAGAAAGGAATATTCAACGAAAAAGAACTCGTAGAAGCTCTTATGGCTCCTGGAAAAATTCCTGGATCATCTGGAACGAGAAACCTTCAAGATAACCTATCTGACCTTAACGCTCAGATAGCCGCCAACCATAAGGGCATAAATTTAGTGTGTGAATTAATAGATACATATGGTCTCGATGTTGTACAGGCATACATGGATCATATTCAGACTAATGCTGAAGTTGCTGTAAGGGATATGCTTCGTGATATAGGAACCAACATATTTCAGTTTTCTGGGAAATCACAATTATATGCACAAGATTTTATGGATGATGGGTCACCAATTTGTCTAAAAATCGACATAAATATTCAAGAAGGTACAGCTGTATGTGATTTCACTGGAACTGGATATGAAGTTTGGGGCAACTGTAATGCTCCGAGGGCTATCACATTATCGGCCTTGATTTATTGTTTGAGGTGCATGGTTGGACGTGACGTCCCACTAAATCAGGGTTGTTTGAATCCAATAAAAGTGATTATACCTAAAGGATGTTTACTTGATCCTTCTGACACTGCAGCTGTGGTTGGTGGTAACGTGTTAACTTCTCAGCGGATAGTTGATGTTGTACTGAAGGCATTTGAAGTGTGTGCTGCATCGCAAGGCTGCATGAATAATATTACATTTGGTGAAGAGAAATGGGGTTACTATGAAACAGTGGCAGGAGGTTCTGGAGCTGGACCTTCCTGGCATGGGCATAGCGGTATTCACACCCATATGACAAATACCAGAATTACAGATGCTGAGATTTTGGAACATCGCTATCCTATTATCCTTCGTCGCTTCAGTCTGAGACCAGAATCTGGAGGTAATGGTCGGTATAGAGGAGGTGATGGAATCATTCGAGAGTTAATATTCAGGCGTCATATGATGTTATCTGTTCTTACTGAGAGAAGAGTGTTTCATCCGTATGGTATGAATGGAGGATATTCAGGCGAACGGGGACTGAATTTAATGCAGAAAGTTGATGGAAGAATCGTCAGTCTTGGTTCGAAAACAGCAATAAATGTTGAACCAGGGGATGTTTTCATACTACAGACTCCAGGTGGTGGGGGTTATGGGAGTCCAGAAAATGGTACCTGCATTGAAGAAGCCGGAAGCCGTTCTCAATCACAAACGTTCATTGAAAGAGGAAGTGTGTTTGAATATAATCGTGCACAAGAATCAGTGTAAACAGTGCTTATGTTTTACGTTTATGTAAAAGTAAATTTAAATTTACATCTCACTATATTTTCATCAGTCTTATTTACCAGGTACCCTCATTTTGTTTAGGGTACTTCCTGCACATTTACAGGTTGTTTGTGCGAGTGTAAAAAAATTGTGCTCTGGGACAAAAACAGAAAAAAAAGGCTGGCTTAATGGCTCTTTTGCTAACAAGTGTTAGTCATTTATTGGATAAAGATATAAACTTTTATGGATTATTAATATTATTTCATTGATATATTCATTAGATTGCAAATGAATTCCTGAATATTTTAAGTCCAAACTCGATATGTCTATACGTATTATATCCCCATCTCGAATTATGGACCTATATTAAATAACTTAGATAACATATGGTAATTCCCTGTTTATATTTGTAGATGAATAAACAAAGCCTAGGCCTAATTTTGTGGTATAGCTCTCATAGGTGATGTCAAATGGAACATTTCCGACTATTTTATGCCACCGTACCACCTGTCAGTATGCGAGCGGAGAACAAGATATGATAGCATCATGTTGGCAGTGTGATAGCATACGTTTCCGCTAGAGCCAATTGCCAACATGTTTACTCATATATAAGGGGATTATATCCCAGGAGTCCACCTACATTAGTTGGCAAGTTAGGGTGATAAATAGGGAAGTTAGTATTAGTTTGGGGAAGTTAGGGTGCTAAAATGGGTGAATTAGTACACCAGATTATTTAGTGTTCATTTGTGTGTTAGCGAGTTTTTTTGTGACAAGTTGCTACACCGTCTGAGCATTAACAAACACATATTTTACATTGTAAATATGGTGATTTTAGGTTACTTTGGAGATCAACTTCTCATTTCATTTTAGGCATTTCTCACATTTTTGGGGAAAAACTCAATACATACCAGGTAATTATTCACATACTGCGACAATAAATTGTTTTTTTTTATTTGAATTTGTATAGGTGGCATGGTGGCCTCACATGTCCTTATAAAACACATAACTGGTCATGCTTCAGCACAAGACTATATACCCTTAAAACAGTTTCGCCCAAGACCAGTATTAATTTAATTTTTTATTGTTTTCAGAATTAAGTGTGTGTTTTGTTGGGTTATTCTTATCATCTCTGTTTATAACTCAAGTGCATAAAGGCCTGTGTGTTCACATAATAAAGGCGAGACATGTAATGCATGCAGTGAGTTGGGTGAATGTAATGTTAAAACATATCCTTTACTCCGTAAACGATGTACTTTGTGTTCACATATAATGATTTGTAATTTGTTACATGTCGGTTCAAGTGGACTAGTTGTTACTATAGCCTCACTATAATAGTTGTCCAGCGGCTCGCTTTGTTTCCCCGCAGCTGTTATATGTAATTAAATACAAAGATGTCGGCTACCGCGACTATAGTAATTCCGCATGTTAATCATTGTCGAGCGACACCCGCTTTTATATAAACGGACAACCATCATAGTGAGGCAATAATACGACGCTCGCCTCTGGTTCCAAGGTTCGCCAGGTTCAAACCCGGCCGGTGTCTGTGTGTTTTTCGGAGCGTGTAAAAGGAACTAAAACCATGGGGGTCTCGCGTTGTAGATTTATGGCATGTAAAAGAACCTCAAGCCTGAAAAGAGGTCTCTTAATCAAAATTTCTCGGCCCTTTCACGCCCAAATTTGAATAGCGAGTGGTTGAAGACCGTCGTTAAGTAAAATAAAAGATGTTATATGAAAATATATATGCACTTGAGTTTCAAATAAAATAGCTGAGCTATTCGTTGCATAAATAAAATAACTCAAATTTTCTGTATTTTTTTTAACATAATGTATAAATAGTGTTGTTAAATCAAGTTGGATATCAACATTCTTAGTATTAGGCTTACAATGTAACAGAATAATTGTATAATAATTGTTTTTTTTTGTCAGATATTTTGTAACAGGGAATAAAATAAAAATGATCAATAAACATATCACAGTATTTGCAGTCTTGATAAGAAAAGGCTTGGCCATAAAAACTGATAAAAGATAACAAAGTTTTACAAGCAGTATTTCTTCATATCGAGTGAGTTGGCTCAGGTGGTAGTGTTTGAGTCTCATATATAAAAGACACTGGGTTTAAACCCCAGTGTCTACCAAACTGACAAAGAATGTTTCCTCACTTTCCGAGGTGTACGTTTGATTGGACTTTCATTACTTGGGCACATTTCATTATAATCACTACCTCATTATATAATTCAAATTAAATCAGCAATTTTATACACAAAATACATGGCAAACAAAATAATGGTTATAGATACAAGCAAATATTGAAGATGTAGGATCGGCTTGAATACTAAAGTTTCTAACTCACTCAGTGGCACTATCAAACCCGTAGGTTCTTGGCCGCATGGACATACACCTCTCCATACACCCTTATCTTAAACTAATGTTTTCCAATCATTCCCTGTATAATATAAATCATGGTTAATGTTATTCTCCCATCTCATTCCTAGTCTACCAACTGGGTGTTTTCCCTCTGGTTTTCCTACAAGAAGCTTCCATGCACGTCTTTCATTTCCAATTCGTGCCGTATGTCCTGCCCATCGCAGTCTACGAGACTTAACTGATCTTATTATATCTGGCTTCCTATAAAGACATTGTAGTTCACTGTTATGTAGTCTTCTTCATTCACCTGTCTGTTCATCTCTCTTTGGTAAAAAAATGTTCCTAAGAACTTTATTCTCAAATACTCGTAATCCCCTTCCTCCCTTAATGTAAGTTCCATGTTTCGCTTCCATTTGATATAACTTGTAGAATAATATTTTTATATATTTTCAGTTTAACGTTTTTTTTAAAGGAGTTGGGATGTCAAAAGTCTCTGCAATGCATAATAGCACGCATTTCCGGAATTGAGCATATGTTTAATTTCTTTGTGCATCTCATTCCTATTTGTGATTATTGTTCCTAGGTACTTGAATTCAGCCACTTCCTCAAAATTTTCCTCATTTGTCATTAGCTGCCCATTACCATTATGTAATGTATGACCATATATTTAGTTTTATTGATATTTACTTCCAGTCTCAATTTCTTAGTGTTACTCAATAGTGTATGCGTGTTGACCTTTAGTATATTCTCTCTATCGTCCAATAATATTACATCTTCGGCATAAACTAACAGCTTATTAACACCATTGAGTTGTAGGCCTTCTTCATCCTCTAAAGATTTGATGGTATGCTCTAGTACAACATTAAATAGAGGAGTTAATGCATCGCCTTGCTTCAACCCATTGTTGATTTCAAAAGTATCCGAAAGCTGTTTGCTTACACACACCCTACTCTTTGTGCCATTTAGACACATTCGTATAAGTCTACATATTAAAATGTCTATAAATAAGAATCAATCAATAAATAAAATCAATAAAATATCCTTATATTTAAATAAGTTTCAAAATAATTTTTGTAAACAGTTACTGTTTAATATTAAAAGATTCCGGGCAATATGGTCGTCCATGATTAGTGTTTCTTCCAAATGTTTCTCCCTCGACCGCAGAGGGCATCTTCAGTGGCGAGTACTTCTAGGTGATGTTCCCTGGTCGAATAGAAGGCAATTTGGACATTAAAAAATTAGAAATATGACTGCATTTAGAAAAAATCGTAGTGAAGAAGGAAGACGAGAGAATCAAATCCGCATTCGAACGGAGATAATTTTTCTCTATCTTCAATTATATTTTTTAGAAAGAATTGAAGCGTGACTTTTTACAATTCTACTGTGAAGTCGAGCCTCTGACCGGGAACACCACCTAGAAATATTCGCCACTGAAGATGCCCTTCGCAGTCGAGGTAGAATCGTCTGGAAGAAACATCAGTCATGCACCAGGGCTACATAGTGTGGAATCTCTTAATATTATGATAACCGGTCGTGAAAACCTGCATTCAACATTTACTGTATTTTCACCTGGATAGTGAATAGAAAAACCTACTGAGGTTAACGACATATCGCTCATTTGCTGCAACAACGTCATAACTCAAAAATTGTCGATTTTCAGTTATTGGTACTACATGAAAGACAAAACTCAGTTCTATATTCAGAAAGAACGACATAAGCTATTGTATAGAATGAGTTGGTTTAGCAATTTGATATTTATGACAAATACAGGCAAAGGTATATGGATTTCAAACCTTTAAATGCTTCTACTGAAAAAAACTATGTTTTTTTTTTACTTATGACGTTGTTGCAGCGAATGAGCGATATAATTGTCACATTTTGAGATGTATTAACCAGAAATAATTAGTTTTGTAATTTTCTACGTTCATGTTTTTGTGAGATATAAAATTATACATCACATTACAATTAACTGCTAACAAAAATTTAATACTGTTGTACGGTGAGTAAATGAATATACGTAATCTACGTAATTAAAGAGTATATATCGCGAGATTAGAACCATGGGATTCTATCTACATTTTTTCTTGTTTAATCTTATTATAACAATCATGCTTTGTCTATAATGTTTATAAACTCTGGGTACTCTGCAGTTAAATCATTACTGTACTCATGTTATCCCATGTTAATTCTAAACTTTAAATACATTTAAATTGGTCTCGAGGTAGCGTGCTGCCTTGTCACGCAGCGGGCCCGGTTCGATCCCTGGTCGGGGCAGTTTTTCTGGGTGAGGTTTTTATCGGGGTTTTTCCTCACCTGTAAGACAAATGTCAGGAAAACTTTAAGGCCCAAACGGTCCCCGAAATCATATGGCCATCATCATCATCCTGATCATTATCATCTTCATCATCATCCTTCACCGGTGTGGAAAGCAACGGGAAGCTACAACACTTACAATTCCCTAGTAAAGCTGCAAGCATAGCATGAAAATGCTATGATTGCAGTGAAGAACCTGCTTTCGGGCAGAATTACTATGGATGGATGGATGGATCTAATTTTATTTAAATAGTACATCATTAGTAACCTGATTTTGCTTATTATTATTTCCCAATGTATTTAATTACTTTCTTCAGTTTAGTATTACTCTATTACATATTATTTTTTACATCATTCTCCACTGCACTATTTTTTTATATATGTTAGAGTGAGTTTCATATTTCCAAATTTTCGCCTAATGTATTTTGCTTTATATTCCCACCTAATGTACTTAATTACTTTCTTCAAAGTGCCCACATTGTACAGAAAAAATATCAAAAATGAATTGGTTACACAAGCCAAATGAAGTAAATTTAGAACAGTTAGGTAGCGTTAGACGAGAAACCACTAGATTATTAAGGTGTAAAAAAGAGGTAATATCTGAGACAGAAAATTAATGATCTTGAAATGAATGCAAATAATATGAACATCAGATGATTATCAGGGAATTAGAATAGAGAGGAAAGGATTTCAGGCTAGAACAATAATAATTAGGAATGAAAATGGGGGTATGATTGCAGATTCCAGGAGTATATTAAATAGGTGGAAAAATTACTTTAATCACCCATTAAATGTGCATGCAGAACAGGATATTGCAGTGGATGATTTACAGAAATGTTAGTCACAGAACCAAGTTCACTAGAGGTTGAAATGACGATAGAAAAATTGAAAATGTATAAAGCATCAGGTTCAGATAGGATCCCAGCAAATCTGATAAAATTAGGGGGGGGGAAATTGGATAAGATACGTCGGCTGCTTAGTAAGATTTGGGAAAAGATGCTCTTCCAAATGGAAAGAAACGATTATCGTTCCAATCTATAAAAAAAAGAAATAAAACTGATTGCAACAACTGCAGAGGTATCTCATTACTTTAAACTTCGTCAAAATTCTAACAAATGTATTAGTAAGCAGACTTACTCCCTATGTTGATGACATAATATGAGATCATCAATATAGATTTAGAAGAAACAGATCTACAACAGATCAGATTTTTAGTATAAGATTTTAAAAAAGAAATGAGAATATAATGGGACTGTACATTATTTATATGTAGACTTCAAAAATATATACTATTCATTTAAGAGAGAGATGTTATATAGTATCCAGTTGGACATGGGAATTCCTAAAACATTAGACTTATCCGAATATGACTAAATGACACAGAGTAGGATGCGGGTAGGCAAACAGTTTTTTGGTAGTTTGATATTTACAATGGATTAAAGTAAGGAGAAGCATTATTTCCTCCTGCTCAATTTTGTACTAGAACATGTCATCAAATCTTTAGAGAATGAAGAAGACGAACAACTCAATAGTATTAGTAAGCTGTTGGTATATGCTGATGAGTTATTATTAGATACTAAGGGTCAACACACACACTTAATTGAGTAACACTAAGAAATTGAGAATGAAAGTAAACATCAATAAAACTAAATATATGTTCACACATAGAAATACCTTATATAATGGAAGTGAACAGTTAATGACAAATGAGGGAAATTTTGAAGAAGTGGCTGAATTCAAATATCTAGGAACAATAATTACAAATGGGAATGAGATGCACAAAGAAATTAAACATACGCTCAATTCTGGAAATGCGTGCTATTATGTATTACAGATACTCTTGACGTCCTAACTCCTTTCAAAAAAACGTTAAACTGAAAATATATAAAACTATTATTCTAAAAGTTATATCATATGAATGCGAAACATGGACTCATACTTTAAGGGAGGAAAGAAGATTACGAGTATTTGAGAATAAAGTTCTTAGGAACATTTTTGGACCAAAGAGAAATGAACAGTCAAGTGAATGGAGAAGATTACTTAACAGTGAACTACATGGTCTTCATAGGAAGTCAAATATAATAAGAACAGTTAAGTCTCGTAGATTACGATGGGGAGGACATGTGGAACGAATGGAGCATGAAAGACGTGCATGGAAGCTTCTTGTAGGAAAACCAGAGGAAAATCGGCCAGTTGGTAGACCAAGAATGAAATGGGAGAATAACATTAACTATGATTTGAGGGAAGTAAATTATACAGGGAATGATCGGAAAACATTCAGGATAAGGATGTATGGAGAGCTTATGTCCGCGCGGGCATGAATCTATGGGTTCAGTAGAGCCAGTAAGTTAGTTTGGTATTAATGTATTATATTATGATTTGTTTGTATCAGTCACCTTTGCATTTATTTTGTGTCAGAGCAAGTTTTATATTTTAAAGCTTTCTCTTAATTTGTTTTGTTTTGTATTTCCTAATGCCTTTAATTGACTTCTTCAGTCTGGTACTGATCTATATTGTTTTGTTCATGTTATTTTCTCTTTTATTATTTTTGTTAATGTTTTATGTGTTAGAATTTATTTTATGCCTAGAAACTGGTTTCTAAATTTATATATTTTGTTTTCCTTCTCCCTTAATTAAAACTTTGTAATGTATATATTCTGTATGTATTATTTTGTAAGTGAATTGCACCCGAGTACGAGCGCTTGCTCGTTCGGGTGTCAATATTATGTACAATATTTATTTGTGAATAAAATGTAATCTTGATGATTTATTCTTGTCTCCTGAAAAATGTAAAAAGTCAGATAGAACCCTAAGGTTTTAACCTCACGATATAAAAAAATTATTGCAACTTTAAATAGGTCTACACTTAAAATAAGTAGGTTGCACAGATAATACAATGGCTTAATTTACTAGAGATACATTTTGCAAGTAGCAAAAATTCTAATATGATGGTGAATTCACGTAAAAGTTGACATAATATGAAAATTAAAGTTTTTTTCTGCTTTCCAAAGTGGTATATGGTCTATTAAAACGATTTTCAAGTGCCTACATTCCAAAATATTTTAGAATTTGAACAAACTCATAAGTAACAAATAATTGATATTTATTTTAATTAAGACTTTTACACGACGCAGAAGGGTTTTATGTTGGGTTTACGTCAGTTGCCTGTTTTTTTCTGTTATAACTCTAGTTTGCTACAGTTAATTAGAACTTAAAACTCACAACATGTCTTTTGATGTCACTTCTTCTAGGCTATACAGAGTGTTGCAAAAAAACACCGACAACGGAAGGTGAGGTGGTATATTGCGGTATGTTGATCATTTTAATAAGCCAGGCTATGGTACCCAATGTCCGGAAATGATGCGGTTCACCCACAAGAGTTCCGTTTGTTGCATTTCAAGACTCAATACTTAACAATACTGTCACATTCACATCAAATTTTCAAAATATCCACCTCCCATCTCATTGCCGAGCGTACATCAGCGGTATAGTGATTGGCGCACACGTTTAAATACGCCTAGCCTCGTTTGAACTATTTGTGTAGCAGCGTGGATTCGGGCTATACGATCCATACGTGATTCTATGGAGTCTGATAAACAGACTGTTTCATGTCGCACCACTTAAAGTAGTCGAGAGGGTTAAGATCAGGGGATCTCGGAGGTCATGGGACTGGTTCCCGTCTGCCAATCCATCGACCTGGATACGTGGTATCCAAATGTCTTCACATTGGGTGGAAGTGAGCTGGAGCTCCGTCGTGTTTCAGCCACATTCCTCTGCGAAGCCATGTATCATAGGTTCCGTACCTGTGAGTGTGAGGTGTTGTCAAGTAATGAGTCTTCAAATCCTTCGATCTAACACTGATCTTGAAATGATTACTTATAGTGTGAAAACGCATAATTTCCAGACATTGGTACCTTGTTTAAAAATGATCAATATATCTCAATGTACCACCTTACCTCTGTTGTCGGTTTTTTTTTTCAGCACCCTGCATGTACTAAATTCTCAATTGCTTGTTGAATAAATTAAATAGAAAAAAATCACAGAAATTCTTATTTTACTGTCTCTGTAAAACATTCCATTCTACAATTCCGTTCTACAGTTAACGATATAAAACCATATACTTTAAGTACAATTTTTATAGATAGAAACTCCATATTTTATATTAAAGAGAATGAAAGCTCTATATAAATGTTTTGAAGATTTTCTCAAAATGTAAACTTGGCAAGGATGACTGAGAATAGAGTATCAAAAGCAGCATATAGCTATTTACCACGAGGAAGAAGAAGTTTGGGAAGACCAAAGAAAAGATGGAAAGAGCAGCAATTTGGAGCCGGAACAGGCTAGTAAATAAGCCTAAACCGTGAAGAAGAAGAATATTAAAAAGTAGTGTCCTACTATCTAAAGGCTAAAAAAAAAATTTGTTGGATTTGTTACGTTAGTTACCATGGAATTCGCTTGATTGAACTGTAGCCATTTTAAATTGTCAGAATAAAAACACACTGTAACATATTATTTCATGCAGCAATTATGTACAGAGAGAAGATAGATTTGAGCAGAAACATACCATCACGAAATTATCTATAGCAGCGGTTTTCTAACTTTCTGGTGTATCCTCAACCGCAAAAATCTGCTCATCCCTCCCCCAGTCAAAAGTGAAATATGTCGACAAAACACATGCCTCTAAAAGAAAAACTATAATTATGGAAAACATGTTTTCATTTACTAATCGTTAAAGGAAATAGGTCGGTATTGCTATAAATACTAATCTACACTTTATAAAGCTGTTATCTGTGTGAATTCAATGTGATAAAGTAAGATATTAATGTTAATATAGGATTTTAATATAATACATAGGATTATACTCTTTATTCTATTTATAAAAATTAAGAAACATACTTAGTTCTCTCGATAAAAGTTTATTTGTGCAGAATTAAGTATATGTGTTACATTAATATAGTTATAGCCCCTATATCCCACATTTCAAGATATTTTTTCAAAGCTATTGGATCTCCTCATAGAAACGCGCCATCGTAGTTTGAAAACCTGTGTTTTATAGACAATGTGCAATTTGTTTTCAAATGTCCCAGGTTTGTCTTTCGACTTCCGGGTTTCTCTCCCGGCATGGTGTACTTGTAACCCACTTCTGAGGTTGGGGCGTCTGAAGGGGGGGTTACGTTGCCCCGATGATATGATGGATGATGATGATGCGCCAGGAGAGGCCCTAATCCTAAGCTTAACCTAAGATGAATATGAATGATGATGATTGTGATGGCCATATGATTTCGGGGACCGTTTGGGCCCAAAGTTTTCCTGACATTTGTCTTACAGATGAGGAAAAAATTAGTAAAAATATAAGACTAATAATTAGTCACGATTTTATACTGGAACTTATTATAATAATTGTTATAGGAAGGAGGAGGGCAATTTCTACATCAAAAATTAAATAGATGACTGTTCCTGCCAGGCCTAAAAAATGTTGAGGGAAAAAAGTTAAATTTACTCTTGTAAATAGCCCCGATAAAAACCTCACCCAGAAAAACTGTCCCGACGGGGATAGAACCCGGGCCCGCTGCGTGACAAGGCAGCACGCTACTCCGAGACCTCAGCGGTGGACTATGTGCAATTATTCATCTATGAAAATTTCTCTATGTTGGTTTGTCACATACAGATTGCTACAATGTGACAACGCTGTACAAGTCAACGGTAATTAAACAGGTTGTCAGGTTAATAAAACTGGTATCTTTGTCTAGACTTATATTCGCAGGCCGTGTTTTTACACGCTTTATATTAGCTTGACCTGCATCTATCTTTGTAATGGAATATTTCAACGCGATTTTCTCCCACTTAAAATCATTGGATCGACTTGAAGCTTTGTATACTTGTAAAGGACCAATGACAATACAATAATTTCATAATTTTTTTTCTAAAATCCTGGCCAGAATCATCAGAAAATAAAAAAAGTGCCTGTGTAATCATCTAACGGAATCTTTCAACACGATTTTCACCCACTTAAAATCATTGGATCGACTTGTATACTTGTAAAGGACCAATGACAATATAATAATTTCATTTTTTTTTTCAAAATTCTGGCCAGAATCATCAGAAAATAAAAAAAAGTGTTTGTGTAATTATGTAACGGAATCTTTCAACACGATTTTCACCCACTTAAAATCATTGGATCGACTTGAAACTTTGTATACTTGTAAAGGACCAATGACAATACAATAATTTCATAATTTTTTTCTAAAATCCTGGCCAGAATCATCAGAAAATAAAAAAAAGTGCCTGTGTAATTATCTAACGGAATCTTTCAACACGATTTTCACCCACTTAAAATCATTGGATCGACTTGTATACTTGTAAAGGACCAATGACAATATAATAATTTCATTTTTTTTCAAAATTCTGGTCAGAATCATCAGAAAATAAAAGAAAGTGCCTGTGTAATTTTGTAACGGAATCTTTCAACACGATTTTCACCCACTTAAAATCATTGGATCAACTTGAAACTTTGTTTACTTGTAAAGGACCAATGACAATATAATAATTTCATTTTTTTCCCTAAAATTCTGGCCAGAATCATCAGAAAATAAAAAAAAGTGCCTGTGTAATTATGTAACGGAATCTTTCAACACGATTTTCACCCACTTAAAATCATTGGATCGACTTGAAACTTTGTATACTTGTAAAGGACTAATGACAATATAATAATTTCATAAATGTTTCTAAAATCCTGGCCAGAATCAGCAGAAAATCAAAATAATAAAAACCGGTATAATAGGTTGCGGACTTAACTTCTTACTCAATCGTTGTAAGAGCTCAGTTGGTAGGGCGGTGGACTGTAGTGGTATATAATTTCAGTAATCCATAGGTCGCTGGTTCAAATCCGGCCCGGAGGATTTTTTAGTATAGTATTACTTTTAGCTCATACTACAATAGTATCGAATTTAAAGATATTTACATTTTTATCTTCTGTAAAATATTAAAACTAAAAAATAAATAATAGTTTAAAAATACTAAAACAACATGCTTTATTAGAAAACCGAACTAAAAAATGAAAAATAATTTTAATTTCCAACACGCTTGGCATAAAATTAAAGTGATCAACAAAAAAATCATCTCCAACACATCTAGAATAAAACTAGAGTTATCTACAAAAAAAATAATTTTACCATCAAGAGCATGGGGTGCTCTATATCAATTAATATATTTGATAATAAACAGATATTGGTAAAAGTAAAGTCTCTAAGAAGAAAACATAAAAACTATAAAAAGTTGAAATAAATATGAAATAAAAATGTAATAAATTTGGGAAAGTGTATAGCAATAAACAGGGAAGGTAACAGTTTGAAGTTACATGATTATTCGTAAGACATTACAAATGGAGAATGACTGAATAATTATATATGATACGTTAAAACTATCTTTCCTGTCCCCTTCCTCGCCAACCCTTCTATGTTGTTAGTAAACATCTAATCTTTTCTCTAAGAATAGTGAAAGCAAACAAAATATTTCTATAAGCGCTGGTGCACAATCAGAATAGCATAGACAATTTCCCACTTAAGATTCTAGTACAAACTATCTTATGTCGAACAAAACGCTCGCAATATGTATAATTATCCTGGTAGGCATTTGTATCCTTTTCTTCAAGTCTCTTTTTTTTCCAGCGTAAAAACAATTACTAGGCTACACAAATTTCGGAGCATCGACCATAGAAAGACCAGGTTGATTAATTAAGAAGCTAGTTTGATTTAATCGACCTGAAATGACACCTATATACTTTTTTTTTAAATGCCCCAGGTTTGTCTTTCGACATTCCTGGTTTCACTCCAGGCATGGCGTACTTGTAACCCACTTCTGGGGTTGGGGCGCCTGAAGGCGGGGTTACGTTGCCCCGATGATATGATGGGTGATGATGATGATAATGGTGCGCCAGGAGAGTCCCTAATACTAAGCTTAACCTAATATGAATGATGATGATTGCGATGGCCATATGATTTCGGGGACCGTTTGGGCCTTAAAGTTTTCCTGACATTTGTCTTACAGGTGAGGAAAATCCCCGTTAAAAACCTCACTCAGAAAAACTGTCCCGACCGGGGATCGAACCCGGGCCCACTGCGTGAAAAGGCAGCACGCTACCCCGAGACCACAGCGGTGGACACACCTATATACTTTCATAAAAGTGTTTTTTGGTCGATGTGACTAATTTCTTATACTTACCAATATTGTTGTTACTGGAAGAAAGTCAACGTTCCCAAATCTAACCTGGTTGCTATACAATCAAAAGAAATCGCAATGCTGATATGGACTCAAAAGCACACGTTCGGTAAGTAAAATAAAACATTTCTTGAATGTTTTGTACTCGTACCTTTCTTTAGACTTTTCCGGAAATAATGAACAACATCCCACTCTCCGGGCTTCTTCAATTTCTCTATCATCTACCATGACTCCTTCCATAATACAATTATCAAACATTCTAATCACGATACTCTAGTGTCTGTTTAAAGAGACATTCGTTGCTGGTATACAGCAGAGACATAAACTAATGCACTTTTGTGTGCGTTTTTCCTATTATTATTAATCACGATACTACATATAAAAATGTCACCACAGCCAACAATAATGAAAAGCTACATAGCAACGATCACCAAATGTTTCTTTCTCATAGAAGTCATTTACATCCAACCAATATTTAATTCATTTATTACTATATTTAATAAAAATTAGTCACATCGACCAAAAAATAGTATGCAATACACATGAGGTAAGCACGTAACAGATCTCGAAAACTGAAAAAACTCGGCGCAAGCGCCTCGTTTTTTTCAAACTTTTTCTCGAACAGCAAGAAGTGCTTACCTCACTTGTATTGCAAAATACTATTGGGCTGCCATGACTTCGTAAACAATTAATTCGTGTTGATATTGTAATGATCAGAAGTAGGCGAACACCTGGTAAAGGGACTTTGACTCAATGACACTTTTGCGGTCATGGTTTTTACTAGTTTTGTTTTACATGTTTGATTCTTTAGTAGTACATCTATAGTTTCCAGTATATATTATTTGATCATTAATCATGTTTTATAGATGCCAAGGATCATCATCTAGGTAGATGATTAATACCATGTTATACCTCTCATCTAACATCTCTATAGCATTCTAGTAAAGTAAAGTAAAGTGATCCCACAACAGACCCGGAGGTCCTTGGGGTAGTAGGAGGTTAGGGCTCCCACTTTTTCTAGACAATCGGCACTTTTTTATGTCAGCCGGGTTGTCAGCCCTGCGTGACGGCCGCCTTTACCCCCAGAACAGGCGTCCGGTACTCATTTCCGTTAGAGGCTGAGTCGACCCCAGGGCCACAGTGATACAATGCCTTAATTTATTAGAGATACATTTTTTAAGTAGCAAAAATTATAATATAATGGTGAATTTACGTAAAATTTTTCTGAAAAATAAAATTATCTCAATAATTAATTTGTTCATTATTGATTTTGTTAATAATAATTTTATAATAATTTAATCATTTAATTAATTCTGTGAACTAAAGTAAATTATACTTTAAAATAAATTTTAAATTTTGAATAACTGTTTCCATTAAATAAAATCGACGATACAAAATTATCCCAAGTTCTCCTAGCAACTTAGAATTTTTTTCCCCCAAATGCCCTAGGTTTGTCTTTCGACATTCCTGGTTTCTCTCCTGGCATGGCGTACTTGTAACCCACTTCTGGGGTTGGGGCGCCTGAAGGCGGAGTTACGTTGCCCCGATGATATGATGGATGATGATGATGATAATGGTGCGCCAGGAGAGTCCCTGATCCTAAGCTTAACCTAATATGAATATGAATGATGATGATTGCGATGGCCATATGATTTCGGGGACAGTTTGGGCTTTAAAGTTTTCCTGACATTTGTCTTACAGATGAGGAAAAACCCCGATAAAAACCTCACCCAGAAAAACTGTCCCGACCGGGGCCGCTGCATGACAAGGCAGCACGCTACCCCGACACCACAGCGGTGAACACAACTTGGAAAATTAGATTATTTATTTATTATCCGAAATTTATAAATCCTATTTCAGCTAAGGTATCAAAGTTTTGCATATATTATATAATTGTATCTAAAACTAAAGTTTTTATGAACCTTATTAATTAAGAATTTAAATTTTTTGTATTTCTCTTCTGTCAAAATCACTTCCGCAATGGGTGATTCACTTAAACTGGCGGTATTATTTATAGGAGAGGCAATTTCAACCTTTCATTCGAGAATAAAAGGCAATCAAAGATAATACGATCAACACTTTTGTTGCTAATGCCATAATTACAACTTCCAATAATTAGATTAGATCAAATTTAGATTTTAAACTTTTTTTCAATAAGACAATAATATCATTTAATTTAGTAAAATTAGTTAATATAAAATAATTTAAAATTTATCCAATTTTTATTTATTATAAGGAAATGTATTTTATTATAAAATGAATTTATTTATAAAATTGGTGTGTATGTAATTTAAATGATTTTGTATTCCGGTTACTATAATTGTTGTTTTTTTTTTAATTTATTTGGTAAAATTGTATCACCTCGTCTCTTGTTATGTATCCAATCACTTTCAATTATTTTTTATTTCAATTCCATTTTGAGACAATTGTGGCACTAAAAATCTTTGTCATATCACGTCTTTACTGGTTATATCAGTGTATTTATATCTCTTGTGCTAATTTGTTAATATTAATTTTATTGTAATGTGAAAAATTAATTAGGGATAAAAAGGAACCATCCATCCATAGTAATTCTGCCCGAAGGCAGCTCTTTCACTGCAATCATAGCATTTTCATGCTATGCTATGCAGCTTTACTAGGGAATTATAGGTGTGGTAGCTTCCCGTTGCTTTCCACACCGGTGAAGGATGATAATGATAAGGATAATGATGATGGCCTTATGATTTCGGGGACCGTTTGGGCCTTAAAATTTCCTGACATTTATCTTACAGGTGAGGAAAAACCCCGATAAAAACCTTACCCAGAAAATTTGCCCCGACCGGGGATCGAACCCGGGCCCGCTGCGTGACAAGGCAGCACGCTACCTCGAGACCACAGCGGTGGACTGAAAAGGAACGTGGGTATTGAAATTCGAATCCAGCATCATCATCCAACTGAGTAAAACCATTGTAAACCTGTCAGGTTGGTCGATTCCAGTATTAAAAGATTATATTTTCATTTAGTTAATTTTCATCTGATGAATTATACAATAATTTTATTTTTTTAGTCTCATTCAACATTTTTGATTGTTAAATTTTGATTTACACTATTTGAATAAATAAATAAATGAGGTACTCAAAACCAAGGGTCCAAAGCACAGAAACATAGGGCCCATATGGAAGTGAATATCATAGAAATCGATGAGACAGCTATTCGAAAATATTCATATACAATGTTAGCCAAAGCACAGATAAAGTTGGTTCACCATAAGGTCAACAGATGTCAAGAGCATGCGTCAATATTCAGTGACGGTTGTTAAATTTTATACCAAGTATATCTTTATTATGATTTTAATGTCACCTAATATATTAACGGAGAAAGGAGCAGCTATATTACATGATCTGCAGGCTAAAATCTCAACATCGACGACGGTGTGATTCAAGCCCTTATGGTTCTCGGCGACAGAAATATTTATACTAGCGAACCCGGCAGATGTTGTCCTGCCCGAACGTTCAATTCTCGTGTCACGGCCGGACGATAATAATATGTTGTTTTTTTTACCATAAAATTCACTAATTAATAAGGTCACAAGAAAACTCCTCACTGTCATCTGTTATGGCTCAAAAAGCATGCATGATGACGTCACATTGTTGTGCAGAATATGTCGGTAATGCAGTTGACTACATATCTGACATAAAAAATCCTGTAATCCGACCGCAGCGTCACGTACCGAATCCAATTGTGAATTTAAACCATCCAGGGACCCACTCAAACACACACAAAAAATTTAATCAAAATCGGCCCAGCCGTTTAGGCAGTTTTTAATTTCGGGTTTCAAGAAAACCTCTACTTGCAATTGTCGGATTTTGCTTATTTTTGGATAATACCTACCTCGGTTTATTTTAATGTGATATACTAAATTTCGTTATGAAGCATCAAAAAATGTAACCGCTAAATGATTTTTAAATGTTCACTTCCGGTTAACGTCTATACCTAATGGATTTAGAGGGTCTAATTGTGAATCTAAACCATCGAGGGACCCAATCAGACAAACAAAAAAGTTCATCAAAATCGATCCAGTCGTTTAGGAGCAGTAGAGTGACAAACACGCGTACAGAAGAATATATAGGGCCTATATGTATAAGTCTACCGCTGTGGTCTCGAGGTAGCGTGCTGCCTTGTCACGCAGCGGGCCCGGGTTCGATTCCCGGTCGGGACAGGCTCCTGGGTGGGTATTTTTTCGCGGTTTTTCCTCACCTGTAAGACAAATGTCAGAAAGCTTAGGGCCCAACGGTCCCCGAAAATCACCCGGCTATCATTATCATCATCATCCTTTCCGGTGTGGAAAGCAACGGGAAGCTACCACACCTATAATTTCCTAGTAAAACTGCAAAGCATAGCATGAAAATGCTATGATTGCAGTGAAAGACCTGCCCTCGGGCAGAATTACTATGGATGGATATATACACTGCTCAAAAAAATTAGGGGATATTGTAGAATAACCTACTAAGACTATGTTTTTAGGAACAGTATTAGATGCAATCGCTTTCTATTACTCCAAAAGAATGTAAACAAGAGTTTGAAGTTGTTACGTAACCTCTGTACCACACCAGATGTCTAAGAGATCCTGATTAGGAATATGGCAAACAAACAAAGCAGCATTAACATGGGTGAAAATGTTTCTTTAGTATGGTGTATGGTCTCCTCGAATGGCCAGCACTGCCTCCACACATGTGTGACATTGATGCAATGAGGTTAGCAATGAGTTTCTTGGGGGATACATGGCCACTCTTCCATAAGAGCAATGTGCAGCTCTGGAACAGTTGTGGGAGGTGCTGGTCTGCCTGCAATGCGCCCCACACATGCTCTATCGGATTTAAGTCCGGGGAGGAAGCTGGCCATTGCATACGCTCGATACCCTCCACTTCCAGCATGTCGTCCACCAAGCCAGCTCTGTGGGGTCGTGCATTATCGTCCATAAAAAGAAAAGAATCACCTATGGCACCAGCATAAGGCACGACGAAATGTCGGAGAATCTCATCTCTATACCTTACCGCAGTCAAAGTACCACCTTGGATGACATAGAGGTCCGTACGTCCACCACTACTGACTCCTGCCCACACGATCAATCCTCCGCCACCATATGGGGATCTTTCACGTACAAATGCTGGATTGTTTCATGTCCCTTTTTCCCTCCAGATGAATACACGCCGACTATCACATTCCACGTTGAATTGCAACTCATCAGAAAAAAGAACTGATCTCCATTCGGCATGCCTCCACCCACGATGTTCCTCCGCCCAGTTTCTGCGATCTCTACGGTGTTGTGGAGTTAACCTGGTACACACCATGGGCCTACGGGCATAGAGACCACTTCCATGCAGTCGATTACGGACAGTTTGAGTTGACACCCTGCGTCCTGTTGCTGTTTGAAGTGTATTTCGCAGTTGAGTTGCATTCTGCTGTCTATTCCGACGGGCTGTTAACATTAGGTAATGGTCATCCCTTGCTGTTGTTGCCCATGGTCGACCTTGTCTGGCTCTTCTGTGAACAGTATCTGTTCTTTGAAAATGATTCCAAAGCCTGGAAATCACGCTTTGAGACACCCCAATGGCTTGTGCCACCTCTTGTTGTGTCTGTCCAGCTTCCATCCTTCCTATGGCCCTCCAAGCCATTGGTTCAGGTAAATCACGTTGTCGAGGCATTACTGTCCCTAAGGCAAGTCATTCACTAACTGAAAACTGGACTGGATTTAAAAACAGCAACAGAACATTCACCCCCACACCACCCTTTCACATCAACAGTACAGACACTGCCCTCTGGTGTGGTACCAAGGTTACGTAACAACTTCAAACTCTTGTTTACATTATCTTGGAGTAATAGAAAGTGATTGCATCTAATACTATTCCAAAAAACATAGTCTTAGTAGGTAATTCTACAATATCCCCTAATTTTTTTGAGCAGTGTATAATGTATGATTAATAAAGTTTTCTGCGTCATGGATTCAAGGTCGGCCTCTGGTCATTGATTCCGACGTTTCGGCATGATCCACAAGCCGAAACGTCGGAATCAATGGCCATAGGCCGACCTTGAATCCACGACGCAGAAAACGCAAGAAAACTTTCTTAAACATACTTATATCCGCGAAAATCTACAATATTATATACATACATAATTATATTTTGACTAACTATATTTTGCGAATACATAAATTGCAGAAAATTTGTTCTTTGCGCAGAATGTTATAAAAAGTGCCCATAAAAACAATTTTGTTTGAAATGTATTCATGCCATTAGTTGACTTCAGTTCTGACAATGTGGATGTAATGAATGTTCCTGCTACACGGTACGACTCTATTAGTGTGAACGTATCATTATACGTATACGATATTTATGGATTGGTTACTTATTGGTCAGTACAAAATATTTCATTTATATATGAATATTCCATTTTTTTTTTCATTCCATGGAAAAGGGGAATTTTTAATGTTTTACAAAAAAACTTAAGTTTGACATGTAATATTAAGAACGTTTAGAAAAACATAAATGTATATTAAAATTATTTTAAGAAAAACATCAAAACAAACATATTTTTATATTTAAATATTTCCATGTCATACTTTTTATATTCTTATATTATATACGTTTTTATATTTTTATATTCTCAGAAATAAATTTTGAACTTAAATAGCTAATTAAAAGCTGATTATCATACAATCTTCAGATAATGGTTTAATGAAAATTGTGTTTTTTCCATTCTTCTTCGTCATTCGTTACAAATAAAAAAAAAAAGTTCAGTTAAACCTGCATTTAACACATACATGCGCTTAGTCATCGATTTGTATATATGAAGGGCTTAGGGCAGTAACATGATAAGCCACATTCTGTTAAGAAATGTTATTTATTACAATGATAGCAAATAAATGTATTGAAATATCCATAAAATCATTTGTAAGTGCGCCAGTGACGATTTAAAACATGTAGACACACAATGTATTAACAACAATACCGCCCAATTAGCATTTATAATTTTTTGAAACATTAAAATCCTTATATCTCATAAAGAGCAATATGTGGCTTATTTTGTTATTGCCCTAAGCCCTTCATGTATATATATATATATATATGGAATGATAAGAAAAATAAATGCCTGGACGGGATTCGAACCCGGATCTCTGAGTCTGTACCTCAGTGTGATATCCATTACACTACCAGGCGAATCCAATTCAAACACTTATTTATATATATATATATATATATATATATATATATATATATATATATATATGAAAGGTACAAAGAAAGAACCAGGTAAGCCATTTTTTCCTTGAAAGCTAGAAAACTGACTTTTAGTTGTACAACATCCATACTTCCTTATCTGCATGCCAAATTTTTTAGGCGAATTAATCCATTATAACTGTATATTTTACAGTTTCCCACTTTTAAATGATAGTGTTTTTCATAGAGAATCTAATGACACATCAAACTCCTCTTCAAAAAAATATAAATAAATAAAAAACAAAAAAGTTACTTAACTTTAAAACCTTTTTAAAAGTTTCCTTATTCCACTAATCTTTTCAGTTGTTGTTTTCAAAACCGTTAACTGTTTAAAAATAATACATTTTGTAAGTTAACTCATTTTTGTATTATTAGCCAAATCTAGATATTGTATTATTTTTATTAACTGCCAAAGGAGTGTAAAATGAATGCAGGGAAAGGTTTATAATGACAAGTCATTGTGATATGGTGGAATGATTAATCACTCACCTGTTAACAGCACGAGGTTCAACCGTTGAATGATGGTATCTACCGCGAGCCAGTGGACTTGATACCTCTTGAAACCAGTACAAAGTAGCGCGCCTTCAACATTACCTTGCCCTCAGAACAAAAATCACTCATCTCCAACTTTCACCTTTCACCTCGAACGCACTTGTATACCAGCCAAATTTCCCTACTTCCTCCTTATGCACTCTAGCTGTTTTAGTAGGTTCTGGATTCCAGGTTTGCGAATTCAATTTGTGCTCGATTTAATTTTCAGGGCGTAAAAATAATTCGGAAAGTAAATAAGAGTTACGTATTTTATTCGAAACCAGTGGGACCTGCGACGTTGTTCCGTGGACAAGATTATTTAAGCAGGTTATGTATAAACTTAGTTAAATATGGTAAATAACATTATGAGGTTCTTAATTCGTAAATTAATTAGTCATTTTTTTAACATCTTACCTCATATTTTATGTTTCTTCAAACACGGGAAAGTTTTCGAGAGAACGATTTCTCTCATTTTCAACCGACATTATGACTCTCGAAAACTAGTTCCCGTGTTTGAAGAAACATAAAATATGGGGTAAGATGTTTAAAAAATGACACATTAATTTATTTATAAACAGTTTATCAAAATGCACAAAAAGAAATATCAAATCAAAATATGGTTATTGTGAGTTATCCATAAAAGATAGACATATGCTGTCCCGGACTTTTTAGTAGAATTTTTTGAGATATTCAATTCTGTGTACATTAATTTGGTGTATTTGTTATGGTTTAGGCAGCGTAAACCATTTAAAGGTCCAGAAAGCTACTTTTTTTACTGCATCGAAGTACTTTTTTTGCTTCAGCTCCGACCCTCATTACGTACGATAATATGTTATATAATTTAATTGTCCCAAAAATTCTCTAAATTATAGTAAAATTCCCATTCAAATCGCTCAAGTAGTTTTTCAGTCTCAAGACGTTCATTTTTATATAAGCTTATAAAGACGCCTATCATCCCCTATATAATCTACTTCCTTCAAATCATGATTAATGCAATTCTTTCACCCTCATTCTTGGTCTACCAAATGGGCGTTTTCCTTATGGTTTTCTTACAAGAAGCTTCGACGCCCTTCTTTCATTTCCCATTCGTGCCACATGTCCTGTCCATCGCAGTCTACGAGACTTAACTTTTTCTTATTATATTTGGGTTCCTATAAAATTTAGCCCGCAGTTATGCAGTTTTCTCCATTCGCCTGTCTGTTCATCTCTCTTTGATACAAGATGTTTCCTGAGAACTTTATTCTCAAATACTAGTAATCTTTTCTCCTCCCTTAAAGTAAGAGTCCATGTTTTGTATAATATAACTAGGAGAATATATATATTTTTTTTCAGTTTAAAGCTTTTGAGAGAAGTTGGGACGACAAGAGTCCCTGTAATGCATAATAACATGCTTCTTGCAAATTTATGAAAATGGTCGAGATGTTTTAAAAATATGCTTTTCATATATCGATAATTTTCGACTATTTTTACATGTCACCCCTCACATCCCCTTCTCATCCATATTTTAATACATAATCTGTGGTATCAAGTTTGGTTGGAATTGCTCAGGCGTTATAAAGTTATGCTAGAGCATAATACTCGTATATCGGTTGTCTTCCAGCTCTACATGCCACCCCCTTTCTTACCCTTTATTTTATTTGTTTCAAGTTTGGTTTAAATTGCTCAAAACTTTACAGAGTTATGCTGGCACATAAACGTACATACATCTGCTTACTTATCTATTGAAGTTAAATTTTTGTTAGGACCTATATATTATTTTTTATTAAAAGTTTTGTAATGACTATAAATATAAATAAAATGTATGTCTATATCCGTATATACCCTCATGAGATAAGGGTGCTCCCTTACGGAAGTTACTTAACAAACCTAATTAATCTCCTGAGGATGTCTACCGCAGTAGTAGACGAAACGTTGAGTGATAATAAAACCAGACCACGGCCTTTTAGCTCGAAAGACATGAATCAAGACACCTGCCGTGAAAGTCTACAATTTTACATAAACCTAATTTAGTTACGCTTATTTATCTATAGATGTCAGATAATAAATACTTTATCGCCTCAAAGAGGCATTTAGCAGGCAACTAACATATTACTTGGTTGGGAACGACCGATTAAATTTATCCTTCAGGTTCTTTTACGAGCTTGAAAATCTATAAGCTTAGGACCTATGGCTTAAAGTCCCTCTCGGAGGGCTTGGATCTTAAATTTTTTCATCCTAAAAATCCATCGATCCCGGCCGGGTTTGAACCCACGTCCGTCGGAACCAGAGCCAGGAACTTAATCCGTAGACCCCAGAGTATATTATAAGTATACAGTAGGCTTACTAATATACTGAAAAATAATTGTTGTGATATTTCTAACGCCCACGTTAACTAAAATTAAAGTGTTTGTTACATAAGGGAATAGGAAATGCTGTCAGCAAGAAACACGTATTATTTGTTTTGCAAGCGATATATCATATTATTTATGTACACTTTTCACGAGAGTAAATTTCTATTAACGTAAGTACAGCATTTTTTTAAATTTTATTTCCTCGTAAATCACGAGTCCTTCTATGTTTAACTCTGTGTTTATAGTCTGTATACACGTGTTCTTAATATTCGTGAAAAGTAATTGCTTCATAGACTTCGCGCCTTTAATCACTTCTATCGCAGAATATTCGTTGTTATCTTAGAGACTCAGTGAAATACATATCGATCCCAACTGGACTAGGTCTTCAGAAAAAATAAAGTTTTATTAAATTTAATAAGCGAAATTATTATAAAAATATTAAATCCGAAGAGCCAAAGTGACGGAAATGGTTGATGTCACTGCCTAGATATATTACAAGGAATTACTTGTGATTAGCGTGACTCAATCCCTCAAATGTTGTTAATGGATTTCGCAACTTGTAATAAATAATAGTTTTAAAAAACTAAAACAACACGCTTTATTAGAAAACCGAACTAAAAAAATGAAAAATAATTTTAATTTCCAACACGCTTGGGATAAATTATTTTACCATCAAAAGCGTGGGGTGCTCTTTATAAATTAATATATTTGATAATAAACAGATGTTGGTAAAAGTAAAGTCTCTAAGAAGAAAATGTAAAAATCATAAAAAGCACCCCACGCTTTTGATGGTAAAATTATTTATCCCAAGCGTGTTGGAAATTAAAATTATTTTTCATTTTTTTAGTTCGGTTTTCTAATAAACCGTGTTGTTTTAGTTTTTTAAAACTATTATTTATTTTTTATTTTTTAGTTTTAATATTTTACAGAATAAGATTCGATACTATTGTAGTATGAGCTAAAAGTAGTACCCTTCTAAAAAAAACTCCCAGCCGGATTTGAACCAGCGACCTATGGATTACTGAAATTATATAGTACTATAGTTTACTGCTCTACCAACTGAGCTCTTACAACGGTTGACTAAAAAGTCGACAAGTCCGCAACCTATTATACCAGTTTTCATTTTTTTTTATTTTCTGATGATTCTGACCAGGATTTTAGAAACAAAATATGACATTGTTATATTGTCACGGGTCCTTTACAAGTACACAAAGTTTCAAGTCGATCCAATGTTTCTAAGTGGGTGAAAATCGTGTTCAAAGATTCCGTTACATAGATACAAAAACACTTTTTTTTTATTTTCTGACGATTCTGGCCAGGATTTTAGAAAATAAATATGAAATTTTTGTATTGTCACGGGTCTTTTACAAGTATATAAAGTTTCAAGTCGATCCAATGATTTTATGTTTGTGAAAATCGCGTTAAAAGATCCAGTTACATAGATAGATACAGGTCAAGCTAACATAAAGCGTGTAATATCAAGTACCTGCTTAATTATATAAATAAGGCTGAATAGATCCCATTCCAGACTGTATAAACTAATAAAAATGCTATCACACATCCGGGAATGGGATGTCTAGCTTATTATGATGCTAACCGTTACACCATAGAGGCGATTGATTTTGTCATTTACATTGTACATTGATAGATATCGTTTCATTTAATGACGCTATTCATCATCTCGTGCCAATACTGTCGCAATTCGAAAGTAGATATGGTCATGAGGACAGACAAATTTTCCTCAAAGCACTTGTTTGTGCTGAAATCTAATATATATATTTATTTCGTTCAACTTTATATAGGCCTATATATGAACATGAAAGTTTTCTTGGGTTTTCCGCGTCTTGGATTCAAGTTCGGCCTCTGGCCACTGATTCCGACGTTTCGGCATGATCCCACATGCCATATCAAGGAATGATAAGTTCGAGTCACAGGTTTAGACCTTATATAATAAAATGGTAACTGATGAAACAATTGCAACAAAATAAAATAACATTTTTTTAGCCTTCAGATAAAAGGAATTTACTTTTTCCTCTTCAAAACATATATATATATATATATATATATATATATATATATATATGTGTGTGTGTGTGTGTGTGTGTGTGTGTGTGTGTGATCTCTTTAACAGGTAATATAGAATTCTGTCTTTAATAATTGTAGGCAACTTAAAATGTACAGTTTTATGTCAGTAACTGACGTAACTGTAAAATGACGTTATGTTTGATAGAGTCAGAATAAAGTAATAGGCCTAATCTCTCTGAAGTTTTGAATTTTATTTCAACAAACAATATTATTTTGAATATAGATTATATAGGAGTTAGAATTGTTATTTAGACTAGTTATTAAACCTAATTGTATAATGTGTTGTCTACCATATTCATCTACGATCAGAGTATTTTAGTATTTGTTGTATATTTAGTACATTTAATGAAACTTATTTATTGCGGAAACGATATGTTTAGAGAAAGAGTAATGTGGGCTTTGTAAAAAAAAAAGACACCATAAATCAACAAACATTGTTGTTATATTCTGCAATTTTGGGTGTTAGATTCATACGTGGATTTAAAGTAAAAATGAGATGAGAAGGCTATTTTCACGGTTCATCAGGAAAATTTTAAAAGCAGTTCCAAGATGCAACTATTAATATACTTCCAGAAAAGTCAAGGAAAGTTTATTTATGTAGTTACACGAGATCATTGAAGTGTATTTTACGTTTTGTTGAACCTGTATTTTATGTTTTGATAGCGTATTTTCAGTTTTGTTAGAATATAAAGTATAGGGTTTGTTGCCTAGTAACTGCGAACTAAAGCGTCGCTGATTACACTGAGCAACAAAAAAGTAACTTTTTTTTTTGTCTCAAAAAGAAAAATATGGGATTCTGATAGTAATTTTCTCCCGAATTCAAATATATCGGTTTTTCTCCATCACGCAAAGTTTCCAAGAGACAGGTTTTTATAATTTCAAACACTTTAATATTTTCTACATTCGTAACTAAACAATATTCGAACATTCGGACTCGCCTAGAAAGTAAGAAATGACGATTTTCTGCTATATTTCGCCTGTTGAGCATCACTCTTGATGGTCCAACAATAATCGGCCAGCATATTAGGATTCCATTTGCCTTGATTTATCTTTTCCATAGTTGAAATCTCCTGATGAAAGTGTTCCCCGTGCTCATCGCTCAATGGACAAATGGACGAAAAAAGTTTATTAAAAAAATAATTATTTAAATCCATTAATTGAAATTGAAATAAAAAACTGTGGATGATGGAGAAATTTCGAATACATATTTGAAAACATGATAAAAAACTGCATTAAGTACAACTATTGGTACTCATGAGACAAAAATCATGTTGACCAGTGCTATTAAGTTATAGGCCTAAGAGTAGATACAATTTTATGTTTTGATAAACTTTATTTTATGTTCTAATTAAACAAAATAAAGATAACTGAAGAAAAACTAACATTTCTGTGTGGTATAAGAGTTTTAATTAGAATATATAACATTTTTTTGTTACGTATGGGTTTGTTCGTATTCTACAATATTTGGGATGTAGGCACTTTGGGTAGCAGGAAGACACTTTAATGTTCATGTATCATGTCAAATTTTACATGGAATTCACCAGGAAAGTACAATGCATAACGAGAAAAGTTACATATCATACTCAAATGGTAACATTACATGTGTTTCAAGGACAATGTTAATATTCGAACTTTAATATTCATGTGCTGGGTCAATGTCAAGGTCTGTCCGAGACTCTGAACTAATGACTGCCCAAATCATAATTGAACCGCCTTGCGCTCATTCATTAACGGTGACTGGAGCAGGACTTTCACCAACATCGTATATCCGATATATACTCTTCCATAAGATATTTTTCTCCCATTACCCTAGGCCTATCCAATTAAAAATTGAAAAATTCTCTACTCTCAGATGGCGTTGCTGCGTATATGTCTTGCCTAATTCGATATACCCAACAAATTTAACAATATTATGACGAAATGTCCACCGCTGTGGTCTCGAGGTAACGTGCTACCTTGTCACGCAGTGGGCCCGGGTTCGATTACCGGTCGGGACAAGCTTCCTGGGGTTTTCCTCACCTGTAAGACAGAAAGCTTTGAGACCCAAACGGTCCCGAACATCATCTGGCCATCATCATTATCATTTTCATCTTCATCACGGTGTGAAAGCAATGGGAAGCTACCACACTTATAATTCCCTAGTAAAGATGCAAAGCATAGCATGAAAATGCTATGATTGCAGTGAAGGACCTGCCCTAGGGCAGAAACTATAAACAATTGCGAAATAGGCGTAATTATGAAGTTTTTCATTGATGAAATTCCCTCATATTTTCATCCTTTATGGGATCGAATATATATTCATATTAAGAGCCTATTTTCCCCAAGTTTTTAGCTTTTATACTTTCCTTAATGTAAAACTTCATAGAGTGCCATCGGCAATATTATCGTTTTATAAATTTTAATCTTCGTATTCTTAGATAAGAGAACTCTCAACAATTGCATGCTGAATGCCATCTTGAAATTTCTCCCGAAGAAACGTTATAATATACCAAGGCCGTGTTATAAAATACTTGCCGCTTTTAACTGCTAGGCACAGAAATTGAAGTCAGAATCCAGTAATGGCAACCCACTGTGTGTAGCAGATGGACGTCCCTGCATATGTAGAGAGGAGTGGAGAGAGGCGATAAGAGGTCAGAGGCAGGTTGCAAGGTTAATTGAGAGATTTGGCGCTGGATTTTAATGTCTTTCCGTTAAAAGCGGCAGATAATATTTTGAACATGGCCTTGGTATATAATAACACTTCTCTGAGAGAAATTTCAAGGTAGGTTTCGATATGCAATGGTTGACAGTTCCCTTGTAAGCAGAGAGAGACAATGAAGAGAACAGTACATGAAAGTTCTAATTTAAGCCGGTATATGCATATCATGTCTACATGTATTTTATTTTGATATGATAATAATGTCCTTAAATATTTTAATAAAATAAAATAAGTTAAAATATACCTTCTTAGGTAAGATCCGTCGTCCTCAACTTATAAAATATGTATTATTTATGCCTGTAGGCCTTTCAAAACATCCGTTCCATCTTCAACAGGTCCTTCTTCGCTACAATATTTAGTATGATGGCTGATGCTGCTGGTCCTAATGTGGTGTTGTCGTGACTTAAACATTGTTTGCTGAAATATATATTGGCAATAGTTTTATGTAGCGTTAATTTAGTTTTAAAAAAAACTAGACTTTGTTTTGGCTTCACTGGCTATAGAACCAATACTAATAAAATTCATTGTTAAAACCGTTGAGGTGGAGAGTCATAAAATAAAATAACGACAACACCACATTAGGACCAGCAGCATCAACCATCATACTAGATATTGTAGCGAAGAAGGACCTGCTGAAGATGGAACGGATGTTCTCAAAGGCCTACAGGCATAAATAATACATATTTTATAAGTTGAGGACTACGGATCTTACCTAAGAAGGTATATTTTAACTTATTTTATTTTATGACTCTCCACCTCAACGGTTTTAACAATGAATTTTATTAGTATAGAAATATTTACTGTTTTCATTTTTCATAAGAATTGGCGTTAGTTAACCTATCATAACCTTCTTTATTCCCACCACGGCGCAATTATATGTAGTTACTTTGTTTACATTTAAATGAATTGTTTATAGATGTTAAACGAATAATTACACTGGTCAACGATTTTTGTCTCATGAGTACCAATACTTGTACTTAATGCAGTTTTCATCGTGTTTTCTAATATGTATTCGGAATTTCTCCATCGCCCAGTTTTTTTATTTCAATTTCAATTAATGGATTTAAATAATTATTTTTTAATAAACGTTTTTTCGTCCATTTGTCCATTGAGCGATGAAGCACGGGGAACACTTTCGTCAGGAGATTTCAGCTATGGAAAAGAGATATAAAGGCAAATGGAATCCTAATATGCTGGCCGATTATTGTTGGACCATCAAGAGGGATGCTCCACAAGCGAAATATAGCAGAAAATCGTCATTTCTCACTTTCTAGGTGAGTCCGAATGTTCGAATATTGTGTAGTTACGAATGCAGAAAATATTAAAGTGTTTGAAATCATAAAAACCTGTCTTTCGGAAACCTTGCGTGATGGAGAAAAACCAATATCATATTTGAATTCAGGAGAAAAAATACTATCAGAATCACATATTTTTCTTTCTGAGACAAAAAAAGTTTCTTTTTTGTTGCTCAGTGTTATTATTCTGCATTTTTTGCTAGTCTGACATTATCTCATATTAGATTCATGTCATCGTAGACCAACTTTGGTAAGCACCATCGTTTCTAAATCCAGGTTGAATTCGGTAATTTTGCTAGAGGCATATTCAACATTTTTTTTTGGTAAACTGAATTCAAACAAAAAATAAATAAATTAAATGACACTGACTAAAATTTAACTTAACCTGATACCTCTAACGTGGGTTGTGTGCATAAACAGTACATTTTATGTTTTTCTCTATCTATTTCTGGTAGCGCATGGAACATTTAAAAATTACAGTTATGAATGATAGGCTATCTGAAGGCAGAAAATTGTATGTTGTGTAATTGAGCATGGTTATGTCCGTGTTAAAGCGGAAAGTGACAAGTCATACGGCTTTTCCTTCATAATTATCAAAAAGTAAATTTCTAAAAAAGAATAGAGGAACCTACTTCTTAGGCCGATGGCACGCCGTAGCGTAGATGGTTAAGGCAATACGCTACGAACCGAAAGTCGAAGGTTAAAGTCCCAGTAGAGTCAGGAATTTTAAATTGGCCAAAATCTTCTGGTGACACCATGGTCCTGAGGTCGACTCAGCCTCTCACGGTAATGAGTACCAGATGCTTATTCTGGGGGTAAAGGAGGCCGTCACGCATGGCTGACAACCCGGCTGACATCAAGTGCTGATTGTCTAGAAAAATTGGGAACCTTAAGCTCCTACTACCCCAAGGGTCTTCTATGGCCTGTAATCGAATCACTTCATATTTTACCTCTACTTCTTAAACCGAGCATCTGTCACCACCGATGACTCGATTTGGCGTCCGCACTAAGTTCGGTATCAATATGGGCGCTTGTAAGAATGGACATTTTTTTTTATTGTCTTACGACATTTCTGGGATTCTGTCCTGGCATTAGCGGAATTGTAACCCAGTTTTTAAATTGAGATGCCCAGAAGGCGGAGTTACATTCCCCTGATGGACAATAAATGATAACAAAGCAATAGGAGAGTCCTAAACTTAACCTTATTTCCAGACCATGGGCGACCACTTACTTAGAAAACCTCGTAAGTCTAATTTAACAAAATTTTCAGAAAAGCACAAGAACATTCTTTATTATTTTGAAACTATGTTTTTAATGTTCTATTTTGAATGTTTACATTCAAAATAAGACTGTTTTATTTATGTACAGATTTTCAATGTTTACGCATTTCTGTACCTAAAGTTTTATTTTCCTTCTCCACTCGTCCCTGTCCATCCACTCCATGTCCTCCAGTCCTCTTGTTCTCATTACAGTTCTTATTTCTTAATCTCTACTATATTTAAACTATGTTTTAATGTCCTATTTTGAATGTTTACATTCAAAATAAGACATTTTTTTTTATTTATGTACAGATTTTCAATGTTTACGCATTTGTCCCTAAAGTTTTATTTTCCTTCTCCACTCGTCCCTGTCCATCCACTCCATGTCCTCAAGTCCTCTTGTTCTCATTTAAGTTCTTATTTCTTAACATAATTACAAAATAATAAGCAATGCCAAAAATGTTTTCTATGCTCTCTTGAAAAATTTGTTAAATTAGTCTTACGAGGTTTTAGAAGTAAGGTGACGATTATATTATGCACTGTATGTGATTCAGAAGTACTGCGATGGGCAGGACATGTGGCACGAATGGGGAATGAAAGACGTGCATGGAAGTTTCTTGTAGGAATACCAGAGGGATAACGCCCAGTTGGTAGACCAAGAATGAGGTGGGAGAATAATATTAACCACGATTTGAGGGAAGTAGATTATAATGGAATGATTGGAAAACATTAGCTTAATATAGGGATGCATGGAGAGTTTATGTCCGCGCGGCCATGAACCTACGGGTTCGATAGTGCCAATGAGTTAGTTATGTGATTCAGAAGTACGAGAAGTTTTTGGATAAACTATCTTTGCAGGACAAGTGATGTTATTATATCTTAAAACAATTAAAATATAGGGGTTTATGTTTCTCAAGCGAGGCAAAAGTCTAAAATACGTTTAATGAAATAAAAATAACATCTAAATAATGTTAATAATGTTGATAATATTTCATATGGTACCATGGTTCCATCATTAATATGAAGCATATTGCGTAATGTTTAAGTGAGACATCTTACATTACTACAGAGTGATTCAGAAACATGGCTATACGTTTGATCGCATGTTGTGACGAAAATATTACTATTAAAGGAAATGTGATCTTATCATTGGAAAGGGAATCCTTCAAATTACAACAATAGAACAAAACAAAACAAATCACAACACTAAGCAAGTCACTTTATTGCTTCAAACTCCTCAATTCTCTTCGTTGTTTCTGCACCCGTGCTAATGCGAGGCTTTCCAGGAGGTTTGATTTTCTGCATCCTTCCCGTTTCTAGCACTCGTTTTCTCCATTTTCCCCACAGTCGACGGCTGCAATGTTACGTTAAACTCACGTCTTGCCCGTCTTGCGTAAGTACTAATGACGTAAGTACTACACTGTTTTGTTTTATTCCATTGTTGTAATTTGAATAATCGCCTTTCCAATGGTAATTTCATATTTCCTGTAATGGCAATATTTTCATCACACAACTCGATCAAACGTATAGCCATATTTATGATTCACCCCATATATCTCATCGAACATAGGAAATTTTTGCCATCCTAGTATCTTCGTTCGGATTATAACTTTTTGGACTTTGTGAAATAAAATATTTCCTGTACAATGAATGGGTGAACGTTTGCTTAAAACCATTGAAAGAGACCTGCATTTCACTAGGCTTCAAGAAAAGGTCACCCCAAATTAATATTAAATATTGATATATAAATATACTTGGGGGTGACCTTTTCTTGAAATTCAGTGAAATGAAGGCCTTTTTCAATGGTTTTAAGTAAAAGTTCATCCATCCATTGCACAGGAAATATTTTATTTCACAATGCTCAACCTGAGTGCACATTTCTTATTATTATTATTATTATTATTATTATTATTATTATTATTATTATTAAAAGTCCAAAAAGTTATAACCCTAATCTTCATATATTAATTATTTTAGGGATATATTTCAAAACTTTTCTTGTAGGCCCATTAAACCAGCTAATTAACTCGCTGGCACTATCGAACCCGTAGGACATAAGCTCTCCATACATCCCTATCCTCAGCTAATGTTTTCCAATCATTCCCTGTATAATCTACTTCTCTCAAATCATAGTTAATATTATTCTCCCACCTCAATCTTGGTCTACCAACTGGGCGTTATCCTTCTGGTTTTTCTACAATAAGCTTCCATGCACGCCTTTCATTCCCCATTCGTGCCACATGCCCTGCCATAGCAGTCTACGATCTTAACTGTTCTTATTATATTTGGCTTCCTATAAAAAACAAAACGTGTAATTCACTGTCTTCTCCATTCGCCTGTCTGTTCATCTCTCTTTGGTCCAAATAATTTCTTAAGAACTTTATTTTCAAATACTCGTAATCTCCTTTCCTCCCTTAAAGTAAGAGTCCATCTTTCGCATCCATATAATATAACTGGTAGAATAATAGTTTTATATATTTTCAGTTTAACGTTTTTTGAAAGGAGTTGGGACGACAAGAGTCTCTGTAATGCATAATAGCATGCATTTCCAGAATTGAGCCTATGTTTAATTTCTTTGTGCATCTCATTCATATTTGTGATTATTGTTCCTAGGTATTTGAATTCAGCCACTTCCTCAAAATTGCCCATTATCGACTTTAATTTTTTATTACTGGCCATTAAATGACGATTTTACTGTTTTGTTATATATGAAGATTTCAATGAAAATGTTGTGTTTAATGAGAATTTTTGTGTTTTATATTGAATAAATAAATGTAATTTTTTATGGAACTGGACCAGAATATTATCTAATAATTTTTTCCACGCATGATAATTTATTCTGATAAAATAAACGAAGTTCTTTATGATTATCTGAAGCATTGAAATCGTGATCCAATAAAATGTAATGCCGTAAGAAAGAAAGTAGCTATAAAATTTTCCTAGAATTTCTCCACATTTACGACATGCTCACGCATGCATGATTCACATGTTGCTTTAAAGTATGTATACGCTAATTTATAAGCATTATACGTGTATTCCGAATATTGGCTCAACAGTTTCAAATTATCTTATCTGCTTAGGAGTAATTACTGCGATAACGTATATGTTCACGCTTCCAAAGTCTGCACTTGTAGCTTTTCGATTTCACGTAATTTTAACCTCTTATGTTTCTATTTTTCAAGTTTTTTTTATAAAGTGCCAGTAAACTTACAATATTAATCATTAGACCTTCAAACTCTGATATTTTACTTTCCGTAATTTATATAGTACATTGCGATACAAGTGAGGTAAGCACTTCTTACTGATCGAGAAGAAGTTTGAAAAAAACGAGGCGCTTGCGCCGAGTTTTTTCAATTTTCGAGATCTGTTACGTGCTTATCTCATGTGTATTGCATACTATTTTTTGGTCGATGTGACTAATTTTTATTAAATATAGTAATAAATGAATTAAAATATTGGTTGGATGTAAATGACTTATGTGAGAAAGAAAGATTTGGTGATCGTTGCTTTGTAGCTTTTCATTTGTTTTATTATAAGCAAGGATTGTTGGCCGTGGAGACATTTTTATAGGCCTATGTAGTACCGTGATTAGAATCTGTTTGATAATTTTATTATGGAAGGAGTCATGGTAGATGATAAAGAAATTAGAGAAGCCTGGAGAGTGGGATGTTCTGCATTAATTCCGGAAAAGTCTAAAGAAAGATACGAGTTAGTGTACAAAACATTCAAGAAATGTTTTATTTTACTTACCGAACGTGTGCTTTTTTGAGTCCATATCAGCATTGCGATTTCTTTTGTTTGCATAGCAACCAGGTTAGATGTGGGAACGTTGACTTACTTCCAGTAACAACAATATTGGTAAGTATAAGAAATTAGTCACATCGACCAAAAAAATTGTTTTTACAACTCATGCGCCGTAGCCGAGTGGTTAAGGCAAGATGCCTTGCGCTGGTTCGAGTCTCCATGGGGGAAGACATTTTCTCATGTAATTTCGCCCAATATGGTACCGGTGCCCACCCAGCATCGTGAGAAATTTGGGTAGCTATAATAAGTAAAGGCTCCAGGTTGAGAAAACCAGCTATAATGGCGGGGGGACCCGACATGTTGACCACATGTCATCCCTACACTGGTTGGATGATCGTCTACTTCTTTGATTAACACATGTGGATGTGAGGCCAGAAGCCGGCTGATAGGTCTAGGGCCTTCTAGACCTGTCGCACCACGGAGTTAGTTATTTTTAGATATTCACGATTTTAAAAATGTGATGCTTCCAAAGATTATCTGCACACGAATACAATTAAAATATTTCATAGTAACTGCTGATAATAAAATAATAATTGTAAATATACAATCCCAAATAATGTATAACAATTTAGTTATAAAGAAAAACAGAGATTTTTATCATATTCATTATAATGGTTGCACAATATGAAAGAGAAGCTATTTCCATTTTTACTCATTTCTATAAACACATATATCACAGTTTTGAATTTAGACAATTTGTGAGCAGGAAGCTAAATATATGGGCTGATCACGGGCAGCAGTTGAATGGAAACTTTACTTCATTCGTTTATTTTCAATTAGAAATCCTGGTACCTGTTCAGCCCCCTGTAAAATAAGTACCTGGATATATCTTTACTGTATTCTTCTTCTTCTTCTTCACTTCATGGGATAGGCAAAATGCCTGTTCTGCCTCACAGTTGTTCTGTCCATCTTTTCACTGGCCTTCCTACAGTCCTTGAACCTCTTGGCTTGTAGTTAAATGCTGATTTTGGTAATCTTGTTATGTTCATTCTTTCTACATGTCTAAACCATTTTTCTCTATATGCTTTGATTTTATCATTTAATGGATATATATTTAACTCTGTTCTTATATCTTCATTCTTTAACTGATCCATTCTTGTGCAGCCTTTTGTTCTTCTAAGGAAGTTCATTTCTACACTTTGTATTCTTTGTAATTTTACTGTAGTTATACTTTTAATTCATTTCTTATTTGTTTATTTATAATTTTTTACCCAGTTTATTACAACCTTTGACTTGCCTAAGGAACCTCATCCCTGCTGATTGAATTCTATTTATTTTTGTTTTCACTGGGATTCAAATTTCACAACCATAAAGCAGTGTAGGGATTATCATAACTTGTCTTGTGAATCCTGAACAGGCATTGTCCTATTCCTTGATGTGATAAAGATGATCTTTCTTGAAGAAATGTGGCCAGAGTGAAGGGCAACCCTGTCTCTTTTTAATCAATGGACTTTAGATCATGTACCTCTTAGGCTTACAAGGGAATTATTAATGTTATTGTGTCAAAACCTATCTTCAAATTTTATTGAAGTGGTCATCCAGTAAGGGTCCTATGTTCAAAAACCAGCTACGAGTTCCAAATGTCAGATCTTGAAATCAAGACTGGGATATTTAGATGCGTGGGAGATCAGCAGTAGCACTTGCTACCTCCCTCACTCCTACCAACAGCAAAGGTAGCCCAAGCATAACATTTCATTATCATAAGTAATGCCACGAGTAATTTCCAATTTATCTAGAGAATTTGGAAATCAAGAGTGGAATTTGTTAGGACTATTTAACAAATAAAATTAAGCTGTTTACTCACAAATCATTATTTAAATATAGTTATTTTAAATATTTATATATTTAATGTAAACAGCGATGTTTGAAAACAAATGAGAAACGATTGGTAAGCTTCATCTGCTTCTTTTGTTCATCACTGCAACCAGATCATATTATTTATTGCTAAAGGATGCAATTTTGTAAGAATGCACTCTAGTGAGGAAAAAATGAAACATCAAACTGTATATTAATTCATTTCTGATGTCCTATGACAATTATATTTTTCTGGAATGTTATTACCTGGGAAAAAAATACATTTAAGAAAGTGCAAACAGTGGTTTCTTTTTTTGGTGGTATAATCAATTGCTACAAATGTTTTTATATTAACTCCCGCATGCACTACATGTTGACATTCATGCACTATACATACAATCTGGTAGCAGTATTTCTTAGAGAGTCAGTCACTGCAAAATAATGCTATGACCTATTCAGAATGTTAAAAAGGAGGTGCTTTCTTTATTATGATAAACTTTAGTTGGTAAATTCTTGGAGAAACACGACTGTGATTGGTTGTAAATCAAAAATCATTGAAATGTGATTTATTGGTCATTGACTCCCATTTGGGGCATGAGTTAAATAGTCATAAGTAATGCCACGAGTGATTTCCAATTTATCTAGAGAATTTTGAAATCAAGAGTGGTATTTGTTAGGACTATTTAACGAATAAAATTAAGCTGTTTACTCACAAATCATTATTTGAATATAGTTATTTTAAAATATTTATTTATTTAATGTAAACGGCGATGTTTGAAAACAAATGAGAAGCGATGTTTGAAAACAAATGAGAAACGATTGTTACACTTGTTCATCACTGCAACCAGATCATATTATTTTTATTGCCAAAGGATCGCAATATTGTAAGAATGCACCCTAGTGGAGAAATTTATAATCAACATTATACGGGGTGAATCATAAATATGGCTATATGTTTGATCGCGTTGTGTGATGAAAATATTACCATTACAGGAAATATGAAATTACCGTTGGAAAGGAAATTATTCAAATTACAACAATGGAATGAAACAAAACAGTGTAGAACTTACGTCATTAGTCAAAATGGCGTTGAATATGCGACAGCAAATTACAATTGCTGCATGGGCAATAACGTATGCTAATGATCGTGAGGCTGCAAGACGGACAAGACATGAGTTTAACGTAGCATTGCAGCCGTCGACTGTGGGGAAAGTGGAGAAAACGACTGCTGGAAACGGGTAGGATGCAGAAAATCAAACCTCCTGGAAGGCCTCGCATTAGCATGGATGCAGAAACAACGAAGAGAATTGTGGAGGCGTTCGACGCTAGCCCACAAAAATCAACCCGCCAAGCTACACATGAACAGTGATTTGTTTTGTTTTGTTCTATTGTTGTAATTTGAAGGATTCCCTTTCCAATAATAACATCATATTTCCTTTAATAATAATATTTTCGTCACAAAATGCGATCAAACATATAGCCATATTTCTGAATCACTCTCTAGGTATTAATTAATTTCTGATGCCTATGGTGTAAATATGTCAATTATATTTTTCTGCAACGTTATTTCCTGGGAAATAATTTGTTTAAGAGTGTGTAAATAGTGTTTTCTTTTTTTCTGTGTAGGTGTTTATTCAGGCAGTCATGTCCCGTTAGCAGTCTGAATGTTGCTACTGCAGATTTTCTTTGTAATGTAGTAATGTCATAAGCTTGTAGATTTTCCCATTCCTTTCCAGATGTTTCGGTGGTGTATTCTTCTCTAAGTTTATTGATATATTTATTTGAGATAATTCTTTTGATAGAGTGAAAGGAAACTGGAGTAGAAGTGGGGTTTGAAACAATTTTGCTACCCTTCTTGGCCAGAAAATCGGCTATTTCATTGCCTGTCACTCCACAATGGGCCGGAATCCATTGAAGTACAACTTCTTTATGTAGACGGGATAACTGTTTTATCATTTTGTGACATTCGATAATTTTGATGCTTTTGGGTGTTGTGTCTCATGTTATAGCAAGAATGGCTGCTTTGGAGTCACATAAAATTACAACTTTTGTAAATTTTTGGATGTGATATAAAAGATTTTGTAAACTTAAGAAAATTGCTAGAATTTTGCCATCAAAGTTTGTTGAATTTGCGTTTAGTTTACGATAAAAAGAAAAAAGTGGACATACTGCACCAGCACCAGTGCCACCGTCATTTGGTAGGCTGGAGCCATCTGTAAAAATATGTATCCATTCAGGAGCAGGGTATCTAAATTTCAAATTGAATACTACAATACTTTAAAATGGCTAACTGCATGTAAAACATATATTACTTTAAGGTAGAATATACCTCATAGTGAGAATTCCTAAAATAAGTAATATATTACTTTGCTAGCTTGTGTTCTTTTAGAAACTAATAGTGGAGTATGGAATAGTTTCTTTGACTATTTAACTCATGCCCCAAATGGGACTCAATGGCCAATCATGTTTCAATGATTTCTGTTTTACAACCAATCAGAGTCGTGTTTCACGAAATATTTATCAGTGTTATAATTACCATATTAAAGAAGGCTCCTCCTTTTTAATATTCTGAACAGGTCTGACCATTATTTTGCAGTGACTGAGCCTGTGAGAAATATGGCTACCAGATTGTATATATAGTGCATGAATGTCAACACATGCCGCATGCGGGAGTTAATATAAAAACATTTGTAGCAATTGATTATACCACCAAAAAAAGAAACCACTGTTTGCACTTTCTTAAATGTATTTTTCCCAGGTAACAATCCAGAAAAATATAATTGTCATATTTACATCATACGACATCAGAAATGGATTAATATACAGTTTGATGTGTTTCATTTTTTCTCCATTAGAGAGCATTCTTACAATATTGCGTTCCTTTGGCAATAAATAGTATGATCTGGTTGCAGTGATAAACAAAAGAAGCAGATAAAGCGTACCTATCGCTTCTCATTTGTTTTCAAACATCGCCGTTTACATTAAATATATAAATATATTAAAATAACTATAGTTAAATAATGATTGGTGAGTAAACAGCTTAATTTTATTCATTAAATAGTCCTAACAAATGCCACTCTTGATTTCCAAATTCTCTAGATAAATTCACTCCTCACATCGTGAGTCGTGAATTTATCGATAATTTGGAAATCACTCGTGGCATTACTTATGATAACAGTTTTATGACGATGTCATAGATATATTTACCTGAAAAGGAGTAAGGAGGATTCCATTGATACAGATGAAGAATATAAGCTTTATTTCTCATTTTAATATGAATTACCTAACACATTTTATTATTTTAAAAATACAATAGGAAGTAACATTAAGAGGTTAAATCATATTTGAAGAGAAAAATTATATGCTCAGACCGGGACTTGAACCCGGGACCCTTGGTTTTCTAGTCCAAGTGCTCTACCATCTGAGCTACCTGAGCAAGTACCGATCTAAATGCAAATTTTTCTCTATATACGTTATAATTCCTGCCCACCAAATGCTTTGAAGCCTTTGCTTCTATCTTTGCAAATGGCGGCTCCTTTATTAAGAAGACATATTTGGGAATTATACATTACATTATAAATGCCAGTACGACTTTTTTCGATGTTATGTTATTAATTTCATAGATCTCAATGATGGATAAATCATTGAGATGTATGAAATTAATAACATATTAAGAGGTTAATTTAATAATTAAGATATTTTGTCTGTGTATTCTTACCTCTTAAGGATGTTTTCGTTGAACATATGTTTCATGTTATATATAATCGCTGAAGATGGGGCTCAGAAGCCTTGAAACATATTAAGTTATGTAGGTAGGAAATAACACTATGAGGTTTCTTTAATTTATGTTGAGTTGTTTTTGAGTCTGCAGGAGAGGAGGCCGTTGGACGTCAGTTATGAATGTGATACAGCATTGAGAATGTCACAAATGCAGTGAAGAAACCCGAGTCTGCAAGGGAGTTAAGAAGTATGAGGTGAGTCAAAAACAACTCAACATAAACTTGAAACATATGGTCAACAAAAACAACCATAAGAAGTAAGAACACACAGACCAAAATCTTAATTACATTTTATTATATTTGTCATTTGGTCAGAAGTGATAAATTTGATATTAAATCAACGAACATACTTTATTATTTCATTGTATTAATTTAAATTGTAACATCCACAATGATGGACAATTATTATTTAAAAAGGAAAAAAACATTAATTCCTGATAAATAAAATAAATTAAAATATAACCTTCTTAGGTAAAATCTGTCGTCCTCAACTTATAAAATATGTAATCTTTGTGCCTGTAGGCTTTTCAGAACATCCGTTGCATCTTCGCTACTGCATCCAGTATGATGGTTGATGCTGCTGGTTCTAATTTGGCTTTGTCGTGACTAAAGCTTCTTCCTGATGATATCATTTAGAAGATGGATGTTGTGAAAAGCTTACAGGCATAAAGATTACATATTTTATAAGTTGAGGACGATGGATTTTACCTAAGAAGGTATATTTTAATTTATTTTATCACTCTCCACCTCAACGGTTTTAACAATGAATTTTATTAATATTGATTAATTCATGAATCAGGATTTAGGGTCGAATGTTTGAACGCATTAGACAGTAAAAGGCGTTCTCTGCTAAGAAAGTTTTATCCAAATACATTTTGCTTATTTAACTTTCACATTTTGCTTACTCAGAAATCTATTCATGCGATAATAATTGTAAGCTACCTGACGAGGTACCTTAAGATCATAGCTCAAGATAGAAACTTATAGTGAAAATCCCGAAGGGGAACCGATGGTAACCGATGTAGTTTGAAACCTTTGCAGCTTTATCCAAGATGTCGGACCTTGAAGACTTCGATCATGTTTTCGGTATACGCGGAGAAGAGGAATTTGATAGAGTCTACCAAAGAATTCAACTGGAAGAACAGGAGAATCGGCGTAATATTGCGCGACGCAGATGTCATTGTATACGGTATTATTTGCGGGATGCACGCGTAAATGCGTTCCTCTATAGCAGACGAAAATAACAGAAGTGGTTTTATCGCTGAGAATTCTAGGTAATTCGTTGACAATATTATGAAAACGTCAACTTTCATGCATGACCGGTAAGTCGGCTGTTAATTCGATCTCAGCAATTGCTCATGGTGAGTCAACTCACCAGTGATTGGAAGTAATTTGAGTAGAGACTAATGTGTTTGCATACGACCCTTAGGGTTCAAATCCCAATTCAGGCATTAATTTTACTTTTCAAAATAATATTTTATTATTTTTATATTTATCTGTGTAGATTTGATAAAATGTGTCATGACGGTTCAATTACTGCTAGTCACCCTTGAAAAATATCATCACACTTCACTGCATGAAAATCGTGTCCATAACTTAAGTCTTTTCTTATTGTTGCCAATAAAAAAGAGCATAAAAGTTGAGTCTGGACAAGCTGAAGATGAAATATAAGTGTGTTTTGAAATATGTCCTAAAAGAACTCAACTTTTATGGGGTAAGATGTAATGAACTCAACTTATTTATTAAGAAGAACCTCATAATGTTACTTCCTATTGTAATTTTATAAAAAAGAGCATTTTGTCATAAATCAGGACTCTAATCATAGCAGTGGCAAAAACTTCTTGCTTCAGCATTACACAGCCTGTTTTCAGTTTATCTCTTTATGTTAAGATATAATGTCATCCATATTAACTCAGAGGATCATCATGAACAAATTCGTTTTAGGCCATGTGGCCTGTACGGTAAACCTAGCGAAGATGGTCTTGATCTTTCCACCGATGTTTTGGTCTTCCTTGGTCCCTATGTCCAGTTGGGGTATATTGGAATGCCAATTTTGGAAGTCTGTTTCTTGCCATTCTCCTCACCTGCACATGGTACACCCTGCTTTTAACTAACAAGGTAATGGGGACCGAGTCACGGCGGTATAACCGTTCCATCAAATATGGAGGAAATTCCATATTTTGAACGCCTGACTAGAGGCTATAAGGTAGCAGCCCTAGCACTAGTCTTGCTCTGTGGATGGCTGGTAACCAACCCAGGGGACTTCCTACTACTCGAAGAAACTTGTGTATATATATAAAAACTCACTGGGTGTCAAATCCAGATTTCTTGATTGTGAGAGAGTACCATCCATGACAGTATGAGGAACTGTTTAATATGTTCAGTATATTATTGTTTTATATGAAAATTATATTTTTAATCTGCTATTTTTTAAAAATATCTCAATTCTTTGGTTTAAAATTATAGAAGTTCTGTTTTAAACTAAAGGAATCATGACTTAGTTCACACCAATGTAAGCATATCACTGATCGGCATGTTTATAATAGCAGCGAGCACTGGTTGTGGCTGATTCAATTTAATAACAAATATCCTGACCTGATCAGAAATGCCAACTTCTGCAATGCATTCTGCTACTGTCTCAAATTTATATACCAACCCTGGCACTAGCATTGGAACCTGAAATTAAATAAAAGAACATACAAAGTAAAATAAAAAAAACACTAAATTAACTTTTTCAAATACTTGTACAAGCCTCACAACCACGGCCTACAGCCCAAAAATCTTCTTCAAGATCATCATAGCTGTCCAGACTGCTTTTCTGTTGAGTGAGATTTGTATATATGTTATTATTTTCTAAAAATTTTCATTAAACTTTGTAATAATGTGATACAGTGTTATTAACTATGATAAAGACTTGAAGGCAAAAAAATACCCCACATGAGTCCTCATGTAAGTTATGTATGAACGAGTAATTAAGGGTTAATATACAGCAATCTACTATATTATTGTAATTTAAAATAATAATTCCTGTACTTACTTGAATGTAAGGTTTCTCAATTATGTACAATTTGTCATCACAATGGAAAGTAATTGCAAGATCTTTGGATGGAGTTGAAGCAGACATGTTTTCCAATGTAATATGAATTTTGAATGTTGGGCCCAGGCCTAAAACCTAGAAGTAAAAAAAATAATAATTTTTATCACAATAATATATTGAGGGTCAAGGTAAAGAGTGAGTGACGTATTTTGCAGCATAACAATTTTTCTTACAAATCTTCTATCTGTCAGACAGTTCTGTAATATATATAACATTATGAGATAAGAATTGAATGAATCGTGATTTCTTCTTACCTCATACTTCTATGTTTTTTTAAACACAGCACTGCTGTATCGGCGACCCATCGTCAGCTGTTTTCACGACAGTCAATTTTTTTCTTTTGCCGGTAATTATCCAAACTGCCATCTGGTGTTCTTTAGAAGGAATTGCTCTCCAAACTGCCATCTGGTGTTCTTTTGAATGAATCATTTTCTAAACTGCCATCTGTTGTATTTTTAAGAACTTTGTAATCAAGCTCGGTTCGTCCGGAATCTCGAAGTTCATGGTTCTAGTATGGTTTTTTTGAATATATATTTTTTCCCAAACTAGTTGTAATAATCATCATTATCCAGTATCATGGCAGCTGCTGCCATCTTCCGGAAACCAAATGCCATTCCTCTCTGTCCATCCATTGATCTTCCTCCAATCCTTCTATCCAAGTTTTCTTCGGTCTTCCTCTCTTCCTCCTTTCCATTGGGATCCATTCCATAACAATTTTAGGCAATCTTTGCTCTGGCATTCTTTTGACATGGCCATACCACTGTAATCTTTTATTTTCTATAATGTCTATGATGTTCGGCTCCTTTTCTACCCCCATAATTTCCCTTATTTCTTTATTTCGTATTCTATCCATTGTAGATTTTCCAGCTGATCTTCTTAAAACATAATAATAATAGTAATAATAATAATGAATTAAAAATATATAATTTACCTGGGCAGACATTTTGAGTGGTTCATGAGAGTCAGTGGAAAAAGGGTTGCTGCAGCTTTGCAATGCAGTCACACATGCACGAGCTGTGTCCAGTCGCAGCCTAAACAAGTCATGTTGAAATGTCTGATGCATTTCTGAAATTAAAATTCAACATTCATAATGCAATTGTAGTTTTAACATGTATTTAGCAGACAAATCGATAATATGTACATTTTATGTTTCGGGTTTTGCACTCAGTAGATAGATGGCATTAATGTGATTATTTACAATTTATGCATTACTTCAGCATTTACAAGTAATATATTATATCATATTTGAAGAGAAAAATTATACGCTCAGACCAGGTCTTGAATCCGGGACCTTTGGTTTTCTAGACCAAGTGCTCTACCAACTGAGCTACTGGAGCAAATACCGATCTAAACTCAAATATTTCTCTATATATGTTGTAATTCCCGCACACCAAATGCTATGAAGCCTTTGCTTCTATCTTTGCAAATGGCAGCTTCTTTATTAGGAAGACATATGTTTGGGAATTATACATTTTACTTTATAAATGGCAGTACGGCTTCTTTTGATGTTTTTATTATTCATTTCTACCTCAGGGGTCTCCATCTAGGGGATATGTGGATGGCGACCACAAGGTGCCCAAGCTGAGCAAAACATTGCTTCCACTTGCTTGTGTTTTGCTCCTTACTTTTATCTTTAACCGATCTGGTATTTCTTCCTTTCTTCCACTTACTTAAACCAGACTCTTTTAATTTTACTATCTAATCTCTCTTGGTTAACTCTTGTTTTTTTTTTTTTACCCCGATACTATTAGGGCATCCGAAGGCTAGGGAGTCTTTCCTTTCTTCTATTTCTTCTTTCCTTTATTTTCTTTTCTTCTCCACAAAAGCCTAACCAGAGGCTATAAGATGACAGCCCCAGCACTGATCTTGCCTTCCTTTGGCCAGCAACCAATCGAAGGGACTATTATTATGCTTTCAAGCCTTATACGAGAATTTCCCGGAAGGACCAAACTTATGACGACCAAAGTAAATATCTCTGGGCCATCCTATGAAATGCTGGAGGGAAAATTTTCTATAGGATCGTAACAGGCCTTGGCCTAATACTTGGAAGGAAGAAGAATAAGAAGAAGAAGACGATTATTCATTTCATACATCTCAATGACGGATAAATTATGTCTTCTTAATAAAGAAGCTGCCATTTGCAAAGATAGAAGCAAAGGTTACATAGCATTTGGTGCATGGGAATTACAATGTATATAGAGAAAGATTTGCGTTTAGATTGGTGCTTGCTCCAGTAGCTGAGTTGATAGAGCACTTGGTCTAGAAAACCAAAGGTTCCGGGTTCAAGCCCTGGTCTGAGCATATAATTTGTTCTCTTCAAATATGATTTATCCATCATTGGTATGAAATGAATAATAAAAACATTGAATATATTATGTACTTAGAGAAGTGTATGATGATTGTATGTTTAAGTATTTGTGTAGTGTAAAATGTGTTGTATGAGTTGCCAAAAAGCAAATTGTCAAAAAGTACCAAGGAGAATGCCTAGCATTATCCTAATCTTATTAAGGTGCATGAATATTACAGTATCCCATACCCTTTCAACATACATACTGCAAAGAAGTTTGCAAATTTAATTCAGGTATCTGGTACACAATCTATCGATAAAAAAAATTTGTGTAAAATTGTATACTTTCACGGCAGGTGTCTTGATTCATGCAATTTTTTTTTGTGTCTTTCAAGCTAAATGGCCGTGGTCATTACAAGAACAAAAGAGAGATTGTAGGTTGAAACAAACTGAAAAAATCGTCTGTAGCAGAACATTTAATGAATAACAAAGAACATGCCATAAAATTTGAAGAAACACAAGTTTTGTCCAAAACACAACATTACTACACCAGACTTCACAGAGAGGCTATTGAAATTTACAAACACAAAAATTCCTTTAACAAAAAAGAAGAAACTATGAAGATTAATAAAATTTGATTCTGGCATTATATAACACGAGAATAAAACCTATGACTTATGCCAGTGACAATCAATCAAAAAATAGCTCCAAAGTAACGGATCATGTAGAAAACATCACCACACAATACTCAACTATAAATAAGGACATGATTTCCAATGCACAGCCAGTCTGCAGCCAACATTTGAAGAGTTAGGAGGTCAAAGAGCATGCAGAATCTCTTGAGGATGTCTACCGCAGTAGTAGACAAAACGGTGAGTGTTAATAAAACCAGGCCACGGCCATTTAGCCCGAAAGACATAAAATACATTAAAAAATGTTAAACAAATCATCCATCTTAGCCCCAATTAAAATTTTTCAACCCTGATAGTTATAAACCCCAATTCTGCAGAAGACAGATATGCTATCACCTGATATATCATCACATTGTTAACATACATGCAGTGTATAATAAATTACACCACATAATTTTAACTCTGTAAAGAGTTTGAGATAGGAAGCAGTGATCTGCAAAATAAAAAGGAGACTTATAAATAATAGAAGTACATCAAAAGGCAGGACATGTGGCATTAATGGGGAATAAATGAGAAGATGGAAACTCCTTGTAGGAAAACCAGAGGGAAAGGGTGCAGTAGGCAGGCCAAGAATAAGATGGGAGTGCCATGAACTGATTAGATTGGCTCTGATGCTTCTGTCCATTACCTGCCGGACAATATACTAAATCTACTTGCAAAGCCAAACACATCGGCAGATGCGATTTAAATCCCTGATACAAGAGATTTTACCAGTGGCATGCAGAGGGTTAAGCATGATTTGAGGGAAGTAAATTATACAGGGGATGAATGGAAAACTACCTCAGGATAGGGGTGTATGAAGAGTTTATATTTGCACATCCATGAAGCTATGGGTTCAATAGTGCCAGTGAGTTAGGTAAATTCTGATACTGATAAATCAGTAAATGAGTAAACTAGCTGTGTTATTTGTACTAAATTAAATCTGACAATAAATAATTGGTAAACAGTATTTATTTGCTGTGCCGTAGCCGAGTAGTTAAGGCAGGAACCCTTGGCACAGAGCTATGGGACTTGCGCTGGTTCAAGTCTCCATGAGAGAAGAAATTTTCTCATGATATTTCGGCCAATATGGGACCGGTGCCCACCCTGCATCATGAGGCATTTGGGTAGCTATAATAAGTAGAGGCTCCAGGTTGAGAAAACCAGCTATAACGGCTGGGGGACTCAACATGCTAACCACATGTCACCCCTACACTGGCTGGATGATCATCTATCTCTGTGATTGACACATGTGGATGTGAGGCCAGCAGCCGGCTGGTAGGCTAAGGGCCTTCTAGGCCTGTTGCTCCAGTAGTTTTTTTAAATAGTATTTATGTCAGTGTTTTTTTTATCATCATAAGAATATTATACAGTAAATCTCATGGACTGCGATGGGCAGGACATGTGGCACGAATGGGGAATGAAAGAGAGGCATGGAAGCTTCTTGTAGGAAAACCAGAGAGAAAACGCCAGTTGGTAGACCAAGAATGAGGTGGGAGAATAATATTAACCATGATTTGAGGGAAGCAGATTATGCAGGGGATGATTGGAAAACATTACCTCAGGGGAGGGATGCATGGAGATCTTTATGACCACATGGTCATGAACCTATGGGTTCTATAGAGCCAGTGAGTTAGTTCGTTAGTTAAGGATATTAAAACTTCAAATTTCCAGTGTTTTTTTTTTTGTCTTAAGGATATTAAAGATACAAATTTCCAAAATACTGATGTTTTTATTATTGATTTAATATTTTTCTCTTCAAATATAATTCCAAAATACTGTTAACCATTTACTAATAGTCAGGTTTCCAAGTTGTCAAATAAGATTTGAAATTAATCTACTACAAATGTAATTGATTTACAAGTGTCAAACTTACTTTTTTTACATTCCTTATGCGAGTAAGTCAGATATTTTACTTTACAGATCACCGATATCTTTCACTGCATGAGGAAAGCCACTCTGTAAGCAGTCAAAATTGTGTACTGTAATTTATTTACTTCCTGCATACTAATGCGGAACATACCTAACGCATTTTCTCTTTCTCTGTGTGTTTGTTCCATGAACAGTTTAGTCTTCTTTGGAATTAACATCTTAATTTGTTGAGGAGGTACAATTCCTGTTCCACTGGACTGAGCTGTAAAGTGAGCCGTTCTTCTCAATATTTTCACAAGTAACTGCCCACCTGCAATATCATTATAAAATATATAATTGCACCTGAAAAATATATTCAAGTCAGTTCAGAGTTTTTACTGAGAGTCATGATGATAATGATAAGACACAGTAAACAATAATAATAATAATAATAATAATAATAATAATAATAATAATAATAATAATAATAATAATATAATAATAAATAATAATAATGATAATAATGATAATGATAATGATTATGATAATGATAATAATGATGTGATGATGATGGTGATGATGATGATGATAATGATGATGATCATGATGATCATAATGATCATGATGATCATAATAATAATAATGATCATAATAATAATAATAATAATAAATAAATAATAATAATAATAATAATAATGCAATCTTAACCCGTGACATTGTAACAGCACAAAAACCGATTGAATTATTAAATGACATTGCAGAGAAAGTTGGTCTGCAGATTTCTTTTGAAAAAACGGAATATATTTCATGCAATAAACAAGCACCAAAATACCTGGAAACCAAATATGGAAAAATTAAACGAGTTTCACAATTTAAATATCTTGGTGAAATAATTCAGGAAAATGGAATTGAAACCAAAGCCAATAAAAGTAGATGCCAAAAAATGGAAACAGCATTTCGGCTTACTCACAACACTTATAATAAAAAATGCATATCTTTACATACAAAATTACGACACTATAACACTGTAATTAAACCAGAGTGCCTCTATGGTACAGAAACATTAATTTTGAACAGAAAAAAAAGATATTGAAAATATAGTGAAAAAAGAATGCAAAATTATAAGAAAAGTGTTAGGTCCACAAGTCATAGATGAAGCATTTAAACTCAGAAGTAAAACGGAAATAAAAATATATACAGACATTCATAGTGATATTAGAAAACGAAGGTTAACATTTTATGGCCATATTAAACGAATGAACTCAAATAGACTTACAAGCCAGAAGGTCGTGGTTTGATTCTTGATGGGGTCAATCTTTCTAAAGATAAAAACTTAAAATATGTATCTTTTTGGCAGGTGCCGTCGTCCTCAACTATGTTAAAATATTATATTTAAAATATTATCTGGAGGCCTTTCGGAAGTTAACTTCCATCATCAGCAGGATGGGGTTCTGCTACTAGTTGTTGTTGTTGTTTATGACGATGTAGACTCCAAGTGTCTGTAGCAGCAACCGACTTGTTTTTGACGATCTCGTATAAAGGGTTCTTTGACTGGGGTGCATTCTCATTAAGAAGTAAGGTGTTAAAATTCATCGGAGAACATATTGTTTAAACAACTCACCTCATAGGATTCATGCTTCCACGATATCACGATTTCAAACATAGTCATGTTCATCTTCAGCCATAACTCCGACTGACGAAATTCTTCGGCCGTCAACTATTCTATTGTCGCCATCTTCAGTGCTGCCATCTATGGTTGATGGCAGCACTGAAGATGGTGACAATAGAATAGTTGACGGCCGAAGAATTTCGTCAGTCGGAGTTACGGCCATCTATGGTTGATGGCAGCACTGAAGATGGTGACAATAGAATAGTTGACGGCCGAAGAATTTCGTCAGTCGGAGTTATGGCTGAAGATGAACATGACTATGTTTGAAATCGCGATATCGTGGAAGCATGAATCCTATGAGGTGAGTTGTTTAAACAATATGTTCTCCGATGAATTTTAATGATTATACCTCATAATGTTTACTTCCCAACATTAATTAAATATAAGTAAGGTGTTGTTTATTTCTTTTATAATCTCAAGGTCTTCAAATATATTTATCTTTGCCGGAATGTTTTCTCTGTGATTTATCGTAAGAGTATTTTTTATTGTGTTCATTTGGTTACTGGCATTAATGAGATGTTTGGCATAGTTTGATTTATAACCCGCATACATGAAATGTTTTAGGTGTTCCTTATATCTTGTATTAAAGTTTCTGCTTGTCCAGCCAATATAGAATTTGTTACAATCTTTACATGTTAGTTTGTAGACTCCCTTATTGTTAAATTTTGTTAGTACTGAATCTTTCTAAACTTTTTCTAAATCTTCTTACAGCATCATGGCACTGAGAGTTGACTTAGCCTCTATTGGAAATGAGTACCAGATGCATGTTCTGGAGGTGAAATCAGCCTCATGCGTGCGAACACGTCATGCTGATTGTCAAAAAAGATGGGAGTCTTTAACTTCCTACTAACTCAAAGAAAAGATGGAAAGAGCAGCAATTTGGAGCTGGAACAGGCTAGTAAATAAGCCTAAACCATGAAGAAGAAGAAGAAGAAGAGAAGATTAACTCAGGGGCCTCCTAAGGTATGTAATGGGATTATTTTACCTTTATTCAGGAAGTTCAGTGTTGAAATTCCAACATTGGTTAATCTGATTGTTTTCTCTGCCATTATAGGAAAATAGTAATGGAATTTTCATTGTCAAGAATCATTTCATAATCCGTTAAAATAAAATTCAGTGAACATGTAATAAACACATGACCATATACAACAAAATTCATACACAGCTTATTGCAACATATCTAAAGTTCTTATTTATCTACAATGGCATAACAGCCCAATCTTGGGCCTTAGCATCTCTTTTGTTAGGAGTCACTAGACCAGCTTAATTTAGTTATGCTTATATTATTTTTGGTCTGGACATCTTACCTCAATATTAATGTTGATTTGTTCTTGGACATGTTTCAAAACAATTCTGTTTTATCGTCAGCTTTCCCAGACTGGTTTTATTTATGTTGCATTATGTTGCACCACCTGGATGGAGCTGACATCGCCATCCAGGTGGTGCAACATAATGCAACATAAATAAAACCAGTCTGGGAAAGCTGACGATAAAACAGAATTGTTTTGAAACATGTCCAAGAACAAATCAACATTAATATTGAGGTAAGATGTCCAGACCAAAAATAATATAATTAAAATAACCTCAAAATATAACTTCCTAAAATTAAATATTAGTTATGCTTATTTCCCTAAAGATACTATAAATGGTACGTGGTCAACATATTGACCCAATGAGACATCTAGTAGGCAACTAAGATATTACTAGGATGAAGAATGTCGGTAAATTTTACTTAGAGGCCTCTTTATTCAGGCTTAAAGTTCTTTTTTTTAGCCTGAAAATCTTAACATTCAGAACCCATGGCTTAAAGTCCCTCCATTAGGACTTTCTCCTTGGATTTTACCATCTTAAAAAAACCATCGACCCCAACCAGGTTTGAACCTATGACCCTCAGAACCAGAGGCAAGCAACATAACCACTAGTTAACTGCAACCAACCCAAATTTCTTATATGCTTGAAATAAAATGTTCAAGAATAAAAGAATAAAAAAAACAGTTTTTTGCTACTAATATTTCAATAAATTTATGACTGTGATATAAATTTTACAGTTTGTTTTTATACATAGATTCAACTTTTAAGGGGATTTGGAATTAACCTGCATCACCTCTAATTTTTAAAATACTGCTTTCAGAATTTATATTTCTCTGAATATATTCATAGGAGAAGATCAAACTTTTACATTATTCATTATTTTATATTATTAATTTATGAAGGCTGACTATAATTTAATATAGGGATTTTTTTCTCATGGTAAATTTGGTTTTCTTTTTCTACTTACATTAGTTTATATGCACTTTTCAACATAATTTTGTATAATATTATAATGATATTGTGAAAAGAAAAATTAATGTCTGAACCAGGAATCAAACCATGGACCTCTAGTTCTCCAGGCTAGTGTGCAGCCCAATACACCATTCGAGACTTGGCACAAACACAAACAATTCTTTCCACATATACAAATCTATAATTCTTGTTTCGTCCGCTGTCAGGTAGGTGTCACTACCATAACCAGTGGCCGGCTTCGTTTAGAAGTATCTATATTTGAGAATTTTACAATTCTCAAATATAGATGGAAAATGTTAAATAACATTGTGTACTGCTTATAAAAGTGGTGGTGTAAATTTCTCAAATATAGATACTTCTAAACGAAGCTGGCCGCTGGCGATAGTAGTGACACCTACCTGACAGCGGACAAAATGAGAATTATAGATTTCTGTATGTGGAAAGAATTGTTTGTGTTTGTGCCAAGTCTCGAATGGTGTAGTGGGCTGCACACTAGTCTGGAGAACTAGAGGTCCACAGTTCGATTCCTGGTTCAGACATTAATTTTTCTTTTCACAATATCATTATAGTATTATAAAATGATCCATTATTGGAACTGTGTTAAAATAACAATATTGTAAAATGTTAAATAATTTTGTATGTAAATCTAATAGCAATCATTTCTAAGAGAAATCCCTGAGTTAAATTGTGGAAAAGCCTCAGTTAAGTATCGTCTGAAAAATTGAAACAAATCCATAAATAGATTGTGAGAAAACATGCATTTTATAAGCAGTATTTTAACATTAGTAATATGACATTCCAAATTCATTTGAGTCTGAAAAGTTTGAAGGTCATATGTAACCTTGTAGTGTAAGATCTTACTTATTGTAACAAGCACGAGGCTGTGCTCCTCTTGGCCAAATCTTCCAAACAGGATTCCTGAAACTGTATCTGGTGTTTTGATGGTGTCCATGATCTGCCGGCCAGAATATAAGTTAACAGTTCCTCCTGTCAAAGCTACAGCCACCAGTGTCAGTCCTTGATGTGGCAGTGATACAGGAGTCATTGCTGTTACAGCACTGGACAACTTGAGTTCCCACTGTTTCTTACCCTGCAAATATTTATACACATTATTTTATTTTGAGTCTGTTTATCTTACCTCAATATTAATGTTGATTTGTTCTTGAACATGTTTTGATTGGATTGAAATCATCTTCAGCATCTTGCCCAAACTGGTTGGATTTATGTTGTAAACCCTGGATGTCGATGTCAACTCCCTCCTGTAGTTGGCCAAAGAACCTCCAAACAAGGTCACGTTCTGTTGGTATTTCGAAATTCATAACTCTGTTTTTGTTCTTCTGAATAAAGATTTTTTCCCAAATAGTCAGCTCTTTTGTATTTTCAAACTGTTTTAATAATTTAGCGTCTGAATTTATATTATTACAACAGTTAGAAAATACAAAAGAGTTAACTATTTGGGAAAAAATCTTTATTCAGAAGAACAAAAACAAAGTTATGAATTTCAAAATACCAACGGAACATGACCTTGTTTGTAGGTTCTTTGGCCAACCAGTCTGGGCAAGATGCTGACGATGATTGGGATCCAATCGAAACATGTTCAAGAACAAATTAACATTAATATTGAGGTAAGGTAAACAGACTCGAAATAAAATAATTAAAAGAACCTCAAAATATTACTTCCTAAAATAAAACATTTATACACATATTTCATTATAAAGACAAAACCTTTAATTTGACAATATATGCAAAATAAAAGATGCAATTATAACCTAAGGATAGTGTAAAAATGACAAAACAATTTTTAAAAAATGGTTAATAAATATTTGATTTATTAAATAATATAGTATATTGCTGGTGAACAGGAAAGATGGCTAATAAAATTTGGTTAATTAAACATTACAGTCCTTTGCTGGTGTACAGGGAAGGAATATGTGTGGACAAATCTTCTTCTTCTTCCTTCCAAGTATTAGGCCAAGGCCTGTTACGATCCTATAGAAAATTTTCCCTCCAGCGTTTCATAGGACGGCCCAGTGATCTTCGTCCTCTTGGTATATAATTATAAATAGCTTTGGGGATCCGATTTGAACTCATTCTTTCAAGATGGTGTTTCCAATTTAGTTGGTACTGTTTAATATATTCCAAAATTGGCGTAGTCTTCAATTCTTTTAAGATATCGGTGTTCCTTTTCCGATCCCATCTGGTGTAACCCGCTGTTCTGCGCATGAATCTCATTTCACAAGCCGTTATCTAAATCTAAAATGTACAAATTTGAAAAATAGAGGTACGAATCATTGTTACAGGTATGCTAATTTCTGAAAGTGTGTTTGTTCCATTGCATAAACATTTTATGAAGCTCTGAATTAAAAGAAAAAAATCTTCAAATGCAAGAAAATAAAAATACCAGAAGTGACCAAAAAATAGCAGAAAGTACGTATCCCTAATAAATACCAATAAATACTGATGTTTTTATTATTAACTTAACATTTCTCAATGAAAGATAAATTATATTTGAAGAGAAAAATGTTCGCCTAGACCGAGACTCGAACCCGGGACCTTTGGCTTGCCGGGCCAAATTCTCTACCAACTGAGCTACCGAGGCGAGTTGCAATCTAGACGCAAATTTTTCCCTTATATACGTTGTAATTCCCTCTCACCAAATGCTTTTGAAACCATTGCTTCTATCTTTGCAAATGGCGGCTTCTTAGTTAAGAAGACATTTATTGGGAATTTAACATTACTTTATAAAGCTAGTAAGGCTTCTAATGATGTTTTTATTATTAACTTAACATTTCTCAATGAAAGATAAATTATATTTGAAGAGAAAAATTTTTGCCTAGACCGAGACTCGAGCCCGGGACCTTTGGCTTGCCGGGCCAAATGCTCTACCAACTGAGCTACCGAGGCGAGTTGCGATCTAGATGCAATTTGCAAAGATAGAAGCAATGGTTTCAAAAGCATTTGGTGAGAGGGAATTACAACGTATATAAGGGAAAAATTTGCATCTAGATCACAACTCGCCTTGGTAGCTCAGTTGGTAGAGCATTTGGCCCGGCAAGCCAAAGGTCCCGGGTTCGAGTCTCGGTCTAGGCAAAAATTTTTCTCTTCAAATATAACCAATAAATACTATTTAATGCTTCAAATAATATAATGCTAAATCATCATATTTGCCATATTTATTATTCTAGACAAAACATTCATGTAAATGAACTTTCATGAAAGTGTTTCTAATGAAGTTAAGACCATAAGATCCTCTCTTTCACTTCATCAGGATAAGTTACAAAGATATTAACAAATTATGGATATACTATAATTAAATTACCAACACTTCAATATACAATATAGACTTAGCAATAAATATATTAAGTACAAAATATAAGAGACTAATAACATTAGAGTCCACCGCTGTGGTCTCGAGGTAGCATGCTGCCTTGTTATGCAGCGGGCCCGGGTTCGATTCCCAGTCGGAACAGACTCCTGGGTGAGGTTTTTTCAGGGTTTTTCCTCTCCTGTATGACAAATGTCAGGAAGTTTAGGGTCCAACGGTCCCCGAAAATCATCCAGCCATCATCATCCTTACCATTATCATCGTCATCTTTCACCAGTGTAGAAAGCAATGGGAAGCTACCACACCTATAATTCCCTAATAAAGCTGCAAAGCAAAGCATGAAAAATGCTATGATTGCAGTGAAGACCTGCCCTCTGGCAGAATGGAATAACATTAGGTCTATAATTTATACATTATATTGTCTGTCAATATTTTGGCATAGAAATGAAGAGGATTCCCAAGAAACCCTTGATCAACATCTAGATGAAACAAGAAAGATAAGTAAATCTATAAAAAGTGATTATTTGATGATACAGCAAACTCCCAATTATCCGTGCATGTATTATCTGGTTTTGCAGATTATCCGGGCATGACTCTTTTTACTGTATTTTTTAAAAAATGCTGTATTTTGTATTGTTATGAAAAAAAAATTATTTTTAAACGTGCTACTGTGAACTGTGCGTAGAAACTAGCACAATAGAGTAACCTTCACTAACAACCCCCTCCCCTGATGCGTTTAATGGTACCAACCAACATTCTGAGAATACAATACAATTTCGGAAATTTCCATTGCGTGAGTCACTGAAAGTTTTTGTTACAGATTGAAACCACGGATATGCTGTGGTAGTGGTTTATCACTGGTTAGTAGTATGGTCATCGGTGGTTACTAGTCCACGGATATGCTGTGGCAGTGGGTTTATCACTGAATTGTAGTGTGGTCATCAGTGGTTACTAGTGTGGGAATCGCTGATTATTTGTCATTGCTGGTTATAAGTGTGGATATCGGTGGTTACTAGTGTAGTTGTCACTGGTTACGGCGGCCATTTTGAATAACTGTTGTAACCAGAGTGGTCAATGACAGAAAATAGTCCCACTTTTATTTTTTCATATTTACGAGTAAAATAAAATAATGATAAATACGACTCACACCTAAATACATTTAATATATAATTTTATGAATATTTGTTGCATTTAAGTAGTGTTAAAGTAGGTCGAATAACTTAATTGGATTATCCGTGTTTTTGATTTTCCATGCATATCTCGGTCCCAATTAACACAGATAATCGGGAATTTTCTGTATTAGAGAAGATGTGTAGAGGTTGGGAATCAGAATTTTGGAGGAGGTGTGCTTTGGATATGGAAGATTGATTGAGAGCTGTAGGAGAGGCCAGGATCTTACACATACTGTTTTGCCAGGAGAATGAATGAGTGAATTATATTGTCTAGGAAAGTAGTCAGTAGGATTATTTTTCACTGTTAATGAGTTGTGCAGGCCAAGATATAAGAGAACAGAAATTCCAGATAAACAAAGAAGGGTGAGGAATAGCGAGATATTAATGTAGAGGTATAGCAAAAATTTTAATCTTATTAGGCTAAAACACTTACTTACTTACTTACTTACTCTTCAGCTCCTGATTAGCTTTGGCCTCTTTCACAACCTTTTTCCATTCCTCTCTTTGTTGTGCCAATCTTCTCAATTCTCTTATATGTAGTTTTTTCAAGTCCTGCTCTATATCCTGCAGCCACTTCTTTCTCGGTCTTCCTATTCTTTTACCTCCTATAATATTGTCATGTAGTAGACTTTTGGGTATCCTGTTATTGTCCATTTTCTCTAGTGACCTATCCTAGCCATGAAAATATCTACTCCTCCCATTATTTGTTCAATCTCTGTATTACCTGTTTAAGGAGTAAGCGCAGTTGTTGACAGAGGGCACTGCAGTTGTGTTTATGCAGGAATAGAACACGTGACATTACTATCTATGAAGTGCAGAGGGAAATGGGACGTGGGACACTGACAGTGCAGGTCTAGCAGAAAGTTTGTTAGCAGTGTACATTGCAATATGTAAATTATCTTTCTGCCTTGTGAATAAATCACTTTTCTTGGAGACTTTTAGGCATCTCCATACTTATACAATACAAACGTAGGTCTGTAATACAAATTGTTGTATCGACAGGAAATCGCTGTTCAACAGCAAACAATGTGGTTACAAATGCTATTAACCCATTGGAGACTTTTAACGAGTCTCCCTCGTGAGCAGGTAGAAAGTCTAAACAGCTCCTCCACGAGCTAGACTCGTTGTTGTGTTATAACCCCCACTGTAAGAAGAAGTTAGGTTTTTTTAGTGGTTTAAATTTTCGGTTCACCATCAGTAAAATTTGTTGTTTGTTTATGTAAAGTAAATATGTATAGGCCTAGTGTATTGTATAGTTTATTTTAGTTATTATTTATAGAATAGTAGACTATAGTTGTAGACATTTATTACGGTAAAATATAAATGAATATAAATTCAGTGCTTATTTGTTAAAATTCATAGTTTTAAATTTATTTTTTTTTTGCAATATGTGCGTAAATAGGAGAGAATGCATTGCTTTTGAGAAACTAAGTGAAGTAGTGGATGAAATGTTATGTGACAGTGATTGTAGTGAATTATCATGGAACGAAGATTCGGACGATGAAATAATATACAGTGACAACGTAACCGTGCGTGCTACTGATGGTAGAAATACTAGGTGAGTTTTGTCCAGTTTTTATCTATAGTATTTTATAATTTACAGGTCGATATATAACTATGATAATTAAAGAATATACGAAGAACTTTTCCTGATTTTATAATGTATAGGTCTATGCTTATTTTATTTCATATATTTATTTTTATTATGTACAGTATTATATTGCGTTTGTTATTTTTTTCGGTCTTGTTTGAACATATGATTTGTGTTTAGTTTCAAGGCAATGTCCGAGAACTTTTACAAAAAGATGGTTTTTGAATTGTTTGTCAACTTTCACAGCCTTGAAAATAACAAAACATAACGGTTTATAATGCACAAAAGAGGGTAGCAGGCAGGCCACATTCCTTTGCTATTCGTAAAAGTACAAGATACTAAAAGAAATTCAGGGGTAAACAAAATATCTGAAAACATAAGTGATAGAACACAGTATGTGTATTTTGTATTCTGATTTAAAGTCCAGCGCAGCCGGAGTAGCGGTGAGGAGATTTAAATGGGTTCCCAGTGAACATGCTAGGCGCTTTAAACGTGTCTCCAATGGGTTAAAAGGCAACTGTGATTCTTTGCCTATTGTACACTGCCTTATATTACGTCAAGTGTAGCAACAAACAGAGCTTCCGCCTGCAGAGATATTTTGAATGACTAAGGGTCGAATCTTTGAATGCATTAGACCATAAAAGTCGTTCTCTGCTGAGAAAGTTTTATCCTAATACGATTTTGCTTACTCAGAAATCTATTCATGCGATAATAATTGTTGAAATTTGTAAGCTACCTGACGAGGTAACTTAAGATCATAGCTTAAGATAGAAACTTATCGTGAGAATCCCGAAGGGAACCGATGGTAACTGATGTAGTTTGAAACCTTGCCGCTTTATCCAAGATGTTGGACCTTGAAGACTTCGATCATGTTTTTGGTATACGCGGAGAAAAGGAATTTGATAGAGTCTACCAAAGAATTCAACTGGAAGAACAGGAGAATCGGCGTAATATTGCACGATGCAGATGTCGTTGTATACGATATTATTTGCGGGACGCAAGCATAAATGCATTCCTCTATAGCAGACAAAAATAATGGAAGTGGTTTTATCACTGATAATTCTGGGTAATTTCTTGCCAATATTACGAAAATGACGACTTTCATGCATGACCAGCTGGTAGGTAGCTAATTCGATCTTTGCACTTGCTCACGGTGAGTCAGCTCACCAGTGATTGGAAGTAATTTGAGTAGAGACTAATGTATTTGCATGCGGCCCTAATACTATGCTTTATTCTCCATACCTCATTTTCACAGATTGAACCATATAACCTTTTTATAACGGCTAACGCACTAGTAAACAAAATAGGAATATTTACCTTTCTTGAGTAACAATGAAGTGTTTCATCCATAAGGGCAAGTACTATGCTACTGCTGTCCGGCAACATGATCATAGCAACAGCATGTGCTGGTAACTGTACTAGTGTGCGAGATTGAGTCCAGCCTCTGCGTACCAGACGCACACTACCATCACGACATGCTGCTAGTAGTCGAAACTCCACATCATACAGTCCAGTTGCAGCCAAATGTACAGGTGCACCAGCTCCCAAAACATTCCCCGTTCCACCTAAGTTCATCTGAAACATCGTCCATCAATCTTAACATTCACATAGAATTGTACTATTATAGGAAATATCATGTTTAAATGAGGTTCAATTTAAAATTTAAAATAAAAATTGTGTCCACCACTGTGATCTCAAGGTAGCATGCTGCCTTGCCATGCAGTGGGCCTGGGTTCGATTGCCGGTCGGGGCAGTTTTTCTGGGTGAGGTTTTTATCAGGGTTTTTTTCTCACCTGTAAGACAAATGTCAGGAAAACTTTAAGGCCCAAATGGTCCCCGAAAACATATGGCCATCATCATCATCATCCTTATCATTATCATCATCATCCTTCACTGGTGTGGAAAGCAACGGGAAGCTACCACACTTACAATTCCCTAGTAAAGCTGCAAGTATAGCATGAAAATGATATGATTGCAGTGAAGGACCTGCCCTTGGGCAGAATTACTATGGATGGATGGAAAATAAAATTCTTTTTACCTCACCTCATATCCTGCCTCCTAATTAAACTAGTTTAGTAACCTTAGTGGTTACATCTTCAGCAATTACATGACCAATGTTCTGTCATCCAGGAGTACTGTTCTTACTCCATCTGTTAGTGGACTGATGAACCTCCTACACTCTAATTCAACCCAGGAAGTTACTACAGACCTTACCGGCTAAGCCAGTATCTATCTACGTACAAGATGTTACCAAACTCATAATAACGGTATATGTTTGTTTAGGGAGGGGTGGAGGGACAAGGTTAATAGTACTTTTTCCAAATCTATGTACTATACATTTAAAAAAACATAGTTTTTCTTTTACGGCATGCAGACTAGTTTTATAATAAATATGAGAGTCGACACTTTCACACAGGATAGTACAGGTCCGCACAAGCTCAGTGGCAAGTGGTAACTGTTATTTTCTTTAAGAGGGGGTGGCTTGGATGGCTACAACTTACAACTCTGTACCTGCTGTGTTGCATTCTTCAGTTTTATTTAAGGATTTCTCTCAAGAAAATACCATTAAAATGGCAACCCAGTTCCCTATTCCAAACACACAGTAACTTCCTGGGTTAAATCTGACTGTATTCAAATCAACTTCCCCAGGAATTTCAAAATTCATATATGACCAAATCCAAAAATAATTATGATATTAATGAAAATTACGATGATAATATAATAATAATAATGATGATGATGATGATAATAATAGCAATCTTTTTGTATCTTGTAAGCCCATTTTTCCCTTAACAGAGATTTAGGCACTCTCCCCCTACAGGAAAGAATTTGAACCATACTAATTTAGTTACACTTGCTTCGTATAGATGTCATTTGAGTGGTCTGTGGTCAGCGTTCCACCTCATACTGACATCTAGGAAACCAAGGTAGTACTAGGACGGGAAAATTTGGTAAATTTTGCTTAGAGGCCTTTTCATTCAGGCTTAAGGATCTTTTACAAGCCTGAAAATCTTCAGACTCAGACCCACGGCTTAAAGTCCCTCATGGAGGACTTGCTCCTTGGATTTTTCCATCCTAAAAAATCCATCGACCCCGGCCGGGTTTGAACCTGCGACCCTCTGGATCAGAGGCAAGGAGCATAACCACTAGTCCACCGCGACCAATTAATAATAGTAATAATAATAATAATAATAACAATAATAATAATAATAACAATAATAATAAACTAAGATAGGCTCACTTACATTTTCAAGAATTGTAAATGCTTCTGGATCTAAAATGTAGATGTCGCTATTTTCTGTTCCAATTACAAGACAAGAAGCAGCTACTTCATCCGTCATGGACTTCTTCAAGGTTGTAATGCTTGTTATGACACTCTGTAACACAAACACAAGTATCTAATAATGGTTGTACCAAGCTTTCTTTATACTGTAAGTCTGCCAAGTTCGATAAAGCACGATCGATAAAGAAGCCCAGCAGAATGAATATCTTATACAGGATCACTTATTTATGATATTTATGTCCCTCCCCCATCTAATTTTATTTATGGTTTTGAGTGTATTAAAAACTGAAACATAAGAAATTCATTATAATATAATAATTCCCACATTTGAAGACACACCCAACAGCATCCATAATCTAATATTAAGTTTACCTGTTTTTTAATAGGCACATCTTTGTACTGATCTACAAAACTTCTCCATTTGGAATGTTCAAGCATTAAAAGTTGTTGGGATCGAGCTGTTAAATTTGTGAATCCAAGTTCTTGTCGAAGATTCTGTAGCAGTTCATAAAAAACTTCGACTTCCATCTGTTTATTTCTCACCTACAACAACACAATGTTCCTATAAATATTAGACTGTAATGGGAGAACCAAATAAGTCACACTTTTCCAAAAACAGAATTATATTATAATCTATCATTTATATATATATTTATAAATACATGATTTTTTATAAAATGTTCAATTTAAATCAAGAAATCAATATGAAATAATAGTATTAGGTAATAATTACCAAAAACTGAATAGCAAATATGTATTGAATAAAATAAAATAGGTCGTAATTATCTCGCCATAATTACGACATTATATTTTATCCATTAACTAGTAGCCTCATAATGTTATTTCACATAATAAGTTTTATGTAGGAAATGCATTCTTTATATTTAAATTAATATTGGGAAGTAAACATTATGAGGTTATATCATTAATAGTGAGTGGAGAACATATTTTAATCGACTCACCTCATACATTTTCAAACTTCTTTGATACCGATGGTTTCAGACAATATCATGTCCTTCTTCAGTCATGGCATCCACTGATGAAATTCCATGATTGTTGATTTCTTTAGTGACATCACCTCTTGTGCTGCCATCTTTCGTTGGGGTTATAAACTTTGTAATTAAATTTTTATCCACCGGAATATCGAAATTCATAGATCGATATTTATTCTTCTGAATGAATATCATTTCCCAAATTGTCAATTCCAACGGTTTATCCAATTGTTTCAAAAGTTTTGCTTCTTTTTCAATTTTATGATGTTCTAGTAAACTATGTGCAGCAATTGCTGATTTTTCAATTTCACAATTTTTAATATTTCTAAAATGTTCTTTAGTGCGTGTTTCCAAATTCCTTTTTGTTTTTAGAAACATTAAAAATTGTGAATTTGAAAAATCAGCAATTGCTGCCCATAGTTTACTAGATCATCATCATCATGAACACATTCGTTTTAGGCCATGTGGCCTGTACGGTAAACCTAGCGAAGATGGTCTTGATCTTAGCACTGATGTTTTGGTCTTCCTTGGTCCCTATGTCCAGTTGGGGTATATTGGAATGCCAATTTAGGAAGTCTATTTCTTGCCATTCTCCTCAGATGATTTTTCCAGGGACAATCTAATTACTTAATTTTGTTTTGCATGTCTATGCATATCAAATGCTTCCAGAAATATCATATTAATACCCTTAAGTTAATTCTTTATATAGTCTTTATCATTATACTTATCATGTTTGCATTTATAAACTATTATACATGATTAATGTGTTTATGTTATTATTATATTCTAAACAATCTCAACTTAATTATGAGTGTGTGTACATGTGTTTGTTCTAATCCATCCACTGCACTTTTCATGCTTTATATTCCATGCTAGACTAGGGTGTCCATTCGTCCTGCTTTTCCCGGGACAGTTCTGTATTTTTGGAAAATGCCCCGCTGTCCCAAAAGTTTTCTTGGGGATGCTCAAATGTCCCACTTTTGGGATGATGCTTTGTCAATGTATTTATGAATGGCAACTTTAGTTTTGTTCGTAAATTAATGAGTAATTTTTTTGTTTTGTTCTTTACTATGTAATTATAAATATGAACGTTAGAAAGTGCCAGTTGTATGACCAATGATGCACTGTTTGGTCTATAATTTTTGTTTTTTACTCTCACATATTGGTAACTGGTACATTTTTTCAAATTGTCAATCTATTGCTAGTGCAGCCAATGTCGGAGATTTCCTGCTGATTCTGGTACTTTGGCGGTGGAGAAATGTAATTTTAACTGAGATGAAAGAGATTTAGTTAGTGGATTTTTATATCCCTTGCAGCGATAAATAAATATTTTTAAATGTTAATAAACAATGACTTTTGTGGTTTTTTTATTAATGTAACTGAGTAAGTAATTTTAATAGAAGATAAAAGATAGACATAACTTATATGTGCAATTTGTATAATTTGTTTCATATATTTTTTTAAACTTCCTTTTATATTTTGTTAATGTCCCACCTTTTTTTTAATGTCACAGGTTTTTCCTTTAATTTTTTGTACATGTCTCCTTTTACATTGCAAGTATTATGGGCACCCTATGATAGACAGATAGATGGCTTAATGTGGTCTTTTTCAATTTACACACCACTTTACGTAGATGATGTATTCTAGTATTGTGTTCAGAGAGGAGTATAGGATGAGTGTATGTTGATGTGTTTATGTAGTGTTGGAGTACAATAAACTAGTTGTAACCATTTAGTAGTAGGCACCACATGTGGTGGTTATGTCACCCATAGAGAGAAAAGTAGGTATAGGAAAGAAGGGGAAATGAACCCCTAGGCCTCGAATACTCTAATACCATCAGGGTCGAAAGAAACAAGTCAAGGGAGACTGGATAGAAAAGTTGAAAGAGGGAATGGGTATGGGAAGAAGAAGTAATATCAATTCGGTCAAAAAAAAAAGAAACTCACCAAGCTGACCAGTGCTTATTGGTGAGTAGCCCTTTCTTTTCGTTCATCATGCATAAGCATGGTTACTAACAGCTGCACCACGAGAAGGTGAGGGATTGGACACTAGGTTACTGTCCAGGTCGGTTCCTTTAAGCCTTCGATGGAAGGAATTAAAGGGTCTCCCCCCTGTTGAAGACAGTAGCCTTTCTGCAGCCATTTATGTAGTGTAAGGTGTGTTATAAGAGAGATGATGAAGAGAAAGGAGAAGGTGAAATCTAGTGCCAGCACTAAGCCTACTTGTATTGAAAAGCACCCAGGGGGTTGTCAGGCTTAATGTCCCCCATGTGATGGATGGATTGCTATCAACAATACCACATGCCTTCTCAACATATGTATTGTGAAGGGATTTTCAATTTATTGCAGGAATCTAGTGTACAATCTAGGAATTAAAAATTGTACACCACCACCCTTTGTGGGCTCAAGATTAAAAATTTTACAATTAAAATTTGTAATTTCTCTGAGTATTGAACCTGGGCCTGCTAGTCAGGAAGCGGACATGTTACTATCTGAGGCTGCACAGCGGGCCTCTACTTAGTTATAAAATGTATCAGTAAATCTATTCATGATTTTCAGATTTCATTTGACTAATGTATACTGAATTATACGGGTCATTAAAAGTTTACTACATTTTATGCATTAATTCCATCCATCCATAGTAATTCTGCCTGAAGGCAGGTCCTTCACTGCAATTATAGCATTTTCATGCTATGCTTGCAGCTTTACTAGGGAATTGTAAGTGTGGTAGCTTCCTGTTGCTTTCCACACCGGTGAAGGATGATGATGATAATGATAAGGATGATGATGATGGCCATATGACTTCGGGGACCGTTTGGGTCTTACAGTTTTCCTGACTTTTTTGTCTTACAGGCGAAGAAAAACCCCGATAAAAACCTCACCCAGAAAAACTGCCCCGACTGGGGATCGAACCCGGGCCTGCTGCATGACAAGGCAGCATGCTACCTCGAGACCACAGCGGTGGACCTATGCATTAATTGATGATAGAAAATAAATGTAATAAATTACCATGTTAGAGCACATACCTCAAGCCATAAGTCATGTTCAAGTGGATTTACTTCGATGGTAGGGAGAGCAAATTTGAAGTAAGGTCTCATATTCTTGTACACATAGACATTTGGCCCTGAAGCAACGGCAACAGCTGAAATATTGAAAATTAAAATTATACACAGTATAATTGAATTAGCATGGAAAGAGGCAGGGAACCTAGAATGATGTTTGATGCTATAATATAATCCTCCATTTGTGAACATATTTTCTTATGAATGAACTATACTACAATGGACATCAAATTTTCTGCTTTAAAAATCTTGACCCTTCTATGCCAACTCAATACGTTGTCCTGCCCTAACATTCAATTATTGTGTCATGGCCACACGATAAAAATGTTACTTTTTTACCATAAAATTCACTAATTGATAAGTTTGCAAGAAAACTCCTATCATCTGTTGTGGCTCAAGAAGCGTGCATTATGGTGTCACATTGTTGTCATGCAGAATATGTCGGTAATGCAAATGACTACACATCTGACATAAAAAAAAATCCCTATAATCCAATCACAGAGCCACCTACCAAATCCAATTATGAATCTAAACCATCGAGGGACTCACTCAAACACACACAAAAAATGTTTTCAAAATCAGTCCAGTCGTTTAGGCAGTTTTTAATTTTGGATTTCAAGTAAACATCCATTTCTAATTGTTGCATTTCTCTCATTTTTTGATAATATCTATCTCGGTTTATATTATTTAATAGGATATACTGAGTTTTGTTGTAAAACATCGAAAAATGTGACTTCTAGAGCAATTTTTAAATTTTCACTTTAGGTGAACTGCTACACCAAGTCCTCCGGGAGGGACTTTAAGCTGTAGGTCCCAAGTCTGAAGATTTTCAGGCTCATAAAAGATCCTTAAACCTGAATAAAAAGGTCTCTAAGCAAAATTTACCGACCTCATCTCTAAGTTGCCTGCTAGATGTCTCATTGGGCCGGTATGTTGACTGCAAAGCATTCATGACATCTGTGGGAATATGCGTAACTAAATGAACTTGGTCTAGTAACTCCTTACAAAGAGGCTAAGGGTCAACATTGGGCTACGCCATTATATATATTATATATATTAAATATATTATATATATATATATATTAAATATATATATATAATATATTATATATAGATAGATAGATTGTATAATAATACAACATTAAAAGAATTACTTATTTTAGGAACAATATTCATATTTATTTGATTATACTATACATTTTCTTGTGAAGTGAGAAAGTTTGAAAGCTCACACATACATTTCCAAGGATATTACATCGTAAACAAAATTTTGTAATGATCTTATTTATTAATGAGTTGTATATTTTGACTCACATCATATTTTACCATTTTTAGACCTTAAATTGATCAGGAATGAAGAAAAAAGGAAAATAGAGTTTGGAATCTACAGGAAAGAAACACACATTGATAATTATATTAAAGCAATAGGTTTTAACCATATTGCACATAAACAAGGCAGTATTTAATAGTTTAACATACAGACTTCTAAACGTTCACATGAGCAGAGAAAATTTTAAGAAAGAGAAAAAAACACTTCATAAAAATAGCAAAAGAGAATGGTTTTCAGGAAAAGATGATTCATAAGAAAACAAATAAATTCAAGAAACATTAAGTGTTAAATGAAAGTATTCTTCAGACAGATAAAGAAATTGGTAACAAATTCAGGAAATTTACATACCATCCTTTAGTATTTAATAAGTTTCAAAAAATTTTCAGCAAATTTAACATTAAATTAGCACTGAAAAAAGATTACAGTTTGAATAAATTAATCAAAACCAACAAAAATGAAAAGATTGAAGATGGGAACAAATCAGGGATTTATCTAATTGATTGTAAAAATTGTGAAAAAAAATATATATAGGAAAGACAAAAAAGTAACTTAAATACAAGATTGAAAGAACACCTTAGAAAAGTTAAAAATGGAGAAATAGAAAATTCTGCAATAGCTGCACATGCATGGTCTGAAAAACACAGAATTGAAACTAAGACAAAATTGCTAAAACAGTTAGAAAAATCTAAGGAACTCACAATTTGGGTGAAAATTTACATCTGTAAGAATAAAAAGAAAACTATGAATTTTGAAATTCCCTATGAAAGAGAAAAAAATTTGATTTGGAAGTTCATCAGTCAGCCAGCAGAGGGAGCAGAAATCAACTTGCAGGATGGACAACCGCAAGGCAACAGTTATAATGCATCTAGAATGTTGCACAGAAGCAACAAAACTAGTTAATATTTTTACAAGAAATATGAGGTGAGTCAAAATATACAACTCATTAATAATTAAAAGAAACCTCATAGTGTTATTTCCTACATGTATTTAATAATGATCTTATTTATTTAACTTTCACAGGGAACCGAGAAATATATGAAGAAGAAAAAGAATACATAATCAAAGTAGCAATAGAAAATGGTTATGAAGAAAACATGGTGCACAAGAAAATAAATAAGTTTAAAAGGCAAAATTAATCAATGAAAGCACACTTAAAAAAACAAATAGAAGAGAACATAAGATTCAAAAAATTCACTTACCATCCTTTAAAACACCACAAGTTCCAGAAATTTTCAATAAGTTTAACATTCGATTGGCCCCAAAGAATGAATACAGTCTAAACAAGATGATTAAAACCAACAAAAATGAAAAAATTGGAGAAGAATATAAATCAGGAATATATCAGATCAAATGTAAGGATTGCGATAAAATCTATATAGGAAACACAAAAAAAAATTAGAAACCAGATTATAAGAACACCTTAGGAATGTAAGAAAGGGTGAAGTGGACAAGTCAGCTGTAGCAGCCCATGCTTGGTCTGAAAAGCATTTAATCGATACAGAAGCTATCCTAATCAAACACACACATAAACAAAAAGAACTCACAGTCTGGGAAAAAAATCCACATCCAAAAAAAACAAGAAAGATAAACTCATGAATTTCGAAACTCCTGCAAATTTTGATCTGATCCACCGACAGAAGTAAGAAGAAAACTGCCAAGAAATGACATAACAACCGGTCGACCAGAGGCTACTGAAGATGGAGATAAGCTCCGAAACTGCAGTATAGAAGAAAAAGGATATGAGGTGAGGTAATAAAAACATTAATTTAATTCTTAATGATCTTATTGTTTATCTTACCAGGCACTCGTGGTTCACTAGTATCCATGTGAAAACTAACAACTCCTGTTGGAACATCAATCAGAGTAGTTTCTGTCATCAAAGATGTTCCTTTATAAACCTGAAACCATATCAAACCACAAAATCTGTTTAGTTCCATTCCATTAACACAGTTTAATCTCTCACTGCCACACACACCCAAGCCTTACAATGGCACAACCTGTAGGGAGAGGAATTTTAATTATGGATCACATACAAACTTTTTTCGCCACGCAAGGAGATGAGGGAATTCCCTGAATGAGTGATCAGCTCAATGCAAAGGCCTCCTCCAAGACAACACAACATTTAAAAACATACACACACACACACACAACAAATGCACTTACATAATTAAATATAGGCTGAGGTGTGCTGTACAATATTCAGAAACATTATGAACAAAACATGAATGCCATCAATTACAGTCATGGATTAGGCCATTGACCTGTTCTGCTTCAGGATAAAAATTGATCCCTCCATCTCTTCTTAGGTCTTCCAGGGTCTCTTCGTCCTGTGGGTCTGTAGTTGAATAGCTGCAGAGGTAGTGTATTGTTTGGCATTCTAAGGAGGTGTTCATGCCAATTATTTTGGTATATTTGGATGGTTTTAATTATTGCTGGTGTGTTGAGAGCTTTGCGGATATCTTATGCATGTGGTCATAAAGTGTACAACCTACTAAAGGTCTTAATAACTTCATTTCTGCAGTTATTATTCTATTTAATTTACCTATAGTAATAGTCCAGATTTCAGAGTCATAAAGTAGAGTTGGAAGAGAAATTTTAGAATTTTTTCTGGGCATACTTTTCGGAGAAGAATGTTTTTTATTGTTCCTATAAGTTTTTGGAATTTGATCAATTTTATGTCTTGTAGAAAAGGTTGCAGCCAAGATAAGTAAAGTTATTAACTTGTTCCAAAATATGAATGTTAATTATATAAATGACTCTTATGAACCATTTAATATGAAAAACAAAATAAATGTAGGTAGAAACCTTTGGTTCTAACTTCGCGAGTTATAGATTGGTAATTTTTTAGAGACATTGTCTTAACACTTATGCTGGTGTGTACTCTACTTTAAATTAAGAATGTAGGCAGTTTCTTTTTTCTAAGTTAGAGGAAAAACCAGCTTAAGTATTTGGACATGGCTTCCATCAAATTATTGATACACTAATTTGACACGTATCAATTAATATACCTCATAGAAGGAGAATCCATGTTCAGTAACATTACTAGACATTGCTAATGATTAACAGAGATTTATCTTATTATGATACAGCAATTCAAAATATACTACTTTACCTTAAGTTTTATATTGGTTGATCCAGTTCCGAGATCAGCAATAATAAGTTTATAATCTCCATCTGAATTAATATCAGCTAGAGTCATGCATTGACCAAAAGTGTAGAGTGATGCATGAGGGTCATTGAATGCATCAAGCCATCTTTGAGGATTCAAAGACCTGGAACTAAGAAATTTGACAATAAATAAACATATAAACCTAATTAGCAATATGTGTTTAAGTGGAGTGACTCAGAATGGGAGCTCAATGAACATGCAAAGGTGTATGTCACAGATGTATCACATTAATGTTTGAGTTTTACTTCACATTTAGACACATCAGTCTTAAACATAAGAAGATTAAAAAAGAAAAAAGTTTAGATCATCTCAACCAAGAAATTTTCAAAAGTTCTACAGATTCATAGTGTGCATACACGAATGCTTAAAGAAACATCCGCTAGATGGCAGACATATGAGTGAAATTAGTATGACCAACCTTTGCAATAAATTCCCAAATGTTTATTAGAAATGGCTGTACACCAATTTCTCCCTTCCTAACCTAACAAAATAAATGACATGTATATTATTTAATGAAGTATTAACTAATTTGATGTACACTAACTTGTACCATCAAAACCTATCAAAATGAAGTGCACATGTGCACAATGATTCTGCAGAACTTTGAAGAAATCATTGCTTACGAAGATAAATTTTTAATAATTGTAAAAAAAAAAAGATTAAGTATCGTTGCAAAATGTTTAAAATAGTATGAAATATTAGTAAAGATGGAAAAAAGTATGTAGAGAAACAGTATTACAAGAATGTAGTATGGAAAGTAATAGGTATTCTGAACTTGAGGCCAAAAAAAAGAAAAAATCTCACAACATAGTAGGCCTACTGGTAACTTTTTATTTGTACTTCTCTAGTAGGCCTATATGCTATTGGATAGCCCATATTTCAATAAGATATTTACCCCTATTCTATAGTTTAGCCATACACACACACACACAATATAGTAATAATATTTAGGTTTATTTTTGCTGTACTCTTACCCCATTTTTTACACCTGTCAGTTCAGTAAAGTTAGGTCTAAATTAAGCAGAACTTAAAAAAATCATCACTCCAAATTCAAGATTTCACCATGAAGTCCGTTCATATTCATTATGTAGTGTTAGTTAATGACTTTTAAATGAAAGTAACTGAATATGTAAAATTATTTAAATTGTTTTTGGAATGTAGTGAATAACTGTTATAAATAGTTCCCATACTGTTGCTATGACAACCTGACGCCAAAACATGATGCAAATAGTTTATATTACAGTCACGAGATGGCGAATAATCATAGATTCACCTGCCATCTTCAGTAGAATCATATAACTATTGAATTGAAATAGGGAGATTAATGTATTATTAAACAAACCATGCTGTGTTGCTATTTCTCTATCGTTCTCCATCTCATTCAATGCTGTACATCCCTTGATCCAAACACTGACACTATCTGACCCGGGGGTTCATGCTGCGCAGACATAAGCTCTCCATACATCCCTACAATTAGTGTTTTTTTCAGTCATTCACCGGTTTTAAATTTACTTCCCTCAAATTATGGATAACGTTATTCTGCCACTTCATTCTTGGCCTACCTACCTGCCATTTCTTCCTAGCTTCCTTATAAAAAGTTTCCATGCACCTTTTTTTTAATTCACCATTCCTGCCAAATATTCTGTCCATCGGAGTCTACGAGACTGACTGTTTTATTGCATCCAATTTCCATAAAGTTCACGTAGCTCACTAGTACTAATTTTCTCTATTCACCTGTCTGTTCGTCTCTCTTTACTCCGAAAATGTTCCTAAGCGCTTTATTCTCAAATACGTGTAATATCGTTTTTTTTTTCTTAAAGTAAAATATAATCTTTCGCATTCAAATAGTAGCTACAACTGAAAGAATAACCGTTGTATATGTTTTTAGCTTAGGATGACAAGCGACTTTGTAATGCGTAATAGCATGCATTTCCAGAGTTGTGCCTATGTTTATTTTCTTTCTGCTCCTCGTTCCTATTTGTAATTACTCTTCCTAGGTATTTCGATTCTGCTACTTCTTCAAAATTTCCCTCATTCGTTAAGTTCCTTATAATACTCCATCCTAGGGATGACAATATTGAAATGTTTGTTTACTACTAGTCATATACAAATCAAAAGGTTTCATAGATAAAATTCAAAAGCTTGTGTAATTAAAATAATTTTAAAATCGTCATAAAATAAATAAATAAAAATATATAATTTATATATTCTAAAGTATGGATTTCGCAAGTTGATTCTTTTACAGACAATTTCAAACGAATTTTATTTAGACAGAATTATTTTTATTCAGGGTATACATAGATTAAAATATTTCCGATTGAGGGTCTTTCCACTTTTCAGCGGTTGCCCTTTTACCAGCCGGCTGCTGGCCCTTCACATCCATATGTGTCAATCACAGAGGTAGATGATCAACAGCCAGTGTAGGGGTGACATGTGGTTAGCATGTCGAGTCCCCAGCCGTTATAGCTGGTTCCTCAACCTGGAGCCGCTACTTATTGTAGCTACCCAATTGCCTCACGATGCTGGGTGGGCACCGGTCCCATACTGACCGAAATACCATGAGAAAATTTCTTCCCCCATGGAGACTCGAACCAGCGCAAGTCCGTAGCTCTGCGCCAAGGCTTCCTACCTAAAAGTTCCGTCTCCTCAACTTTATTAGTTATTTATCTGTAGCGCTTTCGAGACTAGTCCCATCATCAGCAGAATTCAAAACTGGTGTTTCACTGAAGATTTGGTAGAGTGGGTTTACACGTATTGGGTGCGTTTTCATTTATCAGATGGTCATTGTTGTTAACTGCCTACATATATGTTTCTAAAAGTGTTAATAAATTTATATAATGTTTTTGAAGTAAGCATCGAATATTTAGATAGGAAGGGAAATGCATTTTTACAAGAAGATAAACTCTATACGCTATACATGGGTCTTAAAATCAGTATATCTTGCATACTTCAGGGTTCACTATTCTCCCAATCTTAGTCGGAGGAAAGTTCCCCAGGTTCCGCGGTCTAATTGTCATTAAAACAAGTATTTATACGACATTAATTTATTCTAAAGTGGGCCTACCGTCAAGCCACTTTGCTCCTGTAATAAAACATAACGTTTGCGTTATCTGGGAGTTCCCCAATCATTGTTAACTTGTTTCATTTACCGAAAGCGAAAGCATTTGATGATGATTGAATAACTTCCTTTCAGGTGACCCTATTTGTTTTTATTATAGTACCAAATTAACTCTTATTTTACGTTTGAAGAAGTCATATATTCTTCGAAGAATCCTAGGCTCATACATACTCGTGTTAGAAAAATGAACTTAGTAATTATAGGCCTATCATTCACACAATGTAGTTTTGGATCTGATAGCTCAAATGGCAGCGAGTCTGATAGTGTAGTGGATCTGATGTCACTGGTCAACATGATTTTTGTCTCATGAGTTCCAATAATTGTACTTTATGCAGTTTTTTATCGTGTTTTCAAATATGTATTCGGAATTTCTCCATCACCCACAGTTTTTTTATTTCAATTTCGATTAATGGATTTAAATAATTATTTTTTTAATAAACGTTTTTTTTTGTCCATTTGTCCATTGTAAAATTAAACTGGGAACACTTTCATAAGAAGATTTCAGCTATGGAAAAGATATACCAAGGTAAATGGAATCCTAATATGCTGGCCGATTATTGTTGGACCATCAAGAGGGGTGCTCCATAGGCGAAATATAGCAAAAAATCGTCATTTCTTACTTTCTAGGTGAGTCCGAATGTTCGAATATTGTATAGTTACGAATGTAGAAAATATTAAAGCATTTGAAATTATAAATGCCTGTCTCTCGGAAACTTTTCGTGATGGAGAAAACCCGATATCATATTTGAATTCAGGAGAAAAAATACTATCAGAATCACATATTTTTCTTTCTGAGACAAAAAAAAAAGTTTATTTTTTGTTGCTCAGTGTATTCGAAGCAGGAAAGATAGGAGAGCTTTCTTCATTGATCCCAATCAGCCTCTCAGCAGTTAGAACACTTACAGGTTTCTCGTGGCTATTTAACTCATGCCCCAATTGGCAGTCAATGACCAATCACATTTCAATGAATTTTGATTTACAACCAATCACAGTATTTTTTTCGCCTCGATGTTATCACTTTCATTTTATCGCTCTCATTTTATCAAGTGGCTCCCAGATTGTATATATAGTGCATGAATGTAATCAGATTCTGTATACGAAATATAACAGAAAAACATTCGGAGCAATTGATTATACCATAAAAAAAGAAACCACTGTTTGCACTTTCTTAAACGTATTATTTCTCAGGAATTAACGTTGCAAAAATCTATAATTGACATATTTACATCATAGGCCATCATAAATTAATTAATAACCTGTAATTAAGTGTTTAATTTTTTTCTCCACTAGGGTGCATTCTTACAATATTGCGATTCTATTTGGCAATAAATGTGATCTGGTTGTAGTGATGAACAAATGAAACATAACGTTTCTCATTTGTTTTCAAACATCGCCGTTTACATTAAATATATACATATTTTAAAATAACTATATTTAAATAATGATTTGTGAGTAAACAGCTTAATTGTATTCGTTAAATAGTCCTAACAAATGCCACTCTTGATTTCCAAATTCTCTAGATAAATTCATTCCTCACTTCGTATCGATAATTTGGAAATCAGTCGTGGCATTACTTATGATAAAATCTGCGAAGCGTAGGGCTACCCTACAGATCCCCTTCACATGTTAGAGGCTAGAATTCTTGATACTTTCGTTCGTGCTTACTTTAGACATATTTCGCCTGTTAAAGGAGTACCCTCATATTTTGCTTAATATATTAAACAAATGTCAACCGCAACTTAATTGAAATTACACAATGTAACTGCAAAATCAGTGCTGAAATATAACAGCGAAAATTGGATACTAAATTCTTAAATCAAATCAAAATTGCAAGCGGCACAGATGACATTTTTAAGTCCATTCCTAGGTTTGACAAAAATGCACAAACAAAGAAACACATATATACGCGATACATTAAAAGTTGAAGACATTCAGAATTATTAAAGTAATTTGTTACAATATGTTAAAAGAGTCCACTGCTGCGGTCTCGAGGTAGCGTGCTGCCTTGTCACGCAGCGGGCCCGGGTTCGATTCCCGGTCGGGACAGGCTCCTGAGTGAGTTTTTTCGGGTTTTTTCGTCACCTATAAGACAAATGTCAGGAAGCTTAGAGCCCAATGGTCCCCGAAAATCATCCTACCATCATCACCAGTGAGGAAAGCAACGGGAAGCTACCACACTTATAATTCCCTAGTAAAGCTGCAAAGCATAGCATGAAAATGCTATGATTGCAGTGAAAGACCTGCCCTCGGGCAGAATTACTATGGATGGATGTTAAAAGATTGGATCCATATCGCTTTCTTAATTAGCATTGAAGTAAAGGACTTCGAGATAAAGGAAGACAAAAATTAAGATGGACTGTCAAACCACATCATGAGATCTCATAGGAACAGGCTCAAATGACCTAAACTTAAATAAGGCCATGATGACTAAGAGTGTTTAAATATTTGATTTTGAGATGGTCATCGTGTAGCCAGGAAATATATATAACAGCACAAAATATTTGAAAGTTTTGATGGGAAACTAGGTGAAAAATCATAAGGAAGATGTAGAAGATAGTTGGGAAGATAATGCTCACATATGGATCTTAAGAAACAGGAAATGTTAGGTATAAACAAGATACAGTTAGTTGAGAATGGGACCATTAGAGATCCTTATAGAATGTGTGATAGAACCTCTGATTCCATAAGCAGCAATTAATATTATGATAAAATTAGCCCTATTACTGTCTACGATAAGTTCATTCATAACATTTATTCCATTATAGTTTAATTGCTGTTACAAAGCATTTTATCACATGGGTCCGAAACCTGGACAGTAAGTAGAAAACAAGCCAATAAACTGTTAGCAGTATAGATGGATTTTTGGAGGCGATCGACAAGAATTTCAGGAAGGGATAAAGTCAGAAACAGCACAATAAGGAAATTATGCAGGTTGAAAAAAAAACAGAAAAAATAGAAGAAAAGCGTTTGAAAGGTACGGAGACCTCATAAGAACGGAAGAAGATAGAATACCAAAGAAGATCCTTGGTTGGAAAATTACTGGAAGAAGTGGAAGAGGCAGACCTAGAGAACGTTGGATAGATGGAGTGAGGAGAAGTATGAAAACTAGGGATTTGAGGGAAGAAGATGCTTTAGATAGGGACCTCTGGCGACAAATCACTTTGGGTTGAAGGAGAAACACTGTTTTGTAGAATATTCCAAATTAAATGTATAATGTTATTCAGTATATTATACATATATTTTATTAAATATACAGGGTGTAACTAAATTTCCATTACAGACTTTAAGGTCGTGTACTGGGGATCAGGACGGTTACATTTAGCATAGGAAGTCATGTCCAAAAACGTGCCGTTTTCCCGCTACACGTAAAATAACACAACACTTGTTCTCTCTGACGCCTGGTGCTTGTCGTCTGGGTCCACTTATAAGAAGGATTTCGATGTGACAATTAACTACATCAACACAGATACGGTATCATGTTCTGGTACACACTATCACCAGTCCTTCCTTGGTCCTGCAACATCCACCACAGACGTAACCCGCGCCACTACGTCTTCCTCGGATATCAGAGGGATCTCGTAAATCAAAGATTTCTTGTGACCCCACTGGTAGCAGTCTAGCGAGGTTAAGACGGGAGAACGTTAGGGTCTTTGGCGCCGAAAATGGAGGAGAGTTGAAAACGTGTGTTGCCGTATAGCGGAAAAACGGTATGTTACTGGACATGAGTTCCTATGCTAAACGTAATTGTCCCTACTACATGTCCTCAAAATCTGTAATGGGAAATTAGTTACACTCTTTATTTGATATAATAGAAGTATGTCCTTTTTCTCTCCTTAGTGGAGCATAGGGCCTCGGTGGGAGCTTTCATCGAACACTATTTGTAGTATAATTGCTTTTATCTTACTGTTTTATAATAATCTTTGACAGTGTATTACGAATATTCGCCCGAGGGAACTTTGACAAATCTAGGTTTTACAAGTTCACATGCGATTCTTAAGGGTAATTTAAGTTATAAACGCTTTAACCTATTCAGTCTTTAAGTGAATGACAATTTAATTTTTTGTTTGCAAAATTGTATATAGCAAACTTTGTATAGCTGGCTTAACTTAGCAAAGAGAGAGAGAGAGAGAGAGAGAGAGAGAGAGAGAGAGAGAGAGAGAGAGAGAGATGGAGATATAAAGGTAGGCCCTTAACCGTTTTCGCTCAGATACAAAAGAAAGAACCCACCCTGTTGTCAGTTTTCGTTTTCCCCCTTTCCCCTATTAACATCTGGAGAAGAAACCCCGTAAACACTGGTGCGGGTTAGAGAGGTGAGCACAGCTGTTCTCTTTCTACAAATTTCTTGCAAAGTTAAGCCAGATATACTATAACATCAATTTTGAAATGAAAAGTTGCCATTGGGCTCCAATGTCGGATGTTTTTAATGCTTGGGTCAAACACTGATTTGGAGTGTCATTTTTGTGTTATATGAATTATAAAATAGCAAAACCATATACATTTATTACAAAAGAAGTTTGTCTAATAATTAATTTTTCTCTATTTAATTAATTTTATACTATGTCATTAATATTTTCCTCGTTTTTTATATATCTTGTACATATTATATATTTAATTCGTTAAATTTAGAGTAAATCAAAATACATTATAAATATTAATTGTATTGTATTCATAACTTGTAATCGTTTATACATATATTGTAATTTAGATTTAAGACATTTTTTTTTTGTATTTTTTTAAACCTGGTTGAGTGGTAGACAAGGCCTTAAGGCCTTAACTCTGCCAGGTAAAATAAAGCTATTATTATTATTATTATTATTACTATTATTATTATTATTGTTATTATTATTATTATTATTATTATTATTATTATTAAGTATTGTTATTTAACGACGCACTTTAACAAATAAGATCTTTAAAGTCACAGTTGAAATCTGGGTGTGAAAAGGGCCGAGATATTTTGCTAAGATGCCTCTTATTTTAGGCTTGAAGTTAATTTACGTGTTGTAAATTTACCGAACGGTATCCGCGGCTTTACTTCTCTTTCGAAGACATCCATACTAAGGATTTTTACGCCCTTAACAAACTCATCGACTACGCTCGCGGATCTCAGAGACAGACACGAGCATGGTTACCATTAGTCCACCGATACCTAATAATATGATAGAGATTTTATTTTAGAAAGAAAAATTAACGCTCGAACAGAGATTCGAACCCCGGATCTCTGATTCTACGCATCAGTATGATACCAGTTACACCAATTGAGCAACGATACGAACGTCAACAATTCTTTCCGTTTATGCCAGCCACATGGGCTAGTGGTCAACGTTTCTCACTACAGTTTATGAGGTCCTGGGTTCGATTCCCGGTCAAAGCATAAGAATTTTTCCTTAAAGGGGATTATTTCTGTGGTTGCCCATGGTCTGGAATTTAGGTTAAGAACTCTCCTGGCGCTTCATTGTTATTTTTTATCCATCATATCATCGGGGTAACGTAACTCCGCCTTCCAGGTGCCTCACCTAAGAAATGGTTTACAATTCCGCCATTGCCAGGGATAAAACCAGAAATGTCATAAAAGACAATTTGGTGGCATTAGAAAAAACATTCTCTTTCATCAGAAGGCCGATAGCCATCGCTACCAACAACGCCATCTGGCGACTTCTAAAAAAAGTGGAGATTATTTAATGATAATTAGATCTTTATTAATTTTTTAAAGACATGTATAATGCTGTTACTTAGCGATTGTAAATAAATTGAAAATATGAGCATGGGGTTATACTCCGTGATATGAGTATTGAGAAGAGTTACATTGTTTGTAATATTTTTGTTTGTAACATCATGATACAACCACATACAGTGATATTGGATTGTTTATAGCGTGAATGGGGAAAAATTCCCGTAAAAAATACAAAAGGGATTAATAAAATAAATATTATTTTTCATGACTTTTCAACAGATATATTTCTTGTACACCGTAAGAAAAAAATATTATATTTCATGACTTTTCAACACATATATTATTTCTTGTACACCTTAAGAAAAAAAATATTATATTTCATGACTTTTCAACAGATATATTATTTCTTGTACACCGTAAGAAAAAAAAATGTTATGTTTCATGACTTTTCAACACATATTATTTCTTGTACACCTTAAGAAAAAAAATATTATATTTCATGACTTTTGAACAGATATATTATTTCTTGTACACCGTAAGAAAAAAATATTATATTTCATGACTTTTCAACACATATTATTTCTTGTACACCTTAAGAAAAAAAATATTATATTTCATGACTTTTGAACAGATATATTATTTCTTGTACACCGTAAGAAAAAAAATATTATATTTCATGACTTTTCAACACATATTATTTCTTGTACACCTTAAGAAAAAAAATATTATATTTCATGACTTTTGAACAGATATATTATTTCTTGTACACCGTAAGAAAAAAAATATTATATTTCATGACTTTTCAACACATATTATTTCTTGTACACCTTAAGAAAAAAAAAATTATATTTCATGACTTTTCAACAGATATATTATTTCTTGTACACCGTAAGAAAAAAAATATTATATTTCATGACTTTTCAACAGATATATTATTTCTTGTACACCGTAAGAAAAAAAATATTATATTTCATGACTTTTCAACACATATTATTTCTTGTACACCTTAAGAAAAAAAATATTATATTTCATGACTTTTGAACAGATATATTATTTCTTGTACACCGTAAGAAAAAAAATATTATATTTCATGACTTTTCAAACACATATTATTTCTTGTACACCTTAAGAAAAAAATATTATATTTCATGACTTTTGAACAGATATATTATTTCTTGTACACCGTAAGAAAAAAAATATTATATTTCATGACTTTTCAACACATATTATTTCTTGTACACCTTAAGAAAAAAATATTATATTTCATGACTTTTGAACAGATATTATTTCTTGTACACCGTAAGGAAAAAAATATTATATTTCATGACTTTTCAACACATATTATTTCTTGTACACCTTAAGAAAAAAATATTATATTTCATGACTTTTCAACAGATATATTATTTCTTGTACACCGTAAGAAAAAATATTATATTTCATGACTTTTCAACAGACATATTATTTCTTGTACACCTTAAAAAAAAATATTATATTTCATGACTTTTCAACAGATATATTATTTCTTGTACACCTTAAGAAAAAAAATATTATATTTCATGACTTTTCAACAGATATATTATTTCTTGTACACCTTAAGAAAAAAAATATTATATTTCATGACTTTTCAACAGATATATTATTTCTTGTACACCTTAAGAAAAAAAATATTATATTTCATGACTTTTCAACAGATATATTATTTCTTGTACACCTTAAGAAAAAAATATTATATTTCATGACTTTTCAACACATATTATTTCTTGTACACCTTAAGAAAAAAAATATTATATTTCATGACTTTTCAACAGATATTATTTCTTGTACACCTTAAGAAAAAAAATATTATATTTCATGACTTTTCAACACATATTATTTCTTGTACACCTTAAGAAAAAAAATATTATATTTCATGACTTTTCAACAGATATATTATTTCTTGTACACCTTAAGAAAAAAAATATTATATTTCATGACTTTTCAACAGATATATTATTTCTTTTACACCTTATGAAAAAAAATATTATATTTCATGACTTTTCAACACATATTATTTCTTGTACACCTTAAGAAAAAAAATATTATATTTCATGACTTTTCAACAGATATATTATTTCTTGTACACCTTAAGAAAAAAAATATTATATTTCATGACTTTTCAACACATATTATTTCTTGTACACCTTAAGAAAAAAAATATTATATTTCATGACTTTTGAACAGATATATTATTTCTTGTACACCTTAAGAAAAAAAAATATTATATTTCATGACTTTTCAACACATATTATTTCTTGTACACCTTAAGAAAAAAAATATTATATTTCATGACTTTTCAACAGATATATTATTTCTTGTACACCTTAAGAAAAAAAATATTATATTTCATGACTTTTCAACACATATTATTTCTTGTACACCTTAGAAAAAAATATTATATTTCATGACTTTTCAACAGATATATTATTTCTTGTACACCTTAAGAAAAAAAATATTATATTTCATGACTTTTCAACAGATATATTATTTCTTGTACACCTTAAGAAAAAAAATATTATATTTCATGACTTTTCAACACATATTATTTCTTGTACACCTTAAGAAAAAAAATATTATATTTCATGACTTTTCAACAGATATATTATTTCTTGTACACCTTAAGAAAAAAAATATTATATTTCATGACTTTTCAACAGATATATTATTTCTTGTACACCTTAAGAAAAAAAATATTACATTTCATGACTTTTCAACAGATATATTATTTCTTGTACACCTTAAGAAAAAAAATATTATATTTCATGACTTTTCAACACATATTATTTCTTGTACACCTTAAGAAAAAAAATATTATATTTCATGACTTTTCAACAGATATATTATTTCTTGTACACCTTAAGAAAAAAAATATTATATTTCATGACTTTTCAACAGATATATTATTTCTTTTACACCTTAAGAAAAAAAATATTATATTTCATGACTTTTCAACACATATTATTTCTTGTACACCTTAAGAAAAAAAATATTATATTTCATGACTTTTCAACAGATATATTATTTCTTGTACACCTTAAGAAAAAAAATATTATATTTCATGACTTTTCAACACATATTATTTCTTGTACACCTTAAGAAAAAAAATATTATATTTCATGACTTTTCAACAATATATTATTTCTTGTACACCTTAAGAAAAAAATATTATATTTCATGACTTTTCAACAGATATATTATTTCTTGTACACCTTAAGAAAAAAAATATTATATTTCATGACTTTTCAACAGATATATTATTTCTTGTACACCTTAAGAAAAAAAATATTATATTTCATGACTTTTCAACAGATATATTATTTCTTGTACACCGTAAGAAAAAAATATTATATTTCATGACTTTTCAACAGATATATTATTTCTTGTACACCTTAAGAAAAAAAATATTATATTTCATGACTTTTCAACAGATATATTATTTCTTTTACACCTTAAGAAAAAAAATATTATATTTCATGACTTTTCAACAGATATATTATTTCTTTTACACCTTAAGAAAAAAAATATTATATTTCATGACTTTTCAACAGATATATTATTTCTTGTACACCTTAAGAAAAAAAATATTATATTTCATGACTTTTCAACAGATATATCATTTCTTGTACACCTTATGAAAAAAAATATTATATTTCATGACTTTTCAACAGATATATCATTTCTTGTACACCTTAAGAAAAAAAAAATTATATTTCATGACTTTTTCAACAGATATATTATTTCTTGTACACCTTAAGAAAAAAAATATTATATTTCATGACTTTTCAACAGATATATTATTTCTTGTACACCTTAAGAAAAAATATTATATTTCATGACTTTTCAACAGATATATTATTTCTTGTACACCTTAAGAAAAAAAATATTATATTTCATGACTTTTCAACAGATATATTATTTCTTGTACACCTTAAGAAAAAAAATATTATATTTCATGACTTTTCAACAGATATATTATTTCTTGTACACCTTAAGAAAAAAAATATTATATTTCATGACTTTTCAACAGATATATTATTTCTTGTACACCTTAAGAAAAAAAATATTATATTTCATGACTTTTCAACAGATATATTATTTCTTGTACACCTTAAGAAAAAAAATATTATATTTCATGACTTTTCAACAGATATATTATTTCTTGTACACCTTAAGAAAAAAGGGGGAGGGACTCGAGAGCCTAAATGTCATTTGATAGACTTGGGTAGCGCTTGGATATTGCTATATTAACACTAAAACGTTTTATACTTCACGTTGATATCTGTGGAGGATGACATCCATCCATAGTAATTCTGCCCGAAGGCATTTTCATGCTATGCTTGCAGCTTTACTAGGGAATTATAGGTGTGGTAGCTTCCCGTTGCTTTCCACACCGGTGAAGGATGATAATGATAAGGATGATGATGGTGGCTATATGATTTCGGAGACCGTTTGAGCCTTAAAGTTTTCCTGGCATTTGTCTTACAGGTGAGGAAAAACCCCGATAAAAACCTCACCCAGAAAAACTGCCCCGACCGGGGATCGAACCCGAGCCCGCTGCATGACAAGGCAGCACGCTACCACCCCGAGACCACAGCGGTGGACTGGAGGATGACATGAACCAATAATCGGTCGACTCTTAGAAATGTAAGGGTCTAGTGCACATGTGTTTCAGTTTCAGATATTGCTATGATGTTAACTACTTCAGTCTCCATTAAACTCTGATTTATCAGGAATCCGTTCATCCAATTTTATTGCACATTAAACTGTAAGACTCTTAAATAAAACGCGTTACCTTTAAATAGTTCACAAAATAAAATATTAAAATATATTCCTGGCAGGTGCCGTCGTCCTCAACTAAGTTAAGACAAATAATTTAAGAACTGTAGGCCATTCGAAAACTGGCTTCCATCATCAGCAGAAGGATATTTGCATTTCCATAACTTGGATTTTTTCAATAAAAACTGAGGAATCCAATATCATTCTTCTTAATAATAATAATATAATAATAATAATAATAATAATAATAATAATAATAATAATAATAATAATGATAATAATAATAGTACTTTATTTATTCTGGCAGAGTTAAGGCCATAAGGCCCTCTCTTCCACTCAACCAGTACAAATACAAATAAATATTCGACAAATATAGATATACACTATACTAATTATAAACACTTAAAGATACAATAAATGTAACAATGTAAATGTCATGTACAAACAACATTTTCTCCTCCTCCTCCTTCTTCTTCTTCTTCTCCTCCTTCTTCTTCTTCTTCTTCTCCTCCTCCTTCTTCTTCTTCTTCTCCTCCTCCTTCTTCTTCTTCTCCTTCTTCTAGCTCTACAGCCCCTTATTAGCCCTGGCTGCTGTTAGGACATTCCTCCACGCATCCCTGCCCAACGCCCTCGTTCTCCATCCCCGGACCACAAGCTTTCGGAGATCCTCTTCTATTCCATCCATCCATCTCTGCTTAACATATTCCATATCGCTATCTTCAAATCATTGTCCTTTTCCTCGCCAAAGGTTGTTTTCCAGAAAGGCAGCCGGCTAATGCCCTGAACAGTTTCTCAACAATATTTTTTTACAAGAATGGGATTGTCAGCCTCGTGTCTCGAGGACCGGGTGATTTTCTCTCTGGCTTTTCTTCCCATAGCTTTTAGAAGACCAATTCGATCCTGCAAGGCAGCAGCTCCCTAACTTTGAGGTAGTCTCATCTGCCTTCTTCGCCGTTGAGAGCAAGCTCCCCATCCGCCTACAAAGCTATAGAAACATCTTCTTCCGGATGCTTCTTAGTCTGATCTCTCTCCTTTTACCTGTCCGGCTAAATCCAATATTATATAATATTGGTTATATAGTTAATAATAAAATGTAAGTAGTCGGAAATATACTAAAACCCCACTCGATTGGCATTTATCGTAGAACATGTTTCGGGAGATGTTTCTTTCATCATCAACTAATTTCAACATTTTCGATTTTTTTTTCTCCAGCTCATTTTTAACGTTATTGTAACTTTGAAAAAATGTTATTGTAATATATGTTTCTTATAAAGATGTGTCAATGATAATACGTACTTAAGATAATGTTAAAATGTTATGTGGTAATTTTAAATAAATTAATCTTAAAAGAGGATACTATTATTTTTATCTTGGCCAAGTAGGTCTGGCGTAATTCGCACGTACTTTATATTCGTACTCGAATTGAATGCAGTATACACTGTCATTCTACTACTTTCTACATTCTTAAATGTGAAACAACATATTCTATTGTAAAATATACATGGGTTTATTATACTGTAGACCTACATGCATTTTAATTACCATGTGATAACCAAAACAAATGTTTTCAAGAAAGTGTTTAATTTAAATTAATTCATAATCATCCACATTATATTTGTTTGGTTTAATATGAATGTTATGAGTAAACAGTATGTTTGATTTTAAATATTTATGTTGTCTCGGCGGTAGCGTCGGCATTGAACTGAATCTGGGGAAGACCAAAACTTCTTTGTATGGTCAAAAAATGTTAATGTGATCCAGAGTTTAAAATCCTTTCCCGACAGGTCATATTATTAAGCTCGGTGTGGCGTGGGGCACATAAAAGTGCCTACAAAGGGAGAGGTTAACTAAGGAAAAGAAATAATGGTGTTGTTAGCATAGAATAGATAACAGCATTAATTACACAGGTAATAAATTGGTAATTTGATGTCTAAAAACCCATTCTGATTTTTACTCTTTTAAATTAAAAATGTGGATGGTTTATTATTATTATTATTATTATTATTATTATTATTATTATTATTATTATTATTATTATTATTATTATTATTATTATTATTATTATTATTATTATTGTTGTTATTGTTGTTATTATTTTAAATTAGAGTAAAAACCAGCTAAGTGTTTGGACATGGCTCATATAAAATTATTAATACACTAGTTGAACAGGTCTGAATTAATATGAACTCAAGAGGAGATCTAAAGAACAGTGGATTCAAGGAGTGCACAGGTGTATGGTGTCGAGAGGATTAATAGCGAGCGATGCAGAGAATAGGAATTTATGGAGGAGTAAAATTTACAATAGGTTATAAAAAAGCTACTGTATTGTAGGGAAATTGCTGCTAATAATAATAATAATAATAATAATAATAATAATAATAATAATAATAATAATAATAATAATAATGATAATAATAATAATAAAATCATAATTATTATTATTATTTTATTTATATATTGGGGCACGCCGTACGTAGTGGTTAAGGCACTGAGCTACAAGCCGGAGGGTCGAGGGTTCAAGTCCCGTTGGGGTCAGGATTTTTAAACTGACCCAAACCCTCTGGCGGCACTATGGTCCTGGGGTCGACTCAGCCTCTAACGGAAATGAGTACCAGACGCTTGTTCTGGGGCTAAAGGCGGTCGTCAGCAGGGCTGACAACCCGGCTGATATAAAGTGCCGATTGTCTAGAAAAAGTGGGAGCCTTAACCTCCTACTACCCCAAGGGCCTCCGGCCTGTTGTGGGATCACTTTACTTTACTGTACAGAATTTTAATGTTTACACATATTTCTGTGCCTAAAGTTTTATTTTTCTTCTCCACTCGTCTCTCTCCATCCAATCCATGTCCTCCAGTCCCCTTGCTCCCATTCCAGTTCTTATTTCCTGCATCCACGAGTTTCGAGGTCTTCCTCTCCTCCTTCTTCCAGGTGGACACCATTCCAATGTTTTCCTGGGTAATCTTTCTTCTTGCATTCGTCGTACGTGCCCATACCAATTTAATTGCTTTTAGTATATATAATCTACTATTGAATAACCAATATTCATTTTTTCTCTTATGAGAGTATTTATTTTGTCTAATTTTGAACATCTTGCTGCTCTCTTCAAGAAATCCATTTCCATCGACATAAGTTTTTGTTCTAAGGTTTTGTTGAATTTCCAAACTTCAGCTCCATATGTGACAGTACTTCTCACTATTGAATTATATTTAAAAATAATAATAATAATAATAATAATAATAATAATAATAATAATAATAATAATAATATTATTATTATTATTACAGTGAAGGTGAAATAGTTGAGAATAATTTGCTGACTGTTGCACCATTTAACCTAATTAATAGTGTAATGTAACACGTGTTGGATGTGACATGCGACAGAGAAGAATGATGAGACACAAAAACCGTATAAATGCCGAGTAATAAATTGATTTCAACGCATGAATCGCGCTACAATTAATGGTCACGCGACCGGTTCTCCTGCAATAATCCTGTAAGCCACCCGCCCTAAACTTAAGTATGATAAGTTACCTAAATTACAGGTTCTAGTACTGGAGAATGAAAGACGTGCATGGAAGCTTCTTGTAGAAAACCAGAGGGAAAACGCCCAGTTGGTAGACAAAGAATGAGGTGGGAGAATAACATTAACTGTGATATGAGGGAAGTAGATTATACAAGGGATGATTGGAAAACATTGGATCAGGATAGGGATGTATGGAGAGCTTATGTCCGCACGGCCATGAACCTACGGGTTCGATAGTGCCAGTGAGTTAATTAGTTAATACTGGAGTAGAGGTTACGTACTCTCAGAGCGCCGGTGCTCTCTCAAAAAACAATGCTTCACTGACTGCACATAAGAGAAAAACAAACCGTGTTTTTCAAAATCAGACTTTATGCCGTTTATGTATGTAACTGAGGGATCAAAAACTACACCGAGTATCTAGGCGCCCGGGCCTTCTCTAATACAATAATATTTATATCCATTCTTAAATTTATTGTTCTCTCTCGTTCACACTTTTTTTTTTCATTCTTGTTTTAATTTTTCAACAATTTTTTTTTCTCCTTATTCATACATATAAACACAAGGACATGACACACACCCAGTCTCAAGGTGGAGATTTAAGATACCTTACTCCGCCGGGAATCGAACCCGGATCACCAGAGTGAAAGGTAGGGACTACACCGACTACGCCACAACGACGGAATCTACGGTACTGTTATGCTGTGCTGAACTAAAACACCTGCTGCAGGGGTAATGTTGCAGTGACGTCAGGGGTCGGGTGAGCGTATTCAGACAGAAGTACTATGCATTTTCAAAAAATACTACTTACATACTTAATGCTCTTTCGAGTGCCTCTTACCAATTTATTATTTATTCAAACAGTAAGACTGGAGGTGGCAGCTTGAAAGTTTCTGGATTATTGTATTCGATTTCTTCACTGCAGTTGTACTAGTACCCACCTGATTTATTTTTGTTTGTTTTCTCCCCTACAGTGGGTTGTTCATCTCTGCATATAACGCTAGATTTGACTGTTTTTTTACCGTGGCAAGGGCGATGGAATCCCTACTTTCCACCCCGGCGCTCCCAGCGGGTAAGGGTTTTAAATATCTGTCTTGAGAATTTTTGTATGTTCCTTTACTTGTGTCGTCTTAGGCAGTGACACTGATATAATATTAACCACAGATCCAGGGTATAATATATTTACCTGTTACAACCAACCGTCAGACTTATACGAATGTGTATAAATGACACAAAGAGTAGGGTGCGTGTAGGCAAACAGTTTTCGGATACTTTTGAAATTCACAATGGGTTGAAGCAAGGAGATGCACTATCTCCTCTACTATTTAATTTTGTACTAGAGCATGCCATCAAATCTATAGAGGATGAAGAAGGCCTTACAACTCAATGGTATTAATAAGCTGTTAGTTTATGCTGACTATTTAACTCATGCCCCAAATGGGAGTCAATAACCAATCACGTTTCAATGATTTCTGTTTTACAACCAATCAGAATCGTGTTTCACCAAATATTTATCAGTGTTATGATTACCATATTAAAGAAGGCTCCTCCTTACAATATTGCGTTCCTTTGGCAATAAATAGTATGATCTGGTTGCAGTGATAAACAAATGAAGCAGTAGAAGCGTACCTATCGTTTCTCATTTGTTTTCAAACATCGCCGTTTACATTAAATATATAAATATTTTAAAATAACTATAGTTAAATAATGATTTGTGAGTAAACAGCTTAATTTTATTCGTTAAATAGTCCTAACAAATGCCACTCTTGATTTCCAAATTCTCTAGATAAATTCACTCCTCACTTCGTGAGTCGTGAATTTATCGATAATTTGGAAATCACTCGTGGCATTACTTATGATGATGTAGTACTATTGGCCGATAGTGAAGAAATACTAAAGGACAACACGCACACACTACTGAGTAACACTAAGAAATTGAGACTGGAAGTAATATCAATAAAACTAAATATATGGTCACACATAAAAATACATTATATAATGGAAATGGAAATGAGGGAAATTTTGAGGAAGTGGCTGAATTCAAATACCTAGGAACAATAATCACAAACAGGAATGAGATGCAGAAGGAAATTAAACATAGGTTCAATTCTGGAAATGCATGTTATTATGCATTACACACACTCTTGACTTCCCAACTCCTTTGAAAAAACGTTAAACTGAAAATATATAAAACTATTATTCTACCAGTTATATTATATGGATGCGAAACATGGACTCTTACTTTAAAGCAGAAAAGGAGATTACGAGTATTTGAGAATAAGTACTTAGGAAAATGTTTGGACCAAAGAGAGATGAACAGACAGGTGAATGGAGAACACTGCATAACGATGAATTACATGGTCTTTATAGGAAGCCAGATATAATGAGAACAGTTAAGTCTCATAGATTGCGACGGGCAGGACATGTGGCACGAATGGGGAATGGAAGATGTGCATGGAAGATTCTTGTAGGCAAACCAGAGGGAAAATACCCAGTTGGTAGACAAGAATGAGGTGGGAGAATAACATTAACTATGATTTGAGGGAAGTAGATTATACAGGGGATGATTGGAAAACATTGGCTCAGGATAGGGATATATGGAGAACTTATATCCGCGCGGCCATGAACCTATGGGTTCGATAGTGCCAGTGAGTTAGTTAGTTACAACCAACCAAGTTGAAAACACAAACAAGTTTCTTTTCCAAAGTAACGGAAATAAAAACAGATTTGAATCTTCCTAAATCTAAAGAAAATATTTTGATCAGAGAAAACCCTTCTTACTTTTGAACCAATTAACATTCAGTTAAATCTAGAAAAAACAGTTACAAAATCTGAAACTCCCACACCTGTACTAAAAGCTCTAGCGTTAGAAGCTGTGAATAAGAGATACCCACCAAAAGAATGGTTACATGTCTACACAGATGGATCTACTATTGATAACAACTCAGGATCAGGAATTACATGTGCATTGTTTTCATTTTATCAACCAGCAGGATACCACACAACAAATTTTGATGTGGAAGTAATGGCTATTCATATTTCACTCCAACAATTACTATACAGAATAAATAAATTTCAAGATTCTAAGGCAGCAATATATGCAATAAATTCACACAAAATGAAGTTAGTACAAATTAAAGAGTGCTACAAAATGATTCAACGACTCCAAAAACTACAGAAAAGAATTCAATTGCAATGGATACCTGCACATTGTGGAATGGCTGGAAATGACACTGCTGATTTTCTTGCCAAAAAAGGCTCCAATTTAATTCAGAATACAACTAAAAGCTTACATTTCGCATCCACAAAAAGAATAATTAAAAACAAATATAAAATCAGACAAAACCAAGACGTATGTAATAAAGTCAATGACAAAAAATGGAATATTTTAGTAAAGAAGCCAGATATTATTCCAGAAATTCCACGTAAAACTATAGTAGCAAAATTTAGACTGCTTACAGAACATTTAAATAAAATAGGAATCTAGACGAATCCAAATTGTCCTCTATGCAACAAAGATGAAGAAATGAACGAAGAACATCTACAAACCTGTGAAGTATTACCTGTTGGATCCACCATAGAAAAATATTGGAGAGCAAGAACGCAAATGGCTTCGTTGCAATTTGAAAACAACAACATATATAATGTGTTTCAGAGTTTCTACTCCCTGCTTAGAGGCAACCCACTCAGGGAATTGACTTGCAATACCCATGGGCAATATCCTACAAAACAATGTAAGATAAAAATAATCCAAGTGGTTAGGATAAATGGAAGTAAGTGACTTTTTTCGGAAAAAAGACAGTTTGGCGCATAAAAATTAGTTTCCACTTCATTGAATTCCCGTTAGGCAAAATAACAATAAGGGATGATTCCACCCGCCATATGAAATAGAGTTTCTACCTCATCATCATCATCATAGTACATTCACGAATTTAGGCCATTTGTTGACCTGTTTCTCGGCCTCAAGAGAAACACCATCCAAAAGTCTTTTGAGTGGACGTCCTGGTCTTCTTCTTCCTGCAGGTTGATATCTTAACATTAGTTTGGGTATTCTGTGATCTTCCATTCGATGAACATGTTGTATCCATCTTGACTTATAATCAGAAATTTTGTTTTCTAAAGATTTGATCTAGTAGTGTGTATCCTGCAGTCCTCCGAAGATATCTCATTTCAGCAGATCTAAGTCTCTGTATATCCTTCTGTTTCAACGTCCATACTTCGCTACCATACAAAAGAGTTGGAATAGCCATGTTTTATACACTTTCAGTCTTGAATGCTTTTGGACTAACTGTGGCTTGAAGATAGAATTTATTAACCCTAAATTCTTAAAAATTTAGATATTTTTGCATTTACATCCTTTTCTTCTTCATATGAGATATTGCATCCTAGATATGTAAAATTATTCACCTGCTCCAAAATTTTATTGTCCAGTACAATTTTACTTCTGACAGGATCTACACCTTGAAATGCCATAATTTTTGTTTTTTCTGTAGTTTCTACCTGTATCTGAAATTTATTTCGGCCTCACTGCACACCCGTTACGCGAAATACGGGTTCGTTTAACAAATATTTGACGTGTGACATCTGTCTTACAAATAACCAGTGCACTGTAAAATCTTAAATTATTTTAAGATCTGAGACCGATTGTGTACGTATCTTTTATAGGTAGCGTTCTGAATTTACGAAATATCATCATCATCATCATAGTACATTCACGAATTTAGGTCATTTGTTGACCTGTTTCAAGAGAAACACCATCCAAAAGTCTTTGAGTGGACGTCCTGGTCTTCTTCTTCCTGCAGGTTGATATCTTAACATTAGTTTGGGTATTCTGTGATCTTCCATTCGATGAACATGTTGTATCCATCTTGACTTATAATCAGACATTTTGTTTTCTAAAGATTCCATGTGTAATTCTTCTAAGATGTCTTCATTTTTTTTTTTTTGTGATCTAGTAGTGTGTATCCTGCAGTCCTCCGAAGGTGTCTCATTTCAGCAGATCTAAGTCTCTGTGTATCCTTCTGTTTCAACGTCCATACTTCGTTACCATACAAAAGAGTTGGAAGAGCCAGTGTTTTATACACTTTTAATCTTGAATGCCTGGGCCGGGGTTCAAACCCCAGATCTCTGACTTTGCACATCACTATGGCATTGATTACACCATGAGAACTCCGATATGAACGTCAACAATTCTTTCCACTTAATACAACCAATTCTCTTTCATCTGAAGGCATTCAGTGAAAGATTATTATATAAGTACAAATATTTGTTGACATTCAAATCGGAGTTGTGATGGTGTAATTCAACGGTTTCCAAACTTTTTTGACTCGCAAATCCCTTCCACATTGATCTGGTTGGGCGTACCACCGACTTTTACATATGCATACAGTAGACCTGCATAACATATAATACTTACTCACTGGCACTATCGAACCCGAAGGTTCATGGCCGCGCGGACACAAGCTCTCCATACATCCCTATCCTGAGCCAATGCTTTCCAATCATTCCCTGTATAATCTACTTCCCTCAACTCATAGTTAATGTTGTTCTCCCACCTCATTATTGGCCTACCAACTGGGCGTTTTCCCTCTGGCTTTCCTACAAGAAGCTTCCATGCACGTCTTTCATTTCTCATACGTGCAACATGTCCTGCCCATCGCAGTCTACGAGACTTAACTGTTATTATATCTGGCTTCCTATAAAGACCATGTAGTTCATTGTTATGTAGTCTTCTCCATTCACCTGTCTGTTCATCTCTCTTTGGTCCAAAAATTTTCCTAAGAACTTTATTCTCAAATACTTGTAATCTCCTTTCCTCCCTTAAAGTAAGAGTCCATGTTTCGCACCCATATAATATAACTGGTAGAATAATAGTTTTATATATTTTCAGCTTAACGTTTTTTGTAAGGAGTTGGGACATCAAAAGTCTCTAATTCCAAGCAAAATGTTTAATAACCCTAAATTAATTTTAAAATACAATAGGATGACCCTTAATGGTTAAAACCTAAAGTTACTCTAGTTACAGCTTAAAAGTTACACAATGTATAGGCCTAGTTGTAGTGAAATTTACGAAATAAATATGGCTAAATGGTATGTATCATTGTCATTAAACGAAAAACTGAAAGTGGCTGAAGATAAAGCAAACTAACAGTACGCGAAATAATGTCTAAATTTAAATGTGGAAAAGCCCAAGTTTATGAGATTTAAAAATATTATGCGTGGATTTCTCAACAGAAGTCTAAACCACGACCCCCGTTTTCCAATGTTTTATTGTTTCCATAACACCTATAAAATGACTGAAAATTCATAAGAATTGTTATGAAACCATAGACATGAATCAGACATTTGTTTTTGTAATTAACAGCCGTAGATTTTCAGTTTTTATGGTTGTTATGGACCAATACAAAATCGGTCGTGGTTTAGACTCCGGTTTAGAAATCCGCCAAGAAAAGATAATGAATGAATGGACGATATATAGACGATATTTTAAATAAACGGAAAGTTTTAGTGAATCCAGGAATAAGAATAGATAAGAAAGTGTGCATAAATAATCTTCTATTTGCTGACGATGTAAACATAATACAGAAAAATGAAGACGACTTACAGAAATCTATGCATGCATTAAATGAAATATGTAAATTATATGATCTAAAGATTTCTGTAAGGAAAACGAAGACCATGGCTTTTAGAGGAAGAGATCCAGTGAGATCCAAAATTATTTTAGAAAATCAAACTGTAGAACAGGTGTCTAGTTTCAAATATTTGGGCTGTGATGTTGGCTACAATGTGGAAAGAGGTATTGGCTCCAAAATAAATAAATTTCAGACGGTATGTGGAACAATACAGAGAACATTCAAAAATAAAATTAGAAAAGAAACCAAGATAAAAATGTATAATGTTATGGCGGTTCCCACAATATTGTATGGATGTGAAACTTGGGCTCCAATGAAAAAACAGAAGGATAGAATACAGACGGCGGAGATGAGGTTCCTAAGACAAGTAAAAGGATGTAGAAGACTTGATAGAATAAGAAATGAGGATATAAGAGAAGAATTGAAAGTACAGCCTTCATTGGATGTCACGAATTACCGACAGAAATGGATTGATCATATGGATGGAATGAGTAAGGAGAGATATCCATTGTTAGCAAGAAATTATCAAGCAAGAGGAAGACGTGATGTTGGAAGACCTAGAAGACGTTGGGCTGATGCATTATGAAGTAGGAACGGGCAATCGCCTAATCCCTGGAGTGATGATGATGATGATGATGATGAATGGATGCAAGGAAATGACCAAATGACGAAAGAAAAAAAACGGAAGTTGTGTGCGAATGTTTTATAAGTACACGGTCTGATCTAAAACATTAATGGTTCGGTATTTTTACTCTTTATATGAAACCAATGATTATATATTCCTATCAAAATTATCATATAAGATCTATTGCCCTGGCATCGCTATTAGCATCGTAGCAGATAAAGCGCCACATACCTAGAGGACCCTTGGTCTACTATCCGGCTGCTGGCCTCACATCCACTTGCGTTAAGCTGAGGTAAATGATCATCCTGTCAGTATAGGAGTGATATGTGGTCAGCACGTCGGGTCCACTAGCCGTTATAGCTAGTTAGCTAGTTTTCTGCTAATTATGTAACTACCCAAAATTCTAATGCCTCATGATACTAGATAGGCACCGGTCTCATACTGGCCGAAATTTAATGGCAAAATGTTTTACCCCATGGGGACTCGAACTAGTACAAGTCCCGTAGTCTGCACCAAGGCATGATACCTTAAACAGCCGACTACAGCGCAGGACAAATAAAGTCACCAAATATTACAGAGAATAAGTATTGTCCTTGCTCACTACAGGCCTAACAATGTTTTTCAAGTTCGTTTATAAACTGTTTGCGATGAGATTAAAAACATTTTCATATGCCAAAGATATTGTCCATCCATAGTAATTCTGCCCGAAGGCAGATCCTTCACTGCAATCATGGCACTCTCATGCTATGCTTGCAGCTTTACTAGGTAGCTTCCCGTTGCTTTCCACACCGGTGAAGGATGATGATGATGACCGTTTGGGCCTTAAAGTTTTCCTGACATTTGTCTTACAGGTGAGGAAAAACCCCGATCAAAACCTCACCCAGAAAAACTGCCCCGACCGGGGATCGAACCCGGGCCCGCTGCGTGACAAGTCGCTACCTCGAGACCACAGCGGTGGACATATATATATATATATATATATATATATATATTCTACTACTGCGCTAAAAAGGCGTGCGCTTATCAACATTTCTGCAGAAAATCGATTTGCAAGGAACTGGTTTCATCTAAAAGGTATCTAAACCGTTATCAACGAGGATGTTTTGATGTATTATTTACTTGGTCAGAATATAAGCAAATCTTTTCCTAGTGCGCACACCCATTTCCACGTGACGTTTGTTGACCTCTTGTGACGTCATCCTCGAATCGCCCAACAACGAAAGATAGTTTTGGAGGGTAATATAAAGTTGGCAAATGACCCTGAAGAATCTTAGAGGACACAGATTCCTTAGTGTTTTTGTCTGCCATCATGGCCCTAAGATGACCTCCGTCCAGAATTCGTAATTAAGTATAGCCTACCTGAAGAATGTAATATAAAGTTTCGTGCCTCTACACGAATCTGCACGAAGCTTTACGGAACATTACGAAGTGAAACAGCTCCTAATGAAATTGTCTTTCTCTTTCTAACTCCCGCCTCGAGATTTTTAAGATGGAATTGTGGGTTGTGGATCGTGGATTGTTTGCCTTCTGCTTCAACAGTCAACTAGTGTTCACAGAACTAGGAAGGCGTTGCGTTGAATTTCTTGACGCGGTTTTGTGTATTTCTTTATTCTGTCTGGGACAGCTGTTTATGTAGGTTGAAGACCTTGAAGGTTTACCATGTGATTAGTGAATACGTTGTGAAAACTCGATTATTTGTCGAAACTTGCTTCAGTATGCAGTGAATTAGGAAACATTCAAATAAACAACATTGTATAAAATACTTTAATACGTGGTTTGAAGTGACAAATACAATCGAAACTCTATTGAGGGCGTGCTTAATTATCGGATTGGATAGTTTTCTCATTTATGTACATATATCTGACATATTGCATAAGCTATATATTTTGGGTAAACGTTTGAAGTATTCATATTTATTTGTGTATCATTTAATTATTAAATTCGTGAGATTCATGGGAATGAAACATTTGTTCTTTACGAGTGCGCTCTCGATGAAGATTAAATTATAGAAGTGTACAGAAGACTGAATGAAACAAGATAAATTATTTAGTGAATTAAGTGTATTTTGTCTATCGAGTTGGGATTAATTCAAGTAAGGAATTGGAATTCAAGTTATCTCATAAATAGAAGTTTTCTAGAGACATCTCTACACTCCAAATTGTTTTTTATGAGGTAAGCGAAAATAATAATGGTAATTTAACAGATTAGTCGAATGCACATTAATGTCGGCACACGTAAGAAGCTAAGAAAAATAACTCACTTGACCTTACATTTGTTATTTTTGTGTAGCGTAAAATACAAGGCCACGTTTAGGTTAGGTTTTAATACAACCAAACTATTTCAATCAAGAGCCAACATATGCATTCGACGAATCTAATAAATTACTATATTAATTTTTTTTTCTTCTGTGTTGTTTTAATCCTCCCTCATTTTTGTATGAATTAACCCCATCCAACTTAAAAGCCATTGTTCTGCATGTAGGCAGAAAATAACGAACCTTGTATCACATACTATATAAATAGTGAGGCTTAATAAATGTGTTATCAGGATGCTAGGGCTACCACCGAAGATAGCATAGCACAAAACTAGGGGTGCAGTAAAAAACAAAATTATTTGAAATCCCAACCTCACCGGAAGTCAAACCCGGGTCGCCAGTGTAAAAACTAGATAGTCTCCATTGAATATGATGAAAGTTAAAAATTAAATTGTACCTGTAGTTAGGTGCCATCGTCCTCAACTTTGTTAAAATATTAGTTAATTTTATATACAATATTTTAACAAAGTTGAGGACGACGGCACCTACCAACAGGTATAATTTGATTTTTAACTTTAATCATATGACTTCACCTCAACAGAATTTGATACGAATTTTACTAGTATTGACTCCATTGAATGGTCAACATCATGTAATTTGCTAAAATTTTCGAAATTTGTTGAAAGTTTTGTTTACAGTTGCTAAATCATGGAATTACCTTTCCAAGCCATCAAATATTTTGGGCGCTATTACAATTCAAAAGTAAGTTAAAACTTCTTTATTAAATAATGGAACAATACTTAACTAATATATAATATGATACAAATAAATCCGTGACACGACAGATGTGGCTGACTGAATTGGTTGCTGTCACTGGCAAGCAGAAGACAAAGAGAATCACGTGCTTATCATGATGCAATCCCTCAACCCTAATGTGTTTTCATAACTTATTTAGAATTGAATTGAGTAGTAAAATAATATCATCGTTAAATTCCATTTGGTGGGATAAGCATATTTGGAAAGACAAAAAAATATATATTGGTAAAACATTGGTGGAATATGTTGCAGTGTGGAAGTGAGATATGGATAATCAATACGTACTACAAGAATAAACTAATAGCTCTAGAAATGGATTGTTTACGCAGAAAGTCAAAATTAGAACGTCACAAATAAGAAAATTAGAAACATAATGGAAGCAGAAGAAAGCATAATTGAAAGAACTGAAGAGAAGGATTAAAATGGTTAGGACATATTTAAGACTAAGGTAATGGCATTCCAAGGGAAAAATCAAATCAGATCGAAAATAGTAATAGGAAACAAAATCATAGAACAGGTGAACCATCTCAATTATCTAGGATGTGACATTTCATTTAATTATGATAATGATATAAATAATAAAATAGCAAAATTCCAGGGAATATGTGGTACGATAAAACGAACACTAAATAACAAAACAAAAAGAGAGACCCAACTGAAATTTTATAAAATGTTGGCAGTACCGGTACTGCTCTATGGTTCAGAAGCCTGGATACATAAAAAACAAGATCTAAGTAGGATAACGGCGGCAGAAATGAAATTTTGAGATCTGTTAAAGGGTGCACTAAGGAAGACAGAATCAAGAACACAGAATAAGACAGGAACTTGAAATATTTGCAATAACTGATAAAATGGATACATATAGACAAAAATGGAAGCAACACATAGACAGAATGAATGAAGATAGATATCCAAAACAAATAACAAAATACAAACCTAAAGGCACCCGAGATGTGGGCAGACCTAGAAAGAGATGGGCTGAAGTCGGAACGGGTCAACAGACCTAATCCATGAATGAAGATGATGATGATGACATGTTTTAAGAATGGAAGATGAGCGATGGCCGAAACTACTGTATTAATGGCAACCGAGCAGAAAGAAGAAAAGGAGACTAAAGTTAACATGGAAGGAAAGCATGAAGATAATAATGCAAGCAAGAGGGCTAAGCATCGAAGATGCCCAAGATCGTAGGCTTTGGAGGTTTGGCACGGGAAGTCGGCAGCAGCTATAAAAACCCGATGATAGAAAATCGAATCCGGACTCCTGAGAGCTAATCAGATATTCTAATTATTAAATAAAAAAGTTCTATTAACATGACTGATTGTAAATATATTGTTGGTTTTGCTTAATTTATTTCTTGTGGTAATTTATACGTAATTTTAAACAAGTTCCACAAGTTAGTTTTCAATATAGTTAATTATTTTAGATTAATTTTGTTTTGGCCATATTCCATGTGATTAATTTATTATTTATTTCAGGATTGTTTCTGTTATGTACACAGGTATCCTCAACTAAAATATATAATTTTTTTTGTTCCACACTTCCGTAATCTTACACGCAAGACGCAAGATTAATTTATCCATCCATCCATAGTAATTCTGCCCGAGGGCAGGTCTTTCACTGTAATCATAGCATTTTCATGCTATGCTTTGCAGCTTTACTAGGGAATTATAGGTGTGGTAGCTTCCCGTTGCTTTCCACACCGGTGAAGGATGATGGTGATAAGGATGTTGACGATTTTTGGGGACCGTTGGGCCCTAAGTTTCCTGACATTTGTCTTACAGGTGAGGAAAAACCCCGAAAGAAACCTCACCCAGGAGCCTCTCCCGACCGGAAATCGAACGCGGGCCCGCTGCGTGACAAGGCAGCATGCTACCTCGGAACTACAGCGGTGGACTGATTAATTTATAATTTTGTAAATTTGCTCTGTATCTATGGGGCACGCCGTAGCGTAGTGGTTAAGGCACTGAGCTACAAGCCGGAGGGTCGAGGGTTCAAGTCCCGTTGGGGTCAAGATTTTTAAACTGACCCAAACCCTCTGGCGGCACTATGGCCCTGGGGTCGACTCAGCCTCTAACGGAAATGAGTACCAGACGCTTGTTCTGGGGTAAAGGCGGGCGTCACGCAGGGCTGACAACCCGGCTGACATAAAGTGCGATTGTCTAGAAAAAGTGGGAGCCTTAACCTCCTACTACCCCAAGGGCCTTCGGGTCTGTTGTGGGATCACTTTACTTATTATGTAGATTATTTAATTTAGGTATATGTTATATTAATTTTAATTACAATATAGACTATTAAGTTACAGGCGTTTGTTTCTGAGTAACTTTGTTCGTTTGTTAGTTTTAAGATTAGTTTCAGTTATGACTTATGAAAGAGAAATCCTGAAGACCTTATCTCCAGGGGGGGGCTACAATTTTTTTCAAGGGGTCCCAAATATTGCAAGTATAATTTATAATAATAGTAATCATTATAATAATAATAATGAATCTAAATAATATATATATATCCACCGCTGTGGTCTGGAGGTAGCGTGCTGCCTTGTCAAACAGCGGGCCCGGGTTCGATCCCCGGTCGAGGCAGTTTTTCTGGGTGAGATTTTTATCGGGGTTTTTCCTCACCTATAAGACAAATGTCAGGAAAACTTTAAGGCCCAAATGGTCCCCGAAATCATATGGCCATCATCGTCCTTATCATTATCATCATCATCCTAAAATTCCCTAGTAAAGCTGCGAGCATAGCATGAAAATGCTATGATTGCAGTGAAAGACCTGCCCTCGGGCAGAATTACGATGGATGGATATATATAAAGTGTTGCCAGTAATGGAAGTAACAGACGAATAGATATCATTGCATTTAGACCATCTTCTAAAATTGGTATGATATTAGATCCTACAATTCGTTTTAAGACTCATAGCGGCCAACTTGAGGCAGTTGACTCTGAAATGAAAGCCATATTTTATGAGCCAACAATTGACTATTACAAAAAGATAAATACCAACTAGACTAGATAGTTTAACTGTCACAGGATTGATGATCGGGACAAGAGGTATTATACTAGGATTCTTAGCCAAATTTTGTAATTCCTTAGATTTGGACAGGATGTATCTTTCTAAGTTACATCGCTGCCATTAGAGGATCAATTTTAAGAAACCTCCTACTTCTTCCTCCTCCTTCCAAGTATTAGGCCAAGGCCTGTTACGATCCTATAGAAAATTTTCCCTCCAACGTTTCATAGGACGGCCCAGTGAACTTCGTCCTGTTGGTATATATTATAAACAGCTTTGGGGATCCGATTTGAACTCATTCTTTCTAGATGGTGTTTCGAATTTAGTTGGTACTGTTTAATATATTCCAAAATTGGCGTAGTCTTCAATTCTTTTAAGATATCGGTGTTCTTTTCCGATCCCATCTGGTGTAACCGCAGTTCTGCGCATGAATCTCATTTCACAAGCCGTTATTCTGCTTTCATGTTGTCTTTTTAGTGTCCATGCTTCACTACCATAGGTCAACACTGGTCTAGCCAAAGTGTTATATAAACGTAATCTGGTGTTTTTTTTTACAAGGGATGGTTTCATAATTTTACAAAATTTCTACTTTATAGTATGTATACTTCGATTAGGCCTACAATTTGAAATTTTTAAAAATGTATTATAAAATGTATTTCATCAATTCCAAAAATTGTCTATCACTTTGTCCTTGAGTAATATCCGTATTAAAAACTATTTCCGAAGATGGCTTGGTAGTCGGGAAGTGAGATTACGTTACAATAAGGATATCTAACATATACATTGATACAAAAACAGTGAATCTCAATTCTCACTGTTAGCCAGGGCACGTACTGTTTCCAGCTGCTGACGTGGGTGGCGACCCTTCTTATCTTGTCACTTAAATAAATAAAGGAATAAAGTATAACAGTTTTAACAAAGATACTGCACCAGGTTCTGCCTTTATTTGTTAGAAATATGTGTAATCCCATTTTGTCTCTCTTTCATTCGCCTGAAAGATGCGGTGTCTCATGGATTTGTTTGTTTGACATTTAAGATAAGGTGTGTCTTGTACGTGTTTTGACATTACAATGCTGATGACATAGATGGGAGTAGTTCTTCACTCAAGTCATGGACCTGAAAGGCTAAAAATATCTACAATATGAATTCCATGTAAATAAGACAAATCTCGTAGTTGTTCCATAATAGGGCCTGTGTTGGCACGCCTCTTTTAAGCTCCAAGGTCTAGAGAAGTGCCTGATGTCACAGGCTAATATGACATTGCAGGGAGTAGCTTTAGCGTAATGCAACATCTCAATATCAGTTTACGTTTTCTTAACCGGGTTTTGCTATTTATAATTCAATTAATTACCAATTTGTTCTCACGATCTTTATGGGTCCAGTCCAGATTCCTCTCCTTGTAAGGCCCGGAAAGTAAAAGTATCTACAAAGCAGAGGTTAATGTAAGAGAATCTTAGCGAATGTTGTTCTAGACCAGGGGCGTCCAAAATACGGCCCTCCACCTCTTTCTATCCGGCTCCTGTAGGTATGTAGCATTCTAATAAATTAAACTATGCTAAGGTAGGTCTGTCCCGCGCCGTAGCCGAGCGGTTAAGGTAGGAAGCCTTGGCGCAGAGCTACGGGACTTGCGCTGGTTCGAGTCTCCATGGGGGAAGAAATTTTCTCATGGTATTTCGGCCAGTATGGGACCGGTGCCCACCCAGCATCGTGATGCATTTGCGTAGCTACAATAAGTAGCGGCTCCAGGTTGAGGAAACCAGCTATAACGGCTGGGGGACTCGACATGCTAACCACATGTCACTCCTACACTGGCTGTTGATCTACCTCTGTGATTGACACATGTGGATGTGAGGCCAGCAGCCGGCTGGTAGGCTAAGGGCCTTGTAGGCCTGTCGCGCCAGGAGTTTTTAAGGTAGGTCTAACAGTAATGGAACAAGAACTTGTGAAATATGTTATAACAACATAACAAGAAAAGTAGGAAATTAACACACGCTTATAATAATAATAATAATAATAATAATAATAATAATAATAGTTCATTCATTTTAACAGATTTCATATTATTTCACATCTTCCTGCGCCCAATTAATCTACTGTCATTCACCACATCTCTCTGAAATCCCAATCTCCATCGTTCAATCCTCTCTTCCCTCATGCTGCTCAAAACACCATCAATCCACGTTATTTTGGTCGTCCTCTTCTTCTTCTACCAAGTGGCACCTATTGTAGTATTCTTCTTGGGATCTGCCTTCTTAATTATTTTTACATGACCACAATATTTTAATTATTTGTTTTTCATGAAATTCACAACTGAAGTTTGACCATTCATATTTCGTTTAATTGTGCCGTTTCTTATTTTATCTTCTAGAAATAATAATAATAATAGTAAAGTAAAGTGATCCCACAACAGGCCCGGAGGCCCTTGGGGTAGTAGGAAGTTAAGGCTCCTACTTTTTCTAGACAATCGGCACTTTACGTCAGCCAGGTTGTCAGCCCTGCGTGACGACCGCCTTTACCCCCCAGAACAAGCGTCTGGTACCCATTTCCGTTAGAGGCTGAGTCGACCCCAGGGCCATAGTGCCGCCAGAGGGTTTGGGTCAGTTTAAAAATCCTGACCCCAACGGGACTTGAACTCTCGACCCTCCGGCTTGTAGCTCAGTGCCTTAACCACTACGCTACGGCGTGCCCCAGAAATAATAATAATAATAATAATCATCATCATCATCCACAACAGCTATAATTAGGGCCTACGGCCCGCGCCACCTTGATGTTTCTTCTATTTGGCCCGCAACAGAAATAAGTTTGGGTGGCTCTGTTCTAGACTATATAAAAAGAGCTAACCCCTGGGATGCCAGATACACTAAATATTACAGAACATAGATGGTCAAGTGCTTATCTTAAGCATAATTGGATTAATTCCGAAAAAAAAAATAGATTCGACAAGGAGTTTTATAAAATCCCCTCCCCCTCCCTCTCACTCACTCAAAATTTAACCCCCCTCGTTGGCCTTTAAAGAATCTTGCCTGTCGGGAGATGCCTTTTCACTGTAGATCACATACTTTTTGACCATACAAGAACATGAAGGATCCTCAGTCCGTTTAATGCTGGGACCTGCTCCGACAACACCAGTACACAAGACAGAACGCACCATTCGTTTCATTTGGAAAAGGAATGCTAATCCTCTCTGCTTCCATGACCATAGCTATAGTATCTTTCAATTTGTCGTTTCTTTTAGTCCGAGATCCGGCTGCAAGATTACTATATTCATCGAGTGTATGAACAAAATCATTTTTTTCATAAAATTTGTGAATTACTGAATACATTTTAGTCGAGTTGCCTATTAAAATTCGGCCGGCAGTATGTTTAATTAAAATATAATTAATTTATTTATTCGAAATAATTTGATTCAGTTGTTATTAAAATAAATTATAATCCAGTTCGCCCTTTATGTATACTACGTACAATATATAGCCTATATATACAAACATATATCCAAAAGGTAGTGTTAATATACATTATACGAAACAAATCACAGCATTTTAAATGAACTGAACTTTATTTGAAACAATATAAAACAATAAATACGTACTTATTGCCACTTTATTACTGACTGGTGTCACAGCCTGCTGTAGCCGCGAGGAGCTTTACGACCAAGTGTGCAATGGTAACTAAAAACTTTCAAGCTCTATACATCGATTTCTGCGAACTGGATTATAATGTATGTTAATAACAAGTGAATCAAATTATTTCGATTAAATAAATAAATTATATTTTAATTAAACATACTGGCGGCTGAATTTAATAGACAACTCGGCAAAAATGTAATCAGTAATTCACAATTTTATGAAAAAAATTGATTTTGTTCATACACTCGATGAACGTAGTAATCTTGCAGCCGGATCTTGGACTATTTTAATCATCGGTTTAATATAATTTATTTAATTTAAGATAGGCCCTATATAAAAAATGCGTGCTAAACCTGGTCAGTAAGTAAGAAACAAACCAACAAGCTATTAGCAGTAGAAATGGATTTTTGGAGGCGATCGGCAAGAATTTCAAGAAGGAATAAGGTCAGAAACAGCACAATAAGAGAAATTATGCAAGTTGGAAAAAACATATTAGGAAAAATAGAAGAAAAAGTTTCAAATGGTAAATATCTAGGAACAATAATCACAAATAGGAATGAGATGCACAAAGAAATTAAACATAGGCTCAATTCTGGAAATGCATGCTATTATGCATTGCAGAGACTCTTGATGTCCCAACTCCTTTCAAAAAACGTTAAACTGAAAATATATAAGCCAGATATAATAAGAACAGTTAAGTCTCGTAGACTGCGATGGGCAGGACATGTTGCACGTATGAGGAATGAAAGACTTGCATGGAAGCTTCTTGTAGGAAAGCCAGAGGGAAAACGCCCAGTTGGTAGACCAAGAATGAGGTGGGAGAATAACATTAACTATGATTTGAGGGAAGCAGATTATACAGGGAATGATTGGAAAGCATTAGCTCAGGATAGGGATGTATGGAGAGCTTATGTCCGTGCGGCCATGAACCTACGGGTTCAATAGTGCCAGTGAGTAAGTAAGTAAGCATGGACACCTCATAAGAATGGAAGAAGAGAGAATACCAAACAAGGTCCTTAATTGCAAAGCTAATGGAAGAAGTGGAAGAGGCAGGCCTAGAGAACGATGGATAGATGGAGTGAAGAGAAGTATGGAAGTTAGATATTTGAGGGAAGAAGATGCTTTAGATAGGAACCTCTGGCGACAAATCATTTGGGTTGAAGGAGAAACACTGTACTGTGGAATATTCCTAAAAAATAGTTAAGATAACGAGTTCCTACATCAGGGAATTTTTACACTGACATTTTTTAATAATATTGTATTAAAGAGTTATGTTATGAGATGCACAACATCTCGCAAAGAAGCTATGCACTGGAATGTTCTTTACGTGGCTATTTAACTCATACGCCAAATGGGAGTCAATGACCAATCACATTTCAATGATTTTTTATTTATAACCAATCACAGTTGTGTTTCGCCTAAAATTTACCAACTAAAGTTTATCATAATAAAGAAAGTACCTCCTTTTTAACATTCTGAATAGGTCATAGCATTATTTTGCAGTGACTGGCTCTAAGAAATACGGCTACCATATTGTATATAGGCCTATATAGTGCATGAATGTCAGAAGAAGACGCATGCGATAGATAATATAAAAAACATTTGTAACAATTGATCATACCACAAAAAAAAATAATAAAAGACTGTTTACACTTTCTTGAACGAATTATTTTTCAGGAAATGATGTTGCAGAAAAATATAATTGCCATATTTGCATCATATGACATCAAATTAATTAATACCTATAACGTTGGTTATAAATTTCTCCACTAGGGTGCATTCTTACAATATTGCGATCCTTTGGCAATAAATAATATGATCTGGTTGCAGTGATGAACAAAGGAAGGAAATGAAGCGTACCAATCGTTTCTCATTTGTTTCCAAACATCGCCGTTTACATTAAATATATAAACATTTTAAAATAACTATAGTTAAATAATGATTTGTGAGTAAACAGCTTAATTTTATTCGTTAAATAGTCCTAGAAAATTCTCTAGATAAATTGGAAATCGCTCGTGGCATTACTTATGACAAATCCCACCGACTTTGTTTTGTATACATTTCGTTTATAGAGAAGCTGTCTTTAGTTTTTAGCAATTTCGAATTTACATTAAATGTTATATATGGGACGACGTAGGTTGATGTGAATGGTATCTGATAGAGTACATCGCTCCGTCCCACGCGGCCAAGATCCTTTGGGTCTAATTAATGCCAGTGAATTATGTTACACATATTAATTATAAATAAAAACCCAATAACCAAACAAAAATTAAAAACATTTAAGAGTTTTTAAAATGTTTTTAATTTTTGTTTGGTGGTTGGGTTTTATTGATAATATGTGTAACATTATGGACGAAGAAGGCCTACAACTCAATGGTATTAATAAGTTGTTAGTTTATGCTGATGTAGTACTATTGGGCGATAGCGAGGAGATACTAAAGGACAACACGCACATACTATTGAGTAACACTAATAAATTGGGACTGGAAGTAAATATCAATAAAACGAAATGTATGGTCACACATAGAAATACTACATTACCTATATAATGGAAATGGACAGCTAATGACGTGAGGGAAATTTTGAGGAAGTGGCTGAATTCAAATACCTAGGAACAATCACAAATGGGAATGAGATGCAAAAGGAAATTAAACATGGCTCAATTCTGGAAATGCGTGCTATTATCCATTACAAAGACTCTTGACGTCCCAACTCCTTTTAAAAAAACGTTAAACTGAAAATAGGCCTATATAAAACTATTATTTTACCAGTTATATTATATGGATGTGAAACATGGAATCTTATTTTAAGGGGGGGAAGGGAGATTACGAGTATTTGAGAATAAAGTTCTTAGGAAAATGTTTGGACCAAAGAGAGATGAACAGACAGGTAAATGGAGAAGACTACATAACTGTGAACTGCATGGTCTTTATGAGAAGCCAGATATAATAAGAACAGTTAAGTCTCATAGACAGCGATGGACAAGTCATGTGGTACGAATGGGGAGTGCAACACGTTCCAAGGAAGCCTCTTGTAGGAAAACCAGAGGGAAAACCCCCAGTTGGTAGACCAAGAATGAGGTGGGAAAATAACATTAATCATGATTTGAGGGAGGTAAACAGGGAATGATTGGAAAACATTAGCTCTGGATGGGATTGTATGGAGAGCTTATGTCCGTGTGGCCACGAACCTACGGGTTCTATAGTGTCAGTGAGTTAGTTTTGTTAGTTATGTGTAACATTATTTATCATCACCAAGAAGATTCTGTGAATTAGTTGATATCAGTCCGTTACGTTGGAAAGAACATGTCGCCGAGACATTGGGTGAGTCCTATCTTCCACTTGAATTAGTTGATATCAGTCCGTTACGTTGGAAAGAACATGTCGCCGAGACATTGGGTGAGTCCTATCTTCCACTTGAATTAGTTGATATCAGTCCGTTACGTTGGAAAGAACATGTCGCCGAGACATTGGGTGAGTCCTATCTTCCACTTGAATTAGTTGATATCAGTCCGTTACGTTGGAAAGAACATGTCGCCGAGACATTGGGTGAGTCCTATCTTCCACTTGAATTAGTTGATATCAGTCCGTTACGTTGGAAAGAACATGTCGCCGAGACATTGGGTGAGTCCTATCTTCCACTTGAATTAGTTGATATCAGTCCGTTACGTTGGAAAGAACATGTCGCCGAGACATTGGATGAGTCCTATCTTCCACTTGAATTAGTTGATATCAGTCCGTTACGTTGGAAAGAACATGTCGCCGAGACATTGGGTGAGTCCTATCTTCCACTTGAATTAGTTGATATCAGTCCGTTACGTTGGAAAGAACATGTCGCCGAGACATTGGGTGAGTCCTATCTTCCACTTGAATTAGTTGATATCAGTCCGTTACGTTGGAAAGAACATGTCGCCGAGACATTGGGTGAGTCCTATCTTCCACTTTGGTGACGCTTGTTTTGATTCCAAGCGAAATAAAAGATTTTAGCTCTTCTTCTTGGGTACAGATGCCCATCTCTAGTCTTGCGATGTACTGTTCTGTCTTCAGAAATGTTCCTGGTAAATATTCAAAACAATAAAAATTGTTCCTGTGATGGCAGTCATCCTCAACAAATTAAAAATTGTTTCAAATACTCAGCAAGGCATTTTGGAACTAGTTCCATTTTCAGAGCTGTTCCATTGGTTTAGTATTTTTTTAATATTGAAATGTCCCTGGTATACTGATCTGATAAGTAGGACAGAAAAAAAGTATTGGTTATAGGCTAGGCTGCATCGTACTTAGACCGCTATGTTTACAAAGTGCACGTTGACACGTACTACTCGGGACAGACTTCTAGTACTGACCGCTTTGTGTAGGAATGGACTCATCTTTGCACAATTTTTGTTTCGTCATTCTGATACAACCACACGTCACGTAAAAACTCCTGGCGCGACAGGTCTACAAGGCCCTTAGCCTACCAGCCGGCTGCTGGCCTCACATCCACATGTGTCAATCACAGAGGTAGATGATAATCAGCCGGTGTAGGGGAGACATGTGGTCAGCATGTCGAGTCCCCCAGCCGTTATAGCTGGTTTCCTCAACCTGGAGCCGCTACTTATTGTAGCTACCCAAATGCATCACGATGCTGGGTGGGCACCGGTCCCATACTGGCCGAAATACCATGAGAAAATTTCTTCCCCCATGGAGACTCGAACCAGCGCAAGTCCCGTAGCTCTGCGCCAAGGTTTCCTACCTTAACCACTCGGCTACGGCGCGGGACACACGTCATGTAAACAGGATCTATTACTGAGGAGAGTCGAACATAACACTCTCCGCTCCGAGCAGGCAGTGGAGACGCTCGACAAAGACACACATTTTGTAAACAATGTGTATAGAAATTAGTTATTATCCTGATATCGCTACAGATAAACATAGATACAGTAGACCTGTCATTGTATACTTGTCTAATATTTGGTTCAGAATTAATGCATTCTTCCTAAAGGTGACTGTGCTATGACTTGGTTTGTAAACCCTATGTGGTATGGCCTATAAAAAGGGAGGTAAAAATAATTTTAAAAATAATGCAGTGAGTTATTAATGTTAACCTTTGCTTGCTCTTATCTCACGTTTACTTCGTAGAAAGAAAAGTAGGTAAGTCATTAAACGGTAAAGAAGGTAAGGTGTACAGTCTGTATGGACAGAGTAAGTGGCAGGGAAATATTACCGGATTCTGTATACCTGTAAACGAACGGCATGTGAAAACTTGACCGTGATATTTTTTAAATGATCACTCAACACCAAAAACTTGCAAGTCAACGTTTATATGTTTAAAGCTTTTATGAATTCTTAGAAGATTATTATTCGAAAAATGTATGAAACTGCTGGAACGTTAATAAGCAATTATATGCTCCCTAGTAATATAGAATTTTTGTTTTCATCACATAATAAATGACATACCGATACAGGGTGTTTTAAAATTATAGATTATTCATGTAAAAAGTTCAATAATATATTTAATTTTAGGAAGTTATATTTTGAGGAAATTGAATGCACGGGTTGTGAAAAGATATATATAGAGAAAACAAAAAGAAACCTAAAAATTAGAACCAAAGAACACATAAGAAATATTAAAAATGGAGAAATTGAAAAATCTGCAGTTGCTGCTCATGTTTGGTCTGAAAAACATAATATAAATTCAGACACTAAATTATTAAAACAGTTAGAAAATACAAAAGAGCTGACTATTTGGGAAAAAATTATATTCAGAAGAACAGAAACAGAGTTATGAATTTTGATATTCGGAGGGAGGGTGACCTTGTTTGGAGGTTCTTTGGCCAACCACAGGATGGAGCTGACATCGACATCCAGGTGGTGCAACATAACAACATAAATAAAACCAGTCTGGGAAAGCTGACGATAAAACAGAATTGTTTTGAAACATGTCCAAGAACAAATCAACATTAATATTGAGGTAAGATGTCCAGACCAAAAATAATATAATTCAATAATATAGTCTATTGACATCATGGCTAGTGACCAAAAGTAATGAACACAGAAGCTAAGCAATTTGAGAAATAAAAAAAGCGTACGAAAATATAAAATTTTATGGTTTTCGTCTCGTACTTGTTTAATACAGAGATATAAACAATCGTGATATGTTTGAAATGTATGAGGAACATGATATAGTAACTATAAATAAAATTAAAAGTAATGCAATAACTATAGGAGCAACTCATTACTTTCAACTACGTATAAAATTCAAACAAATATATTAGTAAGCAGACTTACTCTCGATATTGATGACGTAATAGGTGATAATGTGAATTTAGAAGAAATAGGTCTTCAATAGATCAGATTTTTATTATAAGATAATTATAGAAAATAAATGGAAATATAATGGCACTGTATATCAACTATATGTAGATTTCCAAAAGCATGTACGAAATTAAGATGGGGAAGTTTTATAGTATTCTTTTGGAATTCGGAATTCCTGGAAAGATAGTTAGACCCACCGGAATGTGTATAAATGTCACAAATAATAAGCTCACGCATAGAAATACATTATAATGGAAATGGACAGATAATGAAAAATGAGCGACATTTTGAAGTGGCTGAATTCAAATACCTAGGAACAATAATTATAACAAACAGGACTGACATTATAATGGAAATGGACAGTTATTGACAAATGAGCGACATTTTGAAGAAGTGGCTGAATTCAGATACCTAGGAACAATAATTACAACAAACAAGACTGAGATGCAGAAAAAAAAATAGAATAGGCTTAATTATGGAAATAAATGCTATTGTAGAATTACAGGGACTCTTGTCACAACTTCTCTAAAAAAAAAAAAGTAAAACTGAAAATATAAAAATGTTATTCTCCCACTTGTATTATATGGGTGCGAAACATGGGCTTTTACTTAAAGAGAGGAAAGAAGATTACAAGTATTCGAGAATAAAGTTCTTAGGAAAATGTTTGGACCATAGAGAGATGAACAGACAGGAGAATGGAGAAGACTACATAAGTGAGCTGTATGTTCTTTATGGGAAACCTGATATAATAAGAGTTAAGTCTCGTAGACTGCAATGGACAGGATATGTGGCATGAATGGGGAACGGAATATGGGCATGGAAACTTCAGGAAAATCAGAGAAAAAGCGCCCAGTAGGCAGGCCAAGAATGAGGCGGGAGAATAATATTAACCATGATTTGATGAAGGTATATTATACAGGGGATGATTGGAAAACATTAGCTCAGAATGTGGATGTATGTAGAGCTTATGTCCGCGCGGCCATGAAGCTCTGTCGAAAAAACATGCATTTCCTTAGCTATTAACCTCAACCCCAAAAACTCTAATCTCCGGGGGGAGGAATAGCGAGGCTTCGTCTGCTCTAATCTCAAACCCAAGAACTCGCACTTTCCAGAAACTAATATAAAACATAGTACTTTTGATTTAAAATGCAATCAGTTATAAGTAGGGCTAGGATTTTTATGTAATAAAAGATAAGATTGCAATACAGATAATATATTATTCAACTGTTTGTGTGTGAAACCAAAACAAAAGACAGAAGTCTAACATCTCGTTATACTACGTTGCAATCTTACCTTTTAGTACATAAAAATTCTATCTCTAGTTATAAGGTTTCTTCTTTCTCCTCATTTTTCTTTTTCAAATATGGAGTTGCAAGGTTTTGATTGACGCAAACGAATGTAGTATTCACATTAGAGAAACAGACAGGTGAATGGAGACAACTACTAAAAGTGTGCTACTTGATTTTTTATAGAAAACTAGACTTAATAAGAATTAAGTCTCGTAGACTGCCATAGGTAGCAGATGTTATACGAATGGGGAATGAAAGAGGGGCATCGGAACATTTTGTAGGAAAAGCACTGGTAGGTAGGCCATGAATGAGGTAGGAGAATAACATTAACTATGATATGAGGGTAACATTGGAAAATATTAGCTCAATGTAGGGATCTATGGAGAGCTTCTGTCCGCGCGGCCATGAACATCAGAGTTCGATAGTGCCCGTGAGTGTATTGGTTAGGTAATTGCAGTGTTCATATTTGCGAATGATTGTCAAAAATCTCATGTTAGGACAACTAGATAGTATAACTGTCACAGGATTGATGGTCGGGGAAAGAGGTACTATACCAGGATTCCTAGCCAAATTTTGGAATTCCTTAGATTTGTACAGGGTGTATATTTCTAAAATTGCCATCGCTGCCATTAGATGATCAATTTCAATTTTAAGAAACCATTTTTTACAAAATTTCTACATTGTAATATGTATACTTTAATTAGGCGTACAATTTGAATTTTTTAAATGTATTTACAAAATTTATTTCATAAATTCAAAAAAATTAAATTGTCTATCACTTTGTCATTGAGGCAATCCTCTAATGAGGAAAGTTGTATATGATTTTTAAAAAAATGTGTTTTTTATTCTCATACCAATGACATTTTATATAGGATTATCTTATTCATACTCGTATTGCAGTTAGATCTTTGGTAATGTTTTCAGTAGCCGTGTTGTGTGCGGTGCCAAAAATAACATAATGTATGATTCACAACTTCGTTTAGATAATGCTAAAAGAGCAAAGAGACTGCCATTTCTGAATGAAGTTGATCCATCGTAAATTGTACTTAATGCTTAAGTAATTTAACTCTGCGACGGCCTTGTTCTGCGTAGTCATAGCACTTTGTTTCCTTTTCATTCATGTATTTATGACTGAAACAAACTTAGATTTAAGAAATAACTGGGTGAGGTGTTTTCCCGGGATTTTTCCTCGCCTGTAAGACAAATGTCAGGTAGCTTTGAGGCCCAAAAGGTCCCCAAACATCATCTTGCCATCATCATTATCATCCCTCGGTGTGGAAAGCAACGAGAAGCTACCACACCTATAATTTCCTACTGTCCGACGAGTTTAGCGCTGGGAGGTAGGGTATTCTTGCCATTCGGTTTCTTTTGTTCTTACAACCGAGTCGAAGGGATGTATTATTCATTCACAAATATGCAGTTTTCTGTGATTATGTCCTTCGTAAATAGGGCGAATGTTTTCAATATGAATGTACTTCCTTCCTGATTGATGTTATCATTCAGTATCCATCCCCATACCACATTCCTTTGAGCGCTAAACTCTTCGGAGGACGACAGTAGTACAGCTGCAAAGCATAGCACTGCTATGATTGCAGTGAAACACTTGCCCTAGGGCAGAACACTAAATAAAAATAAACGATATAGGTCTATAAAGTACCGTATAGCCTAATTTATAGTTTTCTTACTATGTGGTTTCGTTTGATTTGTTAAGAATAACTTGTTTATTTTATTATATGTATATGGTATGATAAGAAAAATAAATGCCTGGACGGGATTCGAACCCGGATCTCTGAGTCTGTACCTCAGTGTGATATCCATTACATATTATGGATATCACACTGAGGTACAGACTCAGAGATCCGGGTTCGAATCCCGTCCAGGCATTTATTTTTCTTATCATACCATATTAAGCTTGCATTGCTCAATGTTAAATATTTAATTATAACATATATATAATATATATATATATATAAATGAGTGAGAGTTTGTCCTTTGTGGACTCAAAAACTCCATCCATCCATAGTAATTCTGCCCGAGGGCAGGTCTTTCACTGCAATCACATCATTTTCATGCTATGTTTTTCAGCTTTACTAGGGAATTGTAAGTGTAGTAGCTTCCCGTTGCTTTGCACACCGGCGAAGGATGATGATAAGGTTATGATGGCCGGATGATTTTCGGGGACCGTTGGGCCCTAAGCTTCCTGACATTTGTCTTACAGGCGAGGAAAACCCCTGGATAAAACCTCACCCAGGAGCCTGTCCCGACCGGGAATCGAATCCGGGCCCGTTGCGTGACAAGGTAGCACGATACTTCGAGACCACAGCGGTAGACATTCAAAAAACTACTTAACCGATTTGAATGATTTTTTTTATCATTTACTGAATTTTTCTGGGGCAATTAATTTACTACTGTTATCCTACGTACTATAGGGCCGGAGCTAAAAAAAAAAAAAAAGAAAGAAAAGAAAAAAAGGACATAATTGCACTAAAAAAGTCGTCTTTTGGAAACGCTTAAATGGCTTACGCAACCTAATAAACATATCAAATTAATGTACAAAAAATTCTACAAAAAAATCCGCTTCAGCATATATCTCTTTTACGGATAACCGTTTTTGTCTTTCAGCTCATAGATGCCAAGATGACCGGAATAAGTAGATTCTGGGGCAATGCCAGGTAATCTGAAATAATTACGAAATACATTTATAATTATTTTTCCTTTTACTTATTCAAGTAAACATAAAAAAATAATTTGTATAGGCGTAGAAGTGCACGCGCCGGTTATTAGCAAGCAGGTCTATAGCCTAGTTTATAGTTTTTTTTTTTTTCCATGTATTTTTGTTTGATTTGTGAAGAGTGACTTATTTATTTTAAGCGATATTATTAATAAACTAAATAAATTAACAGCCCCTTTTGAACATTTGCCAAGAAATTTATTTACAAGTACACACACAAGATGCAACATAAATGTAAAAAGAATTCCTAAGAATGTAAGTTCCCATTATTTTTGCGATGCGCCGAGAACACGCACGCACGCGGCGGCCTGGAAAAAAGAAAAAGAGTTGTCGGGCGATACAATCTCGTGTACATTCTCTATTCAAGTGCACGGATTCCTCAACTTCAATTACAGTTAGAATAATCACCTACGTAGCTTTGTCACAGATGTTCAAAATTATGTCCTTGTACAGCCGCACCTGACTCTTAAGAAAGTTTGAAATTGCTGTCTTCTGTACTAATCCTTCAGACATTTCTTTGGACTGACTCCAACATTTCATCAATTTCAAGTTTTCCACGGTAAACACACGGTGGTATATACTCGGTTATCTACCGACAATGTCCCGCGACGTAGCCGAGTTGTTAAGGCAAGAAGGCTTGGCGCAGAACTACGGGACTTGAGTTGGTTCGAGTCCCCATGGGAGATGAAATGTTCTCATTGAATTTCGGCCAATATGGGACTGGTTCCCATCTAGCATCGTGAGGCATTTTGGTAGCTATAATAAGTAGTGACTCCAGGTTGAGAAGACCAGCTATGACGGCTGGGGGACCCGACCAAAATATCCTTAATACTAGACTTAAAATAATCTATTTTATTATATAAGTTCCGTAACCTATAAATTTTACCTAAAATAATTATATGCAGACCACATGACACCTCTACACTGACTTATGATCATCTACTTCTGTGATTAACACGACGTGAGGCCAGCAGCCGACTGGTAGGTCAAGGGCCTTCTAGGCCTGTCGCGCTTGGAGTTTATCTACCGAGAATCCATTAAGTTTCCCTAAATGTACAGTATTTACTATATTATGCACAATATTTTGAGGTGTTTCACCTATTATCTATGTCAACGGAGTAAATAGAAGGGACGTCATTTTACCACCCCCACTACTGTAGGGGTGCATACAATAACTAGGCCAAAGCTAGGAATGTGGCTGTTACCAGTTATAAACCAACTCGCCCAAAGCTGTGAAAACTAGGAAATAAAATATTATAATTTATCCTTTTTTCAGAGGATTTTTGTAAAAAAATATGATATATAGTTTTTAATTCCTAACTTATTTTGATATACTTTCAATTTATATTTAGATTTATATAACTAATATAATGCAAAACACACAGTTTTAGTATGACTATTTAACTCATGCCACAAATGCTAGTCAATGACCAATCACGTTTCATTGAATGTTGTTTTACAACCAATGATAATCGTGTTTCACCTCGCTCTTTATCGATTTCTCTTTATCAGCTCCTGCTTTTGTGATAAAGAAAGCTCCTCCTTTTTAATGTTCTGAACAGGTCAAAGCATTATTTTTCTCAAACAAATACATTGAATATAGCAAATAATGAAAAGATTCCTTGATTTTACTTAGTTGTTTACTAAAAAAATAAATGAATAGCCCGTAATAATGTTGATTATGATATATAGTTTGATATGTCTCATTATTTCTCCACTTGGGTGCACTCTTACAATATTGCGATCTTATTTGGCAATAAATAATATGATCAAGGTGCTGTGAATTAACATAACCTCACATTTCTGCTTTGTCTTCAAACATCGCCGTTTACATTAAATATATAAATATTTTAAAATAACTATAGTTAAACAATGATTTGTGAGTAAACAGCTTAATTTTATTCGTTAAATAGTCCTAACAAATGCCACTCTTGATTTCCAAATTCTCTAGATAAATTCACTCCTCACTTCGTGAGTCGTGAATTTATCGATAATTTGGAAATCACTCGTGGCATTACTTATAATTTTCGGGGTGGCAGACCGGCGGAGGGCCATCTATTGTTAACAGTGTAGTTCAGTACTGACATTGTATTGACAGCACAAAAAACATTTGTCTTTCTTAGTAGACTGTTCTTAATTCTAGCAGTGTGGTGAATTTTAGAATTGTCTTGAAAATTCAGTAAATACATAATTTATTTAGTAGAATTAAGTGTTTAGTTAGCATTTAATAGATTGTTTTTATACCTTTTTAAAAAAGTATTTTAGATAATTTTTTTAGTAATACTTAGTGCTTAGTTATTGTGTGATGGATATAAGGAAAACACAGACGTTTGTGTGTGTGTGTGTGTGTATATATATATATATATATATCCATAGTAATTCTGCCCGAAGGCAGGTCCTTCACTGCAATCATAGCATTTTCATGCTATGCTTGCAGCTTTACTAGGGAATTGTGTAGGTGTTGTAGCTTCCCGTTGCTTTCCACACCGGTGAAGGATGATGATAATGATAATGATAATGGTAAGGATGTTAATGATAAGGATGATGACCATATGATTTCGGGGACCGTTTGGGCCTTAAAGTTTTCCTGACATTTGTCTTACAGGTGAGGAAAAACCCCGATAAAAACCTCACCCAGAAAAACTGCCCCGACCGGGGATCGAACCCGGGTCCGCTGCGTGACAAGGCAGCATGCTACCTCGAGACCACAGCGGTGGACACACACACACACACACACACACACACACACACACACACACACACACATATATATATATATATATATTATTAGTTTCGGTATACATTTGAACAGTAGAAGTTGGGATTTAAATATGCATACACAGGAGATCTTAAACAGGTAGAAAGAAAAAAAACATGTATATATATATATATATATATATATATATATATATATATATAGGTATAAGTTAAAAAATAACTATTATATATTATATTACTATTATACATTTTCGAATTGTTCAGTATATAATCCAATATAATTTTTTCATAACATAATTTAGAAGACTGATGCATTTGTAACAGAGAGTAGGACCTTCCCCTTTACTAGCTGCCTGTACCTGCTAGTGAAATGAGTGAAGGGAGGATCTCTATCAACTGGTTTGAAATAGATAATAGTTACATTATATGGATGCGAAACATGGACTCTTTAAGAGAGGAGAAAACAGTATGAGGATTTGAGAATGGAGTTCTTAAGAAAAAAAATTGGACCAAAGAGAGATGAACAGACAGCAATTTGAGAAGACTATGTAACAGTGAGCTACATGGTCAGTATAAGAAACCAGGTACAATAAGAACGGTTGAGACTCGTAGACTGAGATGGGCGGGACATATGGCACGAAGGGATTGAAAGAGGGGCATGAACTTTTCTTGTAGGAAAACCAGAGGGAAAACGCCCAGTTGGTAGATCAAGAATGAGGTGGGAGAATATTATTAACTATGATTTGATGGAATTAGATTATACAAGGGATAATTTGGAAATATTAGCTCAGAATAGCGATGTTTGGAGAGATTATGTCCGCGCGGCCATGAATCTTCGGGTTTGATAGTGTCAGTGAGTTAATTATACATTCTCAATTCAAGTGCACCGATTCCTCAATTTCAATTACAGTTAGAATAATCACCTAGTTTTGTTACAGATGTTCAAAATTAGGTTCTTGTACAGCCGAACTTGGCTCTTACGAAAGTTTGATATTCCTGTCCCCTACACTAATCTTTCGCAGATATTTCTTTGGATTGGTTTCCAACATTTCACCAATTTCAAGTTTTTCACGGTAAACACGCGGTGGTTTACACTTCGTTATCTATCGAGAAATTAGGACTGGAAGTAAATATCAATAAAACTAAATATATGGCCACGCGTAGAAATACATTATATTACGGAAATGGACAGCTAATGACAAATGAGGGAAATTTTGAGGAAGTGGCTGAATTCAAATATCTAGGAACGATAATCACAAATAGGATGACATGCACAAAGAAATTAAACATAGGCTCAATTCTGGAAATGCATGCTATTATGCATTGCAGAGACTCTTGATGTCCCAATTCCTTTAAAAAAAACGTTTAAACTGAAAATATATAAAACTATTATTCTACCAATTGTATGGGTGCGAAACATGGACTCTTACTTTAAGGGAGGAAAGGAGATTACAAGTATTTGAGAATAAATTTTTGGACCAAAGAGAGATGAACAAACAGGTGAATGGAGAAGACTACTAACAATGAACTACACGGTCTTTATAGGAAGTCAGATATAATAAGAACAGTTAAGTCCCGTAGGCTGCGATGGGCAGGACATGTTGCACGCATGGGGAATGAAATACTTGCATGGAAGCTTCTTGTAGGAAAGCCAGAGGGAAAACGCCCAGTTGGTAGACCAAGAATGAGGTGGGAGAATAACATTAACTATGATTTGAGGGAAGTAGATTATACAGGGAATGATTGGAAAGCATTAGCTCAGGATAGGGATGTATGGAGAGCTTATGTCCGCGCGGCCATGAACCTACGGGTTCGATAGTGCCAGTAAGTAAGTATCTATCGAGAATCGATCAAGTTTCCCTAAATTTGTTTACAAGATCATGGAGTTGCGGGAACATCGGGAGATTTCCTTAAAAGAGCAGTTTCACTCTTCTGCAATTTTTTTTACTCATGAATCATACATAAAACTTCTCTGCTTTAAAGTGCACTTACATTGTTGCATTATAGCAATACAAACACACTTACGACGTATCGCACCTTGGGAAGAAGACGGCCATAAGTGTAAAAAAGTCTATTTCCGAGTTATTCGCAATAACATTTTTAAAAAAAGGTATGGTGACTATAATTTTTATTATGGACACAATGTTATCCTGTCTCCATTTGTTGCACATGACTTGTGGCTGTAAGGGAATAAATTCGAAACCATTTTTTCTAACTCAGTAGTCGTAACTCAATTTATGATATTTTTACACTTGTGGCCATCTTCTTCCCAAGGTGCCATACTGTTAGCGAATTTGAGTTCTCATGAAAATATTCTTGAAAACTTCTTCACCGATTCTATCTAGTAAACCTCTCTAGCGGCAGCAATTTTTGTTTCATCGAATCCAAACTTGGTATAGTCTTCTTCCTTCCAAGTATTAGGCCAAGGCCTGTTACGATCCTATAGAAAATTTTTCCTCCAGCGTTTCATAGGACGGCCCAGATATCTTCGTCCTCTTGGTATATAATTATAAACAGCTTTGGGGATACGATTTGAACTCATTCTTTCAAGATGGTGTTTCCAATTTAGTTGGTACTGTTTAATATATTCCAAAATTGGCGTAGTTTCAATTATTTTAAGATATCGGTGTTCCTTTTCCGATCCCATCTGGTGTAACCCGCTGTTCTGCACATGAATCTCATTTCACAAGCCGTTATTCTGCTTTCATGTTGTCTTATTAGTGTCCATGCCTCACTTTCATAGGTCAACACTGGTCTAGCCAAAGTGTTATATAAACGTAATCTGGTGTTTTTTTTGCACAAGGGATGGTTTCATAACTTGATTAATTATTCCCAAACTTTTATTATAACTAGTAAATTTTTCAGGGATATCCTTTTCATCCCAGATAGAGAGATAATATCCAAGATATTTAAATTGATTAGATCTCTCTAAAATTTTATTCTGGAGACAGATTTTACTTTGTATGGGGTCCTTCCCATGAAGTGCCTTGGTATAAAGTAATTAATTAAAAGTAAGGTCGAGGTTGTTAACCAGAAAATTGGGATATTATAGGTGTAGGAGTTGACCTGAAGCGAACATTTAAAAATCACTCTAGCGGTGCAATTTTCTCCAATCATAGGCGAAGTAGGACTAACAGAAGAGGGGTTTACCTGAAATCCGAAATACTCTAGCAACCGCCTTATTTGTTTCCTCAGAATGTATGTATACGTTTGAATTAATCCTTAAATTGGAAATGTATCCTTTAAGATACATTGATTACATTTATTATTTAGGTGTCAAATTATACAATGTGCAATTGGGTAATAACGGTTATGAATGATTTGCTTTCACCGCAGTCCGATACTTTTTAAAAAGTTGGCATCTGAAATAGAGTTTTTCCAGTTTAGCAAAATATTTATATATTCCGTAAACTACCATAATGAGATCATTACGATGAATTCACAGTTCCTGAGTGACGGACTATTTTTTTATTATTTTTTTTTGCGTCATGTTAGCAGTTAATGTATAATACATGTGTGAAGTCCCGAATTCAAATTTGGAGCGAATCCAACTGATTACTTATTTTTTCTCACTCGTCAAGGTAAATGCTGGCATGGAATTTCATTAAGGGGACTCTCATCACCATTAATTACTATTTCTTAATTCATTATAAGGTGTAAATTAATTCAAGTGAATTTGTACAAAATACAGAAATACACATAAATAATAGTTTAAAAAACTAAAACAACACGCTTTATTAGAAAACCGAACTAAAAAATGAAAAATAATTGTAATTTCCAACATGCTTGGGATAAAATTAAAGTGGTCAACAAAAAAAAAATAATCTCCGACACATTTAGAATAAAACTATAGAGTTATCTACAAAAAAATTAATTTTATCATCAAAAGCGTGGGGTGCTTTATATCAATTAATGCATTTCATAATATGTAAGAGATATTGGTAAAAGTAAAGTCTCTAAGAAGAAAACGTAAAAACCATAAAAAGCACCCCACGCTTTTGATGGTAAAATATTATGAAATTATTGTATTGTCATGGGTCCTTTACAAGTATACAAACTTTCAAGTCGATCCAATGTTTCTAAGTGGGTGAAAATCGTGTTCAAAGATTCCGTTACATAGATACATGGACAGATACAGGTCAAGCTAATATAAAGCGTGTAATAGATATTCCACCGTTGTGGTCTCGAGGTAGTAGTGTGCTGTTTTGTTACGCAGCGGGCTCGGGTTAGATCCCCAGTCGGAACAAGTTTTCAATGTTTTAAGGCCCAAACGGTCCCCGAACACTATCTGGTCGTCATCATCATCATACTACTCTCATTAGATTAAGTTTAGTTGCTTCTCCTGGCGCATCATTACCATCATCATCACCTTTCATATAATCGAGGCAGCGTAACCCTGCCTTCCAGGCGCCCCAACCTTAGAAGTGGGTTACAAGTACGCCATGCCTGGAGAGAATACAGATGTCATAATGACAACCTGGGTCATTGATTAAAATAATCTATATAACTAACTCACTGTCACGATCGAACCCGTAGGTTCATGGCCGCATGGACATGAGCTCTCCACACATCCCTATCCTTAGCCAATGTTTTTCAATCATCCCCTGTATAAAATCTACTTCCTCAAATCATGTTTAAACTTATTGTCTCACCTCATTCTTGGTCTACCAACTGGGAATTTTTCCCCTGGTTTTCCTACAAGAAGCTTCCATACCCTCTTGCATTCCTCAATCGTGCCACGTGTCCTGCCCATTTCGGTGTACGAGACTTAACTATTCTTATTATATCTGGTTTCCTATAAACATTGTTATGTACATAGAGTATTACTGTGAGATGCTGTATATCTAAATATCTTATGACGCCTTATGATCAAGATATTTAATGGAATTGAATTAAAACGGAACTACAAATGACGTCAATTTGATAATAATATCGTTAATGTTGCAAAAAAGGAAATTAATTAAGTGACATTATCTCAGTGGAATGTAAGTGGGAAGAGAATAAAACGAGTTTTGTAATAAATATATTCCCGCCTTTCTGAACATTTCATCACAGTATTTTTAATCCGTACGTGTTGAATATTGGATGAGACATGACAATAAAGTGCAGTTACTGGAATCAACTCATCATTACTACTTAATCATGTTACCTTTAAGACGAGTGAAAAACAGCATCCAGTTGGTCAGTAAGCTGAATTTAAAGCGTGTATTCTGACACTAATTCCTTTTAAAAATAACTTTAAATCTAATATCTAAAAAATTGTTTGTTTGTTGGTTTGTTTGTTTGTACTTTATGCGCGGTCATATCGTAGATCCGATTGTGATGGAGCTTTTTGCAAAATATTCAGGAGATTCCCGGGATGAACATAGGCTAGGCCTATAAGAGAGTTGTGATACTCAACTCCTACATCCTTAAAATCGCCGTTTGTAGTGGAAAACGTGAAAACCAAGGGAATATATAACATTAAACAAATATTAAATATTATAAAGCATGTATAAAGTATATAAGAAAAGCATGTAACCAATATGTTTATATTTTGGGACAAAAATTAGTGCAGATGTAAGTGATGGTGCTGAAATTAATGGAGAATAAATAAAGGAAAATCTGTAATATCAAAGTTAAATGGTGTTTTATGGGACAATAATAATAATAATAAATAATAATAATAATAATAATAATAATGAGTTTAATGGCATACGGCGCAGAAGCATGAGAATTAAAATTTAGAACAGTAAGTTAAATTTTGCAGAAATTGATTTTTGGAGGCGTTCGGCTGGAATTTCTAGAAGAGATAAAATAAGAAACAGCGTAATTAAACAAAATATGGACGTTCAAATTTCAGTTTGGATTTAATAAAAAACAAACAATTTAAATGGTATGGTCATGTAAAAATAATGGCAGAAGACAAATTTGCAAGAAGAATACTAGAATGGGTGCCACTTGGTAGAAGAAGGGGAGGACAGCCAAAAATAACGTGGATTGAGCAGCATGTAGGAAAAAGGATTGGGCGATGGAGATTGGAATGACAGAGAAGTGGAGGAGAATGACAGTAGATTAATTGGACGCAGGAAGATGAGAAACATCGTTGAAACAATAAAATAAATTAAATAAATGTTATAAATAATTGCAATACTACCTGTAAAATAATTACAATTCGTATTTTAAATCTGATCACTTTTCTGTCGAAATAGTTAAAAGTAGACAAAAACTAAACATTATTTTTAATTTAGGTAAAATTTTTTATCACTCACGTCATATTATTCTTCTTATTTAATTATAAACCAGTTTCGGAATTTAGTTTCTGTTCCATCCTCAGTATTACCACGACCGTTGTTTTGTCGTCTTGAAGAGCAGTCCTTCGCTCCTTCTATTGGCAGACTGAAAAACCTCGAAACCAGTTCATTCTCCCCGGGAATTTTGAAGTTTAGTCTGCAAATGGAAGGAGTGAAGGACGGCTCTTCAAGACGGCAGAACAACGGTCGTGATAATACTGAGTATGGAACAGAAATTAAGTTCCGAAACTAGTTTATAGTTAAATAAGAAGAAGAATAATATGAGGCGAGTGATAAAAAAATGTACCTAAATGAATATGCCTCGTAGTGTGAATTCCTAAAATAAGTAATTATTTTAATACTTAGTCCTTTCGTACTAAAGTATCATAAAATTTAATGGATAGAAACCAACCTGGCTCACGCCGGAGGCACAGTATTTTTTCAAAGGTACATCATCATCATCTAGGGATTAAGCCTGTTGGCTCGTTCCGGTTTCATGAAATCTAGAATTGTTAAGATTGTTCAACTGTGTGGGCGTCCAACATTTCTCCTTCCGTGCGGTTTATAATTTAGCAATGATTTTGGAAATCTTTCTTCTGGCATTCTATCATTGTGTTCTTTACATTATAAAGAGTTATAATCTTAGAATGAAAAAAAAATCATGTTTAATTATTCATACGGGATTGGAAGGAGTATGGTAAGGTATTGGAAATTCCAGTATCCGTGATTTTTGCCTGTCGGCAAAAAAGAGGAAGCGTATTCACTTTCTTGAAACAATTCTCGCTATTTGTAAGTCATGTTCAACTAAGCAGGGTGGAGAAAGTTACGAGACAAGTTCATTCTCCGAGTTTGACAGGGGTCTTAGTAACATTCAATTGCAGTTCTAAGAAAAATGTTAATTGAATGTAGCTTCACTTCCAATCATATCTAGGCTTTTCAATAATTTAAATGGAATGTTAACTTTTTAAATTGTCCACTGTCTCCGTTGGGATATATTTTTAGAATGTAGGTTATAGTCCAGTTGTGATAACCGCCGTCTTGGCGTATCCTAAGGCAAGTGGCAGAAGGGAACATTGCCGAGTGGGAGGGAAGTAGTAGCCATGCAAATAGTATGTTACGATGCGAAGTTGGGAAATGGTTTTTACAGAATCGAGGGAAAATGTTTAAAAACCGAGCGATAGGGAGGTGCTGAAATGAAGATGTAGTAGAGAGCAATAGCAGGATACCAAAGGATCGATAAGAAGAAAAACGAAGATATAAGATCAGAACTTAATATATTTAATCTCTGTGAAAGAATAAAATATTATCAAAATGCTTATCTTCAGCACGTATTACGAATGAATGAACAGCGCATACCAAGAAGAATGTATAATTATAAACCAAAAGGGAGAAGAATGTTGGGAAGACCATTGAAGAGATGGACGGACCAATTCGACCTATAATGAGATCGGAACAGGCCATTGGGCTTAATCCTTGTTGTTGTTGATGATGATGCGATAGGGAGGTTTTTAATTTCAGAGATTCTGTAAAACACTTCACAATCGTGCGTTGTACATTAGTTTTTGCGCGATGGTGTTTTCAAAATAATAAATAATAGTAAAATAATATCTTTGTTGGAAATATTTGCGTTCATTATGACATCTATACGAAAACAAGTGTAACTAAATTAGTATGGTTCAAATTCTTCGCTGTAGGGGGAGAGCGCCCAAATCTCTGTTAAGGGAAACATGGGCTTACAAGACAAGAATAAACAATTGACTAACGTTAACGGTGTGGGAAATGTTTATTAGTTGAAACAGGAGGCCCTGAGAACAATTATTGATAAAATGGCGGCAATTATGTATTTATTGTTTTATATTGTTTCAAATAAAGTTCAGTTCATTTAAAATGCAGTGATTTGTATCGTTAGTGTATATTAACATTTTGGATATTTTTTCTATATACATTGTACGTAGTATACATAGAGGGCAGTGGTTTTATTTCCCGCACGTGGGTAAATGTAATATTACAGTATAGTTATTTAGATTGGCAATCCCGAAGTGTAGGAAGTTGAACTTTCAATCATTGCTATAAGTACAACAAAACGCAGAAGAATGGAGGAAGATCAATGGATGGACAGAGAGGAATGGCGTTTGGTTTTCGGAAGACGGCGGCAGCTGCCATGATACCGGATGATGACCTGCCATATGCGGGATGTAGTTCCATATCCGCCTAGGAAACTATTGACATTCAGCAATCGTTAAGAAAATTTGGGTAACAGATTATGTTACAGAAAATAAAGAATGATAATTAAGGGAGATTTGTAAATTTTCAGTTAATAAATGTGCGTTGTAACATGTTTTGATTACTTAGATAAAATAATTATATTAAGATAGGTTGAGGAAAAACTTCAGTAATGAGAAAAATTATCATAAGTAAAACAATTTTAAAAACAGATAAGAATAAATACATATACCAGTATTTATTTTATTTACAATGTTCTGCCGTCCACCGCTGTGGTCTCGAGGTAGCGTGTTGCCTTGTCACGCAGCGGGTCCGGGTTCGATCCCCGGTCGGGGCAGTTTTTCTGGGTGAGGTTTTTATCGGGGTTTTTCCTCACCTGTAAGACAAATGTCAGGAAAACTTTAAGGCCCAAACGGTCCCCGAAATCATATGCCCATCATCTTTATCATCATCATCATCCTTCACCGGTGTGGAAAGCAACGGGAAGCTACCACACCAACACAATTCCCTAGTAAAGCTGCAAGCATTGCATGAAAATGCTATGATTGCAGTGAAGGACCTGCCTTCGGGCATAATTACTATGGATGGATGTTCTGCCCTAGAGCATGTCTTTCACTGCTATGCTTTGCAGCTTTACTAGGGAATTATAGGTGTTATTGCTACTCGTTGCTTTCCACACCGTGGATGATGATTGTGAGATGATGTTTCCTGAAATTTGTCTTATAGGTGAGGAAAAAAAGGTTTCAGGAAGCTTGTCCCGACCGGGAATTGTTCCCGGGCCTGTTGCGTGACAAAGCAGCACGCTACCACAAGACCAATGTTAAAATTATTTAGGTGAATACTTTAACCATATAGAGACGAACTGACAGGCGAGAGGAGCAAACCACATGATAGTGAGTTACAGGAAACCAGATTAATAAGAACAGTTACGTCTCGTAGACTGCGATAAGTGGGATTGTAGCACGAATGATGCATGAAATAGAGTTCGAAGACGTCATCTCAGAGGGTGGGCCAGGAATGAGGTGGTAAAATAACATTAAGCATGATTTGCGGGAGGTGATTTACCTATGTACAGGGAAAGATTGCAAAATGTTAGATCAGAATGAGGATGTAGAGAGCTTATGTCCTCGTGACCTTGAATCTCTGGGTTCGATAGTGCCAATGAGTTATATACATATATGACATGGTGTCCACCTGGAAGAAGGAGAGGAAGACCTCGAAACTCGTGGATGCAGGAAATAAGAACTGGAATGAGAGCAAAGGAACTGGAGGACATGGATTGGATGGAGAGAGACGAGTGGAGAAGAAAAATAAAACTTTAGGCACAGAAAGATGTGTAAACATTAAAATTCTGTACATAAAAAAATGGCATGAAAAGAAAATAAATGCCTGAGCCGGGATATATATAAACATTGAGAAAACTAAATATCTGTGTATAGGAGAAAAAATGGAAAATACAAATTTCAACAATGGAGAAGAACTAAAACCTAGTATTGAATGCACTTATTTAGGAACAAAATTAGACCATTCAGGCGATAACACAGTGGAAATTAAAAATATAATCGCACAAACAAAACAAGCAATAAATGCTTTAAACTCTGTTTGGTGGAGCAAAAATATTACAAAAGAGAAAATTAACAAATACATCAAACCATAATTCAGAGTATTTTAACATATTGGTTGAAGTCTGGCAAATTTCTACCAGGGAAATGAAAATAATTTTAAGTACAGAAATGGATGTTTTAAGAAGATCAGCTGGAAAATCTAGAATGGATAGAATACGAAATAAAGAAATAAGGGAAATTATGCGTGAACAAGAGAAACCGGACATCACAGACATTATAGAAAAGAAAAGATTGCAGTGGTATGGTCATTTCAGAAGAATGCCAGAGCAAAGATTGCCTAAAATTGTTATGAAATGGATCCCAATAGAAAGGAGGAAGAGAGGAAGACCGAAGAAAACTTCGATAGGAGTATGAGCAGCTATGAATATCAGAGGATTGGAGGAAGATCAATGGATGGACAGAGAGGAATGGCGTTTGGTTTCCGGAAGACGGCGGCAGCTGCCATGATACCGGATAATATATATATATATATATATATATATATATATATGTATATATATTTGTGTGTGTCGCCGTTGCCGAGCTGTTTAATCATGTTTTGGTGTAGAGCTATGGGACTTGCACTGAGGAAGAAATTTTGGCGAATATGGTGCCACCCATCATGGTGAGAATTTTAGGTAACTACAGAAGTAGCACGGTAACAGAGCAGCTCTATCACCAGGAAGGTTCTGCCTGATTGCTGGCCAGCTCCAGAAATTAAACCGGACGGATACAAATGGATCGGGGACGCCAACGAAAGAGATGGATACAGTAGCTGTAATACTTGGAGCCGGAACTAACCAAAAATGTTTAACCCATGCATGAAGAAGAATAAAACAGTAAGTAGCGGCTCCAGGTTGAGAAAATGAGCTGTACAGGTTGGGGGACTCGAAATCCTGGCCACATCTCACCCTTGTAATGGTTAAATGATCGTCTATGTCTATAATTGAGACTTGTGGATGTGAGTCCAGCACCGGCTGGTAGGCAAAGTGCTTTCTAGGTCCATCGCGCCTTGAAGATTGTTTATATATTAATTTAAAAATATCGCGAACAAGCTCATCACTTCATTTTCTACAATAAATGTGATATTTCTTAACTTCATCCATCCATAGTAATTCATAGCATTTTCATGCTATGCTTTGCAGCTTTACTAGGGAATTGTAGGTGTGGTAGCTTCCCGTTGCTTTCCACACCGGTGAAGGATGACAATGATGATAATGATAAGGGTGATGTTGGCCATATGATTTCGGGGACCATTTGGGCCTTAAAGTTTTCCTGACATTTGTTTTACAGGAGAGGAAAAATCCCCATAAAATCCTCACCCAGAAAAACTGCCCCAACCGGTGATCGAACACGGACCCGCTGCGTGGCAAGGCAGCACGCTACCTCGAGCCCACAGCGGTGGACTTAATTAATTAAAATATAAAATTCTAACAACATATGTTTTAAAAAGTGTCCAATTTGCAATCCTAAAGTTCCCTGAATCCTAGATACTTTTCCACTTAAGCCTATCCATATATCTGAATCATATCAAGTGAAGTTGGCAATAATATTCAGTTGTATTGAACTATTGTGATTACAGCTCGTGTACTGCGATGGGCAGGGCATGAGTCACGAATGGAAATTTCTTGTAGGAAAATCAGAGGGAAAGCGACCAGTAGGTACGTAAAAAATGAGGTGGGAGAATAATATTAACCGTGTTTAATGGGGTGAATTACACAAGGGATGATTAGAAACCAGTAGATAAGGTTGTTTGAAGAGTTTATGTCCGCGCGGCAATGAATCTCCTGGTCCAATAGTACCACTGAGTTATTTAATCATATTAATTAATTGTATAATGTTAGCATATTCTATCAATCTCCCATTGAAAATTAACCATGGTTTAGAATTTTTATAAATAAAAATTATTTTTTGCACGGTAGTGCGTTCTGTCGTACTTACAGCAATGGTGACCATGATTGAAAATTCATTTTGCTAAATTTCGGGGTTGCCAACCTATAAATAACTAAATAACTACTGTAATATTACAAGTTACCTATCTAGTGCGGGAAGTAAAACCACTGCCCTTTATGTCTACATTACGTACAATGTATATACAAAAAATACCCAAAAGATAGTGTTAATATACATTACACTTAGCAAATCACTGCATTTTAAATGAACTGAACTTTTTTTAAACAATATAAAACAATAAATTCGTAGTTGTCGCCATTTTATTCCTATTGATGTCACGGCCTTCTGTAGTCTCAACTAAATTATTTTCTGAAATAAAAATACTTTATTTGAAACAATATAAAACAATAAATACGTACTTGCGGCCATGTTATCAATAATTGTTCTCAAGGCTTCCTGTTGTTTCGACTAATAAACATTGGCCAGATTGATAACGATGCATCCATAGTAATTCTGCTCATAGCATTTTCATGCTATGCTTGCAGCTTTACTAGGGAATTGTAGGTGTGATAGCTTCCTGTTGCTTTCCACACCGGTGAAGGATGGTGATGATGACGATGGCTATATGATTTCGGGACCGTTTGGGCCTTAAAGTTTTCCTGACATTTGTCTTACAGATAAGGAAAAACCCCGATAAAAACCTCACCCAGAAAAACTGCCCCGACCGGGGATCGAACCCGGACCCGCTGCATGACAAGGTAGCACGCTACCTCGAGACTGCAGCGATGGACATTTATAACGATAGTCAGTTGTTTATAATGAACGCAAATATTTCCAAAAAATGCTATTATTTTACTATTATTTATTATTTTGAAAACACCATCGTGCAAAAAATAATGTACACGCACGTTTGTGAAGTGTTTTACAGAATCTCGAAAATTAAAAACCTTGCTATCGCTCGGTTTTTAATCATTTCCTCGCTTCTGTGAAAACCCTTTCCCAACCTCGCATTGTAATATATTATTTTCTAAAGATAATTTCATAGTTTTGTCCTTCAATAATAATTTATTGTATAGTCTTAGCATATTGTATCAATCTCTTAATCTCCCACACAGAATTAAGCATGGTTTAGAATTTTCATAAATAATTATTTTATTTTCTAAAGAGAATGTGATGGTTTTGTCCTTGTCCGCGAGTTTTTATTTCTTCGTTTTAGACCCCAGGGCCATTCCACAAATATGTCAACATTAACATCTTTTAATGTGCTCCACCATTTATGGAAAAAAAAAAAAATAGTATTTGTTAAAATTTCCAACTTTCTCTCATTTTGAATTCAGTTATACACACACGCACACACACACACACACACACACACACACACACACACACATGTACGGTAGAGGTAGGAGTTGTAGTAATGGCAAAGGAATTTTGAATTATCTATTCTATCACAATAGCCCTTTTGTTTCAGACACTTCACTAAAATCTAGCTATGATTAGGTTGAAATTAATTTTTTTTTGTTTATTTATACGTAGTAGATCTTACTGTTGGCATAGAGGTATCAGGGAAAAGTATTATGTAAGATTGAATTGGAACACCAATTTTTATCTGTTTTGACAGGATTGAATTATTTTTTTTTAGAATTCACTGAATGGTTCTGGAGTTTGTTTATTAAAATAGATTATTTTAAGTCTAATATGAAGGTTATTTTGATGCACTCGAAAATTCGAAAAAATGCACAAAATTTTCGAAAAATGGCTTAAAAAATCGAAAATCGAAAACGCGCGCGCACACGCACACACAAACACACACACCCATACACACACACACACACACACACACACACACACACACACATATATATAAAATCAACCGTCGTCAACCACTTTAGGATGAAGGTTTTTTCATCTTTTTTCCACAACCATCTATCTTGAGCAATGTTATTTTCCATGTTCTTTCATAATTCTCGATTTCTATCCTCCCACCTTGTATGATGACGTTTGTACACACATGCACACTCGCTCTCACTCACTTGCAATCTTGTTGTATTCTGACAGATTCAAGGTGTAACATTCCACATTTAAATCTGTTGAATTTTAGCTCATAAAGAGAAGAGAAGATCATAGAAGCAGCTGAGATGAGATTTCTGAGAAGTGTAGTCGGCTGCAAACTTATAGATAAAAGAAGTGAAGATATTAGAAATGAGCTAAATATTTTTAAACTTTTAGATACAATAAAATAATCTAGAAAAAAGGAAAGAACATGTTCAAAGAATGAAAGATGAACGCATACCAAAAATTATATGTAATTACAAACCAAAAGGAAACAGGAATGTTGGTAGACCGAAAAATATATGGATTCAACTTTTTGAATGAGAATCTATTAGACCGGAACAAGCCACATGGGCTTAATCCGTGATTGTTGATGATATTATTTTATTATTATTTATAGGCGCTTCTAGAATCAAACAGATTATGAATTTCTATTGTTCTATGTACCATGTGTTTTAAGTAGAATATTACTGATTAATTGTAATGATATCGTGGAATAGTAATTATGATTAAATGGTTTCTTGTAATGAAATTCCAATCTATTTCCCTTACGACTGATGAAAAACACGTTGGTCGGCGCCAGGATTTGAACCGAAGTATTTATTGTCGCCGCTTTCCTCTCTACCAGTATGGAGAAATTTAAATCTCGGGCATAGGCGTGTCCCTCTCGTCTTGTGAAATTGCTGTGTCGCTTTATGGTATCTATTATGCAGTTCACAGAAATGAGCGAAGTGACAGATGTTATATTTTGTATAAATTCCATAATTTAAGCTCTCGCTATCCTATATTTTGCACGTTATGGAAACATCTTTAACACCATGACTATGTGTGAATTGTGTTTAGGCCAGTGTTATGAAACAGGAATGTAATTTTTGCACATGCGAGGTGTGGTCATACGTGTGGAGGTGTGACTTTGTTGTTTCTGAACCGTAAACTCAGACCTGGCAACTTCCCTGGTATGTTGGATGGAATCTATCAACTTGAAATTCCAGTAGTCTCACAGTTGTCTTTCTTATTTGAACACTACATTCCTTTCTATTGTGATGTGCCAGTTTTAATAACGTACTTCATAAATTTATCAATTATTTATTTATTTTTTAATTAGACATGACACGAAATGATACTAACAAATTGCAGGGTACAGTAATGAGATTCTTGAGATCAGTTAAGGGTTGTACTAGGTTAGATAAATTAAAAAATGAGTATGTAAGGAAATAATTATATTTTTTATTCAATACCACCGTGTTGTCATTTCGACATTCTGGTATTCTCTCCTGGCATGATGTTACTGTAACACTTCTGAGGTTGGGGCGCCTGGAAGGCGGAGTTAGTCTGCCCCCTATGATGATGGTAATGATTCACCATTAATTCTAAACTTAATGAATATATTAATAATGATAGTGATGGCCACATGATATTCGGGACCGTTTGGGCCGTAAAGTTTCCTGACATTTGTCTTACAGGTGAGGAAAAACTCCGAAAAAAAAAAACAATCACTCAGGGATCTTGTCCCGACCGGTATCGAATCCGAGACCGCTGCGTGACAGCGGTGGACTAAGAATTAAATGTAATATCATTAGAGGAAAGGATTTATCATTACAGAGATCAATGGATTGAACACCTAGAAAGAATGAGCTATAGTCTTATTTCTAGAAGAATTTTGTATTATAAACCTGAAGGAAGGAGAGATTTAGGAAGACCACGGAAACGTTGGATGGAGAATGTGAGGGGCCGGAACAGGCTTAAGAGACTAATCCCTGATTGAAGAAGAAGAATAATTTAGATAAGTAAAATGCAAATATTCTTCAAGATCCGAATACCTCCTCTATTATGGACTATGGCTCTTAACTGGATTAATTGGTAACATTTTCAACGCATGAATTGAAAACGCATTCCTCAACAAAATTTTAATTGCTATCGTAGAGGGAAAAGGTTAAGATCATTAAAAAATGGCAGGAGACCGTAACAGACCACATGGAAGAAGGTGATTATTTGTTTTATTTTTAGTTCTTTCGCGACTTTCCTTTAGGGGTATTGCTATGTCTGCAAGCTGTACAGTATCTACTCATAGACGTTTGTGGTTCTCTCTCTGGGCGTTAATTTCTCATTTGAAAGAATCTGACACTAATAATTCATAGTTTTTTATATAACCATGATAATCTGGTTCTACTGTTATGAACTAGATGACTAACTCACTGGCACTATCGAATCCCAATCCTGAGCCAATGTTTTCCAATCATCCCCTGTATAATATGCTTCCCTCAAATCAGAGTTAATGTTATTCTCCCACCTCATTCTTGGTCTACCAACTGGGCGTTTTCCCTCTGGCTTTCCTACAAAAAGCTTCCTTGCATGTCTTTCATTCCCCATACGCTCAACATGTCCTGCCCATCGCAGTCTACGAGACTTAACTGTTCTTATTATATCTGGCTTCCTATAAAGACCATGTAGTTCATTGTTAAGAAGTCTTCTCCATTCACCTGTCTGTTCATCTCTCATTGTCCAAAAAGTTTCCTAAGAACTTTATTCTCAAATACTCGTAATCTCTTTTCCTCCCTTAAATTAAGTCCATGTTTCGCAGATGCTAAATTATACATTATTAATTTTATCTTGTATAGTAGTGTCCTTTCGTTGTATGTAGCATACTTCATTTCTGTAGAGCTACACTCACTGCACTCTAGGAAATATATTTATTCCAAAACTAGCTAATACCCGGCGTGCGCTGCTACACCTAAATAAATGTGTTTTTGCATTTAGTTGAATAAGTAAGAGGAAAAATGAATAGGCTATAAATTTATATTGTTATTATTTTTAGATACCCCGTGCTTATTACTCGGCGTTGCCCGGGAATCTACTCATCCCGATGTACTTGGCATATATGAGCTGAAAGACAAAATTCGTTATTTTGAGTTATCCTTAAAAGAATACCCGTCGTGCGCTGCTATGCTTGCCCGGGAATCTACTTATCCCGATCTTCTTGGCATCAATTAAAGACAAAAATGGTAATTTGTGAGTTATCAATTAAAAGATAAACATATGCTGTTGCAGACTTATCAGTAGAGTTTATTGATATATTCAATTCTGTGTACAATAATTTTGTGTATTTGTTTTGGTTTAGGCAGAGTAAGCCATTTAAGCTTACAAAAAAGACTTTTTCACGTTTTTTCTCTACAGAAGGTGATTTTTAAGGGTGAAGAGCTTCAGCATTAACACTCTCTTATAACCTATAACCTTCCCAGGAAAATTCTGAACATTTTGCAAAAGGCCCCATGACAATCGGATGAATGGTATGGCAGCACAACTTGCCCGGGAATCTACTTATCCCGATCTCCTTGGCATCAATGAAAGACAAAAAATACTATTGTGTGTTATCTGTAAAAGACAAACATATGCTGTCGCGGACTTTTTTGTAGAGTTTTTTTGAGATATTCAATTCTGTGTACATTAATTTTGTGTATTTATTATGGTTTAGGCAGCGTATGCCATTTAAGTGTAAAAAAAGGGACTTTTTCACGTTTTCACTACTAAGGGAGGTTTTTAAGGTTGTAGGAGTTAAGTATCTCAACTCTCTTATAGCCTATGTTCATCCCGGGTATCTCCTGAACATTTTGCAAGAATCCCCATCACAATCGGATCAACGGTATGGCCGCGCATAAAGTACGAACAAACAAACAAACATTTTTATATATTAGATGATTTCGCATGTTCCTGTTAAATAATTATAACCGCATTCGATTTAGACTTATAAGGAGGAGATGAATATAGATTTTTAATAAACGTTGTAGATTAGTGTACATACCATTGTTTATTCTTATTTGATGCCAACATTACAGTATATCATCACATGCATCTTCAAGTTATCGAAGAAGAATTTTCTCCCGTTGAAACACTGAGGACAGAAGTCAAAACTTTGAGGTTACTTTCAAAAGTATTTGGGGAAAAATGGTGAGAAAGTCCTGCTCGAAAGCCAATCACCAAGAAAGGGAATAGGTTGACATGCGCTGGCCGCCTATGGACTGTAAAAGGAGAATACTGATTTTCTTCGTTGGCAATCACACTTAAAGTACGGTATGGTCAAACCCAAATGTCAATAAGTGTTTCTCGGAAGTATTATAAGTAATAATGATCTTGAAGAAGATTTGAGGTTTGAAGTTCCCCGACGTTTCGCCAGAGACATCTGGCATCCTCGAGACTACCCTTGAGGATGCCAGACGCAGTCTCTGGCGAAACGTCGGAGAACTTCAAGCCTCAAGACCACGACCTACAGCCCTGAAATCTTCAAGATCATCATAGCAACTCCGGCCGTGAAAGCCTAAGTCAATACATATTATAAGTCAATTTCATTTTTTTATTCCTATAAGCTTATTGAAGTTGAAATCCTATATATTTTATGAAAGTTATGAATGTTTACAAGATTTTCTTCAAAATAAGACAATAATGACCTAAAACCACAAATTATACCGGAATATGTCCGAAATTTGAAAAATTGCATAGGTAAATATGCATTTATATGCTATATAAAATATGTATAAATACAATCAGAAATGTTCAATCGGTGTTTTATTTAATATTATAGTTAAAAAGAAGCCAGATATAATAAGAACAGTTAAGTCTCGTAGACTCCGATATTAAAAAATAATTATTTTAATCCACCAATTGAAATTTAAATAAAAAACTGTGGGTGATGGAGAAATTCCGAATACATATTTGAAAACACGATAAAAAAACTGCATTAAATACAACAAATGTTGACCAGTGTAATTACAAACACGTATGAGGTATATAAATGGGGAATGAAAAAGGGGCATGGATATTCCTTATAGGAAAACTAGAGTGAAAGCGTCCAGTAGGCAGACCAAGAATGAGATGGAAGAATAACATTAACCATGATTTATAGAGGGGATGATTGGAAAACATTAACTCAGGGTAGGAATGTGTGGAAATCTTATGTCCACGCGCCCATGAACCTACGGGTTCGATTGTGCCCGTCAGTTAGTTAGTGGTCCGAATTTCCTGACTTTTATTTACAGTTGAAAAAATCTCAGGAAATTCAACTCGACCGGGAATAAAAGTATCCTCTGGGCGAAAAGGAACGAGAGTAATCTTAAATCCACAGCGATTGATAAACATTTTATCCGTAATTTTTTACTTTTAAACATTATAGGGTTTCAGTTACTTTAAGCAGACTAGGTACACATTTAAGAGAATTCTTCGGGAATTTGAACCAGGGTAGAACAGATCAAAGAATGAGGGGTCTGTGGTTTATAATTCGGTTGTGACAAGATTTTTTAAATAGTTAGATTAACATAAATCAAATTCAGCAGAATTAGTAAGCAACATGAATTACAGATAAACGATCAGTTATTTCATCATCATCATCATCATCATCATCATCATCTGCATTCATGGATTAGGTCTGTTGACCCGTTCCGACTTCAGCCCATCTCTTTCTATGTCTGCCCACATCTCGGGTGCCTTTAGGTTTGTATTTTGTTATTTGTTTTGGATATCTATCTTCATTCATTCTGTCTGTGTTGCTTCCATTTTTGTCTATATGTATCTATTTTATCAGTTATTGCAAATATTTCAAGTTCCTGTCTTATTTCTGTGTTCTTGATTCTGTCTTCCTTAGTGCACCCTTTAACAGATCTCAAAAAATTCATTTCTGCCGCCGTTATCCTACTTAGATCTTGATTTTATTTATCCAGGCTTCTGAACCATAGAGCAGTACCGGTACTGCCAATGTTTTTAATAAAATTTCAATTGGGTCTCTCTTGTTGTTTTATTATTTAGTGATCGTTTTATCGTACCACATATTCCCTGGAATTTTGCTATTTTATTAGTTATATCATTATCATAATTAAATTAAATGTCACATCCTAGATAATTGAGATGGTTCACCTGTTCTATGATTTTGTTTCCTATTACTATTTTGGACCCTCCATGGTATCTTTACCTTGTCGTGGTGGAGTGGCTTGTGTGCTTAAATGATCCTGAGAGCTATGCCGGCGGTAGCATTGCTGCCGATAGGGTTACCCATGCCGGACTGGTCGAAGGTGATAAGCCAGACGAAATAAGTGCCTTGGTCGAAAGAGTGACGATCTTTCACCGTAAAAATACAACCGTCAAGAAATGCGGACATGGGTTCTACTGGGGTAAAATTTTCCGGAGGTCAAATAGTCCCCCATTCGGTTCTCCGGGCGGGGACTACTTCAGGGAACCCATGCCAAAGGCTCAAACACAGGGACATGTTCCTAGGAACATGGAATGTTAGGACTTTATACAATAGCGGGGCACTAGAGATATTAACGCGGGAATTGGATAAATCGCCCTTGGATATAGTCGCTTTACAGGAAGTTAGGTGGCCAGGAGAAGGTAGTCAGGAATCAGGAAGCTTTGCATTATACTATGGGGGTGCAGAAAGACCTGCATTTGGAACGGGTTTTTTTAGTCAGAAGGAGGATCCTATCCGCTATCCGAGATATTAAGTTTGTTAGTGATAGGATATCATACATAATTCTAAAGGGTAAACGACATGATTTTATAATTGTAAATGTACATGCCCCCACAGAAGATAAAGATGACAAGATCAAGGATGAGTTCTATGAAGAATTAGAATGCTTATTTGATAGCCTTTCACGATATCATATGAAAATTGTCTTAGGAGATTTTAATGCAAAAGTGGGGCGGGAAGATATATTCAAACCAACAATAGGCAAATTCAGTCTTCATGAAGATAGTAACGACAACGGGGTTAGATTAGTCACATTTGCCACATCAAAGAATCTGATTGTTAAGAGCACAACATTTCAGCATAAGGATATTCATAAATACACCTGGACGTCCCCAGATGGAGAAACTCGGAACCAGATAGATCATGTATTAGTGGATAAACGCTGGCACAGTAGCATCATTGATGTTAGATCAGTTAGAGGGACAGACTGCAATTCAGATCATCATCTGGTCAGGGTGAAAATCAGACAACGGCTATCGCTTATGAGAGGAACAAACGCTAAAGATGATTCTGTAAAATATGAATTAAAAAACTTGAAAAATGATGAAATGCGGCAAGAATACCAAATCAAAATTTCTAATAGATTTGAAGTACTGGAATCTTCAGATGACAATGTGGCAAACGAAGAAGAAACTGATATAAATAAAGAATGGGAGGCTATAAGAGATACTATTAAATTGTCAGCATCAGAAAGCATTGGTTGTTTAAAAAAGAGGCAAAACAAGAAATGGTTTGATGAGGAATGTGCCGACATTGTAAAGAAAAGAAAGCTAGCAAAAATTAAATGGTTACACGAGCCAAATGAGGTAAATTTAGAGCAATTGGGTAGTGTTAGACGGGAAACCACCAAGTTACTAAAGAGTAAAAAGAGGGAATATTTGAGAGAGAAGATTAATGATCTTGAAATGAATGCAAAAAATAGGAACATTAGAGAATTATATCAGGGAATTAGTATAGAGAAGAAAGGGTTTCAGGCTAGAACAAACATAATTCGGAATGAAAATGGGGATATGATTGCAGATTCTAGGAGTATATTAAATAGATGGAAAAGTTACTTTAATCAGCTATTAAATGTACATACAGAACAGGACATTGAGGAGGATAAGTTACAGACAGCAGAAATGCTAGTCGCAGAGCCAAGTGCATTAGAGGTTGAAATGGCGATTGAAAAATTGAAGATGTATAAAGCATCAGGTTCAGATGAGATCCCAGCAGAACTGATAAAATCAGGGGGAGAAAAATTGATGGACAAGATACGCTGGTTGCTTAGTATGATTTGGGAAAAAGAAGCTCTTCCAGATGAATGGAAGGAATCAATTATCATACCAATTTATAAGAAAGGAGATAAAACTGATTGCAACAACTATAGGGGCATCTCATTACTTTCAACTTCGTACAAAATTCTAACAAATATATTAGTAAGCAGACTTACTCCCTATATTGATGACATTCTAGGAGATCATCAATGTGCATTTAGAAGAAACAGGTCTACAACAGATCAGATTTTTAGTATAAGACAGATTTTAGAAAAGAAATGGGAATATAATGGTACTGTACATCAACTATATGTAGACTTCAAAAAAGCATATGATTCAATTAAGAGGGAGAAGTTATATAGTATCCTGCTGGAGTTCGGAATTCCTAAAAAGTTAGTTAGACTTATACGAATGTGTCTAAATGGCTCAACGAGTAGGGTGCGTGTAGGCAAACAGTTTTCAGACACTTTTGAAATCCAGAATGGGTTGAAGCAAGGAGATGCACTATCTCCTCTACTATTTAATTTTGTACTAGAGCATGCCATTAAATCTTTAGAGAATGAGGAAGGCTTACAACTGAATGGTATTAATAAGCTGTTAGTTTATGCTGATGATGTAGTACTACTGGCCGATAGCGAGGAGATACTAAAGGCCAACACGCACACACTATTGAGTAACACTAAGAAATTAGGACTGGAAGTAAATATCAGTAAAACTAAATATATGGTCACACGTAGAAATACATTATATAATGGAAATGGACAGCTAATGACAAATGAGGGAAATTTTGAGGAAGTGGCTGAATTCAAATACCTAGGAACAATAATCACAAATAGGAATGAGATGCACAAAGAAATTAAACATAGGCTCAATTCTGGAAATGCATGCTATTATGCATTGCAGAGACTTTTGATGTCCCAACTCCTTTCAAAAAAACGTTAAGCTGAAAATATATAAAACTATTATTCTACCAGTTATATTATATGGGTGCGAAACATGGACTCTTACTTTAAGGGAGGAAAGGAGATTACGAGTATTTGAGAATAAAGTTCTTAGGAAAATTTTTGGACCAAAGAGAGATGAACAGACAGGTGAATGGAGAAGACTACATAACAATGAACTACATGGTCTTTATAGGAAGCCAGATATAATAAGAACAGTTAAGTCCCGTAGACTGCGATGGGCAGGACATGTTGCGCGTATGGGGAATGAAAGACGTGCATGGAAACTTCTTGTAGGAAAGCCAGAAGGAAAACGCCCAGTTGGTAGACCAAAAATGAGGTGGGAGAACAACATTAACTATGATTTGAGGGAAGTAGATTATACAGGGAATGATTGGAAAGCATTAGCTCAGGATAGGGATGTATGGAGAGCTTATGTCCGTGCGGCCATGAACCTACGGGTTCGATAGTGCCAGTGAGTAAGTAAGTAAGTATTACTATTTTGGATCTGATTTGATTTTTCCCTTGGAATGCCATTACCTTAGTTTTTTCTATGAATATTTTGAGATTATATTGTTCACATATGTTATGTAATTTAAAAATATTCCTTTGAAGCTCGTCTTCCGTATTTGCTATTATTACCTGGTCATCATCATATCTGAAATTAATAACTTGGATATTAAATAAATTGATTGCAATATGAGTCGATTGGTATTAAATTTTTGCAGGAATTTCAGAAAGTTTCGGCTGTAGGCCTAATAAATAGATAAAAATAAACAATTGTAAAATACTGTTGGATCACATGACAACTTGTCAATGATGATTTGTATTCTTGGAAGGATCTGTATGGAGACACTAGGGGAGTCGCAATTATACCCCTTGATCAGGAATCTGGACGATTTTGAATTAAAAAGTTACTTATATAAGATATACATCTACTTTATCTACAGTACTGAGCTTGCTACAATGTGAATTGTTCTTAGGTGAGACCTTTCACTCGTTATAAAAAAAAGAATTTCCCAGCATTGTTCACTTTTTAAAATTCTCGGTGTCCAATTCTATACTATCTGTATAACTTCGACCATAAAGATTTGAGATAATCTCAGTGTGTGTGTGTGTGTGTGTATTGGGGTTATAACTTTTTGGACTTTTGTGAAATAAAATATTTCCTGTGCAATGGATAGATGAACTTTTACTTAAAATCATTGAAAATGGCCTTAATTTCACTGAGCTTCAAGAAAAGGTCACCCCCAAATATATTTATATATCAATATTTAATATTGATTTGAGGGCGACCTTTCCTTGAAGCTCAGTGAAATGAAGGCCCTTTTCAATGGTTTTAAGTAAAATTTCACACATTCATTGTACAGGAAATATTTGATTTCAACAAACAGTCCAAAAAGTTACAACCCTCTAGGGTTAAAATATTTCCTGTGCAATGAATGGGTGAACTTTTACTTAAAACCATTGAAAAGGGCCTTCATTTCACTCAGATTCAAGAAAAGGTCACCCCCAAATATATTTATGTATCAATATTTAATATTAATTTGGGGGTGACTTTTTCTTGAAGCTCAATGAAATAAAGGCCTTTTTCAATGGTTTTAAGCAAAAGTTCACCCATTCATCGTACAGAAAATATTTTATTTCACAAAATTCCAAAAAGTTATAACCCTAGTGTGTATAGGCCTATATATATTATCAGAGAAAAAGTTTAAATGCAGGTATAGAAAGATACCAACAAGAATGGAAAAATCATCCGATACGAATGGAAAGAAATAGACTTTCAAAATTGGCATTCCAATATACCCCAACTGGACATAAGGACAAAGGAAGACGAAAACATTGGAGGAAATATCAAGGCCATCTTCGTTAGGTTTACCGTCACAGGCCACATGGCTGAAACGGATTTGTTCATGATAATGATATATACATACATACGTAGTGTAGAAAACGTTTCAGTATACCTTTGTTAGGAATGGCTCTTAATTTATTTTTATTTAAAATTGATCTTTACGCCTTCTGCGGAAGTATAATATGTTCACACCGTGTTCCTTTTACTAATGAAAGTAGTTCTACTACTCAGGAAAACAATAAAAATTGTTTGTAATTATTATTATTAATAACTTCCAATTTAACAAACGTATTAAATAAAAATAAAAACACAAATAGGTGACACATCAGTATTGATAACAGCTACAAATAATGAGTCTGTAATTATTAAAGTGAGTTGAGGAAATTTCGAAATTCTAGGCAATACATATATAACATAAATATAGAAGCTTACTTAACAGTAATATTAGATGCAACTGTTATTTTGAAATATTTATAAGTGAAAAAGTTTTGTATCGTCCCCTTAGCCTATTTATTTATAAGATTTGAAATTATAGTATAAAATTTAATTGTCAAATACCTTGTTGGAATAATGTTGTTCATTTGGGGAGCACTTATTCAAAACTTGAAATGTTTGCGTTTTCCTGAAATTGACTTCCAAATTGATCATGTTTGTTAAATTCAACCAGACTGCTTTCCTATTTTAAAGTTAACTGTGAACCCGTTTCGTAGTCGAGTGCCTTGCCGTAGAACTACGGTATTTGCATTGGTTCAAGTCTCCATTGGGGAATTGGAATTTCGGCCAATATTGGACCAATGTCCACCCAGTATCATGAGGAATTTGGGTAGCTACAATAACTAGCGACTCCAGTTTGAGAAAACCAGCTATAACGGCTGGGAGACCCGATATGCTGACTACATGTCACCCTACACTGGCTGGATGATCATCTACCTCTTTGATTAACACATGTGGATGTGAGGTCACAGCCGGCTGGTATGCAAAGGGCCTTCTAGGCCTGTAATGCCATGGATTTTTTGGTGATAGTTTCTATCAAAAAAGTTTAAAAGTATGTTGTACGTAGCTCTGGATATACGAGTGAGATAATTGCATTTGTAAATTAAGTTACTTCTCTATCGCGTGTTGGTTCTATTACTTTGTACATTGTTTTAAAAAGAATACAAAGCACAATGCATAGATCAGCCTATAAAGCAGTCACGGCCCAAACAAATTTCCTATATATGATTAGATTGCTTATGATATCCACCTCCCCATCCAATTTTTCGAGTTTTGGAACGTGAAACATACACCGTAGATAATAAACTAAAAAATCTAATTCCGTTAGAAACAGCAATACTATTGTTGATGATGTAATAGTATATTACGATGCGAGGTGGGAAGTGGCTTTTACAGAATTGAGGAAAAGTTTAAAAACCAAACAATAGCGAGGTTTTTAATCTCCGAGATTTTGTAAAACACTTCACAAACGTGCGTTGTGCATTATTTTTTTGCACGATGGTGATTTCAAAATAATAAATAATAGTAAAATAATAACATCTTCGTTGCAAATATTTGCGTACATTATAAACAACTGACTAACGTTAACAGTGTGGGCAATGTTTATTAGTTCAGACTACAGCAAGCCGTGACACCAATTAGTCATAAAATGGCGGCAAGTACGTATTTGTTGTTTTATACTGTTTCAAATAAATTTAAGTTAATTTAAATTGCATGGTTTGTTTCGTATAATGTATATTAACACTGCCTTTTGGATACATTTTTGTATATACATTGTACGTAGTATACATAAAAGGGCAGTGGTTTTACTTCCCGCACCAGATTTGTAATATGTAATATTACAGTATACTTATTTAAGTTGGCAACCCCGAAATGTAGGAAATTGAACTTTCAATCATGGTCGCCATTGGTGTAAGTATGACAAAACGCACTAACGCACAAAAAATAAATTTATAATATACACTGCTCAAAACAATTAGGGGATATTGTAGAATAACCTATTAAGACATGTTTTTTGGAATAGTATTAGATGCAATCCCTTTCTATTACTCCAAGATAATGTAAATAAGAGTTTGAAGTTGTTACGTAACCTTGGTACCACACCAGAGGGCAGTGTCTGTACTGTTGATGTGAAAGGGTGTTGTGGGGGTGAATGTTTTGTTGCTGTTTTTAAATCCAGTCCAGTTTTCAGTTAGTGAATGACTTGCCTTAGGGACAGTGATGCCTCGACAACGTGATTTACCTGAACCAATGGCTTGGAGGGCCATAGGAAGGATGGAAGCTGGACAGACACAACAAGAGGTGGCACAAGCCATTGGGGTGTCTCAAAGCGTGATTTCCAGACTTTGGAATCATTTTCAAAGAACATACTGTTCACAGAAGAGCCGGACAAGGTTGACCAAGGGCAACAACAGCAAGGGATGACCGTTACCTCTTGTTAACAGCCCGTCGGAATAGACAGCAGAATGCAACTCAACTGCGAAATACACTTCAAACAGCAACAGGACGCAGGGTGTCTACTCATACTGTCCCTAATCGACTGCATGGAAGTGGTCTCTATGCCCGTAGGCCCATGGTGTGTACCAGGTTAACTCCACAACACCGTAGAGATAGCAGAAACTGGGCGGAGGAACATCATGGGTGGAGGCATGCTGAATGGAGATCAGTTCTTTTTTCTGATTAGTCGCGATTCAACGTGGAATGTGATAGTCGGCGTGTATTCATCTGGAGAGAAAAAGGGACACTAAACAATCCAGCTTTTGTACGTGAAAGATCCCCATAGGTGGCGGTGGATTGATGGTGTGGGCAGGAGTCAGTAGTGGTGGACGTACGGACCTCTACGTCATCCATGGTGGTACTTTGACTGCGGTAAGGTATAGAGATGAGATTCTCCGACCTTTTGTCGTGCCTTATGCTGGTGCCATAGGTGATTATTTTTTTTATGGACGATAATGCATGACGCCACAGGGCTGGCTTGGTGGACGACATGCTGGAAGTGGAGGGTATCGAGCGTATGCAATGGCCAGCTTCCTCCCCGGACTTAAATCCGATTGAGCATGTGTGGGATGCATTAGGCAGGCGCATTGCAGGCAGACCAGCACCTCCCACAACTGTTCCAGAGCTGCACATTGCTCTTATGGAAGAGTGGCCACGTATCCCCCAAGAACTCATTGCTAACCTCATTGTATCAATGCCACACAGGTGTGAGGCAGTGTTGGCCGTTCGAGGAGACCATATACCAAACTAAAGAAACATTTTCACCCATGTTAATGTTGCTTTGTTTGTTTGCCATATTCCTAATCAGGATCTCTTTGACATCTGGTGTGGTACAGAGGTTACGTAATGACTTCAAACTCTTGTTTACATTCTTTTGGAGTAATAGAAAGTGATTGCATCTAATACTGTTCCTAAAAACATAGTCTTAATAGGTTATTCTACAATATCCCCTAATTTTTTTTTAGCAGTGTACAATACATTAATTACAGTATTTAATGGTGTGAAATAACTTGATAAATCTTCTCAACTAGGCCTACTGGGAATATAGGCCTATTTGGTATAAAAATCAGTGTTTCGTTAGTCCCTAAATGCATAATATGAATACTCAGTCTTTCAGACTCTCATTCGTTTTATTTTTAATCTTATATTGACGAATACTTGCATTATTTATCTAGCGATTTTTTAATTATTTTGCCCCTCTGTATAGTTTATGTCCCGCCCCTACACTCCTAGCTACCAGATTTGATAAATTATCTTCTTACCACAATATTGATACTAGGTCATAAGATAAGTCTGCTAACAATCCTCTCCATAACAGCTTCCTCTTATTATACTTATTTCACAGTAGCCTGTGCCCGTTCCTGGAATTCCCTCCTTCAATATTTCAGTAGATTGAAATAGAGGAATAATCATACATCAACAAAGTGTCAATATCAGACACGAAACCAAAGTGGGAGTTGCCGCACATTTGAACTTTTAAGACATGTTTATACAATAATTTGTTGTAAAATAATTAATTTTTCCAAAAAACTAAATTTATTATTAACAGTTTATTTTCTCTCGTTTTTCTTTCTTGTACATTTATATTTCATTCGTTAAATCTATATTAAATCAAAATATATTGTAAATAATTATATTGTAGATATCTTGTTTATAGTAATTTATATGTAAGCATATTTTTAAATTTTTTTTATCCTGGTTGAGTGGTAGACAAGGTCTTAACTCTGCCAGGTAAAATAAAGCTATTATTATTATTATTATTATTATTATTATTATTATTATTATTTATTATTATTATTATTATTATTATTATTTGTCCACCGCTGTGGTCTCGAGGTAGCGTGCTGCCTTGTCACGCAGCGGGCCCGGGTTCGAATCCCGGTCGGGATAGGCTCCTGGATGAGTTTTTTTCGGGGTTTTTCCTCACCTCTAAGACAAATGTCAGGAAGCTTAGGGCCCAACGGTCCCCGAAATTCATCCGGCCATCATAATTATCCTTATAATCATCATCATCATCATCATCCTTCACCGGTGTGGAAAGCAACGGGAAGCTACCACACCTACAATTCCCTAGTAAAGCTGCAAAGCATAGCATGGAAATTCTATGATTGCAGTGAAATACCTGCCCTCGGGCACAAATTACTATGGATGGATGAATTATTGTCCCGCGCCGTAGCCGAGTGGTTAAGGCTGGAAGCCTTGGCCAGAGCTACGGGACTTGCTGTGGTTCGAGTCTCCATGGGGGAAGAGATTTTCTCATGGTGTTTCGGCCAGTATGGGACCGGTGCCCACCCAGCATCGTGAGGCATTTGGGTAGCTACAATAAGTAGCGGCTCCAGGTTGAGAAAACCAGCTATAACGGCTGGGGGACTCGACATGTCACCCCTACACTGGCTAATGATCATCTACCTCTGTGATTGACACATGTGGATATGAGGCAAGCAGCCGGGTGGTAGGCTAAGGGCTTTCTAGGCCTGTCGCGCCAGGAGTGTGTGTGGATAAATTATTATTATGGATCGTCTTTGTTTGCAAGTGCTTATAAAGCGTTTAGAAATTGCATTAATAGAGTGAGACATTGTTCATTGATGCAGAATGGATGGGTATACTGTCCATTGAGTTTGATTAGATACATAGAAATGTGACCTCATGTCAATTGATAGGCGAATCGTTTTTGTTAGAGGGGAGGAAATGTAATAAAATTTAAGTGTCGTGACCCGTCGCACTTCAAGGACATTTATTTCTATTGTTTGTGTTCTTGTGTCTGGTTTGGAATTCGTCCAGTTTATGAGCTGTATTAATGGCGATGATGCACTTACACGCCATAAATACTCTCGCAGATTCGTGCTCTACGTCAATATTAATATGCGAAATTTCCATAAACTTTTCTCGAAAATAAGATCAATCAAAAACGAAACAAGGTGGACAACACAGAATGCGGCTACTGTGCTACCTGTCAACTTCATTGAAACCGACAAGCGGACGAAGATTTGAATCCATCAATCCCAACAAAATTAAAGGCCAATATGTAATTCAGTATATGAAAACACTGATGCCAATCATTGGCCCCATGGCTGAAGACTTGTAGCTATATTGTGCCCCGTGCTGTTGGCTGTGTTACCTAATGAGGTATGTATGTATAATTATATTTCCGAGAACCGGAATATGTGTTTTATATATGTATGGGTGACCGCCGAGTCAGTCTCGTGTAAGTGAGGCTACTCTGAGTTTGGATTCCGAAAGTGTGGGTGACCGTCCGTCAAAATGACATTTATTTTTAGTGTTATAATTTTAATGTTAGATATGCAAATATTCTATAAGAATGGAGAATGAAGAAAGCTTCACAACCAAGAACTCTATCAGTCTAGTGCAGAAAACAGTCTGAACCACGACCACGTTTTTACAATTCTCTGTTTCCATGACAACGGCAAAAGTTTAAACCAGACATTTTTTTTTACAATTCATTAACAAGTGTGTATTTTTTAATTTTTTACAGGGGGATCTGTGGAAACAGTAAAAAATCTAAAATCGTGGCAGTAGTTCAGAATTTTTTTTGTTTCCTATTGACTCTGTAATTTATATCGTTAATCTCACTGGGGAAACATAACATGACTTTAATTCCTTATTTCTTTTAAAGGAAATCCATTAATAAGTGAGCCGTCTGTATCCCCATTAAGGATTCTACCCTACTTAAAGGGTAGCTAATTAAGGATCTTTATGTATGAGCTTATCCATAAATTATTGTCCCTTTAGTGTTGTATTGGCACAAGATCTTCCCATGTGCTAAGGCTCCGTGCTTGCACTGGACTAGTGAACTCAAGCGAATTTATTGAAGTATGCCCACCAAGTTTTCGCTTTTGTCTTTGGGAGTTTGATCCCCATTTGCTGTTACATAGGCTAGCTACATGCGTCCCCCCCCCCAATTTCGTTTTAAGTTATTTACTCTTTAAGCTACGTTGATTTAGACCTGACATCATCTTTAGCTTAGTCGTGGAGTTTTTATACCAAAGAGAAACTTCCAGCATTTTGCGCTCCATTTTTTGTTAGCAAACTCTTAAGTTCGGTTGCCTTACAATAATTGAACGATGCAGCGGTACTGAGCTTCTAATAAAAATTCAATGATTTATGACACAATTAGTTACATTTACACAAAACAAAGATAACTGATTTCATGACATTTCCAATGTCAAGGGGAAAAAAGTGAATCTTCACTTTTTCCTTGTAAGAATAATTGTTTGTGCGCAAACTAACCAAATTTTTCTACTAACATTGTAGTTAGTAGGCCTACTCATCCATTACAACAGCGGTTTTATGTGGCAAACACCAAGCTCTTAGCACACATTACACCTGCGAATCACTTTCTGGTCCTCTCGCTCCATCACACCTGTCTGTTAAATCGTTCACAAGGATCTGATACATCAGCGACTTCATGCGGCCCCACAAACAAAATCGTCTATGGAGTTAAATCCGGCGACCGTGAAGGCATGTAATCGAGCTGCTTCGACTTACCCATCTCTGACCGAAACATTGGTTATTGTGATCACGAATGGTACATGCAAAAATTGGGTGGTGCGCCATTGTGTTGAAACCAGATGCGTCGACGGATGTCCAATGACACCTCTTTCAAAAAATGCGCCTAGTAATTCATCTAGGAACATACGTGTCACTTTAGATTTAGATTTATTTATTTAGCCTGGTGGAGTTAAGGCCATGTGGCCTTCTCTTCCACTCACCAGGGCAAACATATATTACATCAGAATATAACAATCACAATTAACTCTAGTATTAAATACTAAATAAAAATTTGATCAAAAAGATATCTATTATATTATGATCTGTAATGCAACTAGTTAATGTTAGTTAAAATTAAGACTAAAACTAATAATAAAATGTATACAATCAAGACACATTAAATTGTCCCTGTCTAACGTATGTAAAAACAAAGAAAAATAATGAGATATAGAAAACTAATTTTACGTTTGTGCAATATATAAAACAAAACAAAAGAAAATATTTGTTAATCTTAATATTATTTTCATAAATAATTGAATTTATTAATTGTTAAAAGAATACTATCAGTGAGGTGTATAAGTTAGTTTGTTATTAAATAATTCTTTAATTTGTTTTTGAAGGATGTTATAGTTTGACAGTCTCTGACATAGGGCGGAAGAAGGTAATTTCCAACCAAAAGACCATCCACGATATCTGCCCACACATTAATACTGAATAGCTGATTGAATCCATGGACATGCGTGACAGAGGATTTTCATCATCCGAAACTCGAATTTAAAACAGCATCTTTGGTGAACCTAATTCATAAGTGAAGATTATCTGTTGAAACTGGGGCTCATTCACACAAGAATTAAGAACCAATTGCAGAAATTAGCACACAATGAAAATTGGCGAGACCAATTACATATAACCCCTGATGATAGTAAGGGTGCAGTTGCTCTCATAGAAAACCTTCCATACGATGGTATGAGGCATCGCCCATTGCATGCGTAAGGGTTTGATTACTCGTTGAGGAGTCTCTTCAACGCAATACAATGTCCTCTTCAAAGTAAGGATTGCGACGCTTCCTTGGAGAATCTTAGCCAGCCCAGTTGAAGGTAAAGGCACCTCCTTCCCAGAGCCGTTCAATATATTTGGCGAATAGAGTATGCTATAGTTTCACACGATGTGGATAACGCCGTTTGATAAAGCCGATTATAGTCTAAAACCTGTGACAGGAGTTTAGAAGAAACGGTAACAGTACTCACCCTCTCTTGCGAACAGGAATTGCTTTACGGGGTCGATGGTATTGGTATATACCTTACATGTCCAGAAGACAATGACAAATGACATCCTATCCCCACCTCCAGGCAAACGAAGCAGGTAGCTGTCTCAAGTTTTAAGTATAGCAGCTCTCCCATTACCTGCAGCTTCGCCGTACACTATGTCGGTGTATTTGTGTATTCAATCATGGAACAGAGATGGATGGGGTTTAGGTTCGAAGATGTACTGCGAGAGACAGGATACGTATCACGCGATCATTGTGCAGTAACATAAGTACCGTTAATCTTGTCAGCCTGATTGGGTACAAGTACAGGTATTATACTTTATACATCCAGCAGAAACGGGAGATTTAACGTTTAATTTGAAATTTTACTTTCAGAACGAAAACGGCACGTCTCCGGTCAAGGGCTCTTATTCAAAACATTATATACCCAGTGCCCGCGAAATTTGTAATGGAAATTTCCGAACATTCTATATAACGTCGTGAAATGAAATATTAACTAATACACCGGGACTATCGAACCCATAGGTTCATGGGCCCGAGGATATAGGTTCCCCATACATCCCTATCCTGTATAATCTATTTCTCTCAAATCATAGTTAATGTTCTATTCTCTCGCCTCATTCTTGGCCTACTAACTGGTGGTTTTCATACAAAAAGTTTCCATGCCCCTATTACATTCTCTATTCGTGCCACATGTCCTGCCCATCGCAGTCCACGAGACTTAACTGTTCTTATCATATCCGGTTTGAAATAAAATATTAGATACCTATGCGGCTCCCTGGTACAAGCGGTTAGATGCTCGCCTCTCACCGTTGAGGTCCTGAGATCGAGTCTCGGTCACTCCACGTGGGTTTCGTGGTGGACGAAACTGAGCTTAAGCAGGTTTTTCTCGGGGTTTTCTCCCGTTTTTCCCTGTCATAATTTTATTCCACCTTTCTCCATGCTCATCTCATACATTTCGTTTCATTTCATTCATCTGCCTTTGTGATGGTGCGTTAGGCATGGTCTGCCGGCACTCATGTCATTCACAGACCTCTATATAAATGGCTTCATCTCATCTCTCGACCTGATCATATGTTGGAAACGAGTTATTATTATTATTATTATTATTATTATTATTATTATTATTATTATTATTATTATTATTATTATTATTATTATTATTATTATACTAAATACCTAAATGCATAGGTAGTTTGCTGCGTTAAGACTACAGTATCATGACCAGTTTAGGCGCGGACATAAAGGATCAAAAATTCCTAGCCGATAGCGATAGAGTTCTAGTAGGGAGGCAGTTTTGTTTCTGGTATTCATTTTATACTATGAGCTACCTGAAGGCCATCTGGACACAAGTGAACAGAGAAAAATTATAGTTGAATGCAGGCTTTCACGGCCGGTAATCATAATGTTGAGTGATTCCGGGTTATGTGGCCGTGGTCCATAGTTGGTGTTGATACCAGACGTTTCGCCCTCAACTGCGGAGGGCATCTTCAGTGGCGAGTGCTTCTAGGCGTGTTTCCTGGTCGGAAGATCTACTGAGAGTGAGCGCTGTGGACGTAGAGGACGTTGTATTAGTGGAGGGTGCAGGGTGAGTGGGCGTGGCTCTTGCTGATTGGCTAATGGTCGTCTCCTTGTTGTCACTGGTGTTAATGCATTTATTTTCTAGTGTATGAAACCAGGCCTTAGACAGTTTGATACCTTCCTCTTTTCTGTTAATATTTCCCTTATGCTTGTATATTTCTATAGCCTCTCGGTATAATCTAGGGAAATAGTAGGAAGTTGTGGCTGGTCTTCCGACCAGGAAACACGCCTAGAAGCACTCGCCACTGAAGATGCCCTCCGCAGTTGAGGGCGAAACGTCTGGTATCAACACCAACTATGGACCACGGCCACATAACCCGGAATCACTCAACATTATAGAGAAAAATTATATTTCTCCGGAATGGATTCCGGGCTTTCCAGACGGCTGACCGCCTGAGCTACCTGCTACTACTCAGAATTTTTTTGCTCTGAAAAATTTCATATACTCCGGCCAGGTGTGAACATTTTAACCAAAACCTAGAGTCAGACACCTAGGCGTATGTTTATCATAAGTAATTCCGCGAGTGATTTCCAAATCATCGATAAATTCACGACTCACGAAGTGAGGAGTGAATTTATCTAGAGAATTTGGAAATCAAGAGTGGCATTTGTTAGGACTATTTAACGAATAAAATTAAGCTCTTTACTAAAAAATAATTATTTGAATATAGTTACCGGTGTTTTAAAATATTTATATAGTTAATGTAAACTTCGATGTTTGAAAACAAAGTAGAAATGTGAGGTTATGTATATTTACTGCAACTCGATCATATTATTTATTGCCAAATAGGATCACAATATTGTAAGAATTCACTCTAGTGGAGAAATAATGAAACACATCAAACTATTATAATCAACATTATAAGTTAATCATTTATATTTTGAATAAACAACTCAGTAAAATCACTGAATCTATTCATTATTTGCTATATTCTATGTATTTGTTGGAGAAAAATAATGTTCTGTCCTGTTCAGAACATTAAAAAGGAGGAGCTTTCTTTATCACAAAAGCAGGAACTGATAAAGAGAAATCGATAAAGAGCGAGGTGAAACACGACTGTCATTGGTGTAAAACAGAATTCATTGAAACTTGATTGGTCATTGACTACCATTTACGACATGAGTTAAATAGTCAAGGAAGTATGTCTAATTTAACCAGTTCCTGACAAATATTTTAGATGCAAGAAGAATGCCAACAAAACAGTAGTAATAACAATCTACAAACACTCAAAATAAAGAGGAAGCCGGAGTGCTATTGATAACGGAACCACAAACCACATTAAAATGTATGTCAGCCGTGTAACTCTCTTATACCACGATGATATAAGAAGCAATTTTAGTAACATTGTATGCTTCTCAAATAGTTCAGATAATTATGGCTACCAAAGCTAATTAAGTTTTAATTTCATAACAAAATAAACACACATTCGGTGTCCATTTTCATTATTTTATTTTTATTTCGAATTACAGGTTATTTTATGTTTGCTGTTATTAAATTTGCTTTAATAATGATCGTCCCTCGCTGTAACCGAGTGGTTAAGACAAGAAGCCTTGGCCTAGAGCTACGGGACTTCTTCGGTTCGAGACCCCCATGGGGGAAAATTTTTTCTCATGGAATTTCGTGAGGCATTTGTGTAGCTACAATAAGTAGCAACACCCGATATGCTGACCAAATGCCACCCCTACACTGGCTAGATGATCGTCTACCTCTGTGATTAAGGCGTGTGGATGTGAGGGCAGCAGCCGGCTGGTAGGCCAAGGGCCTTCTAGGCCTGTCGCGTTTGGAGTTGTTTTTAACAATGATCGATGATTTACCTGTGTGTCTATAGATTGTTGTTATTGGTCGGGTAAGGTCGCCGTTCTCTCTCGTCTAAGGGATTGGCATCCCGACTAAGTGCTTTCCCAGAATTAAAACATAGAAAACGCTGTACCGTAAAGTAATTTGTAATGTTTTAAGGATCTGTGAAGATTTTATATTAAAACTGTGAACTTGAAAGACCTGCTTGTCTATATTTTCCATAAGTATGAATATACATGGAAATTATGAGCTAGGTTGATTTTTTATTTCAGAAAAGCTGTTTCGTGGAATTTGGCATACAGTTAAATAAAAAAATACTCTTGAAAATCTCAACTAAGAACTTCAAATCTGGCCGTGAAAAATGACCACGGTTCCGATGCGTAAATGAACGATATTGTATCTAGGTTAAGTATAACACTGATTAAATCTTTTTAATACATAGAACATTTGCAGAAAGAAAGAGCTAGGTCTTTTTTTTCTTTTTCTTTTCTTTTTCTTTTTGTTGATATTTTAGCTCTTTGCGAATAAATAACGGGTTAACAAAGTAATGATAAACCCATATCACCACGATTTTAAAAAGCCAAGGCCAACTGAACAGATTTTTGTCACTGATTAGCAGATGACAGTACACGGAATCACTTGATTAGCATGACAGAATCCCTCAACCATATTTTTTTTTCTGCTCGTTTCGAATAGCTACCATCAAGAAGCTCAGTGCTCAATTATTTATTGGCACTTAATTTGAATTTTGGGACCAACCTCACGGAATAGTGGTCAGAGCTTCTGACTTCAGTTAATAGGGTCTCTGGTTCGTTTCCCGGTCAGACTACATACGTGTTTTCTTAAAGAGAATTGTTCCTGTGGTCGCCTATCGTCTGGGTTTAGGTTAAGTTAAGGTTTAAATACTCTCCTGGTGCCACATTACCATTCATCACCTATCATATCATCGGTATAACATAAATCCTCCTTTCAAGCGCCCAATTTATGAAGTGGGTTACAATTCTGCCATTGCCAGAAGAAAATACCAGAAATGTTAAAAGGACAACCAGGTGACGTTGGTAAAAAAAATCATTTTGTACATCCAGAAATACATACTTTAATTCTCCCAGAATTTGCGAACATCTCCATATTATTTGTCATGAAGCAAACCTGTGTAAATTTAAGTATAATAATTTTTATTGACTAAAACTCATGCCCCAAATGGGCATCAATGACACATTTCAATGATTTTTTATTTATAACCAATCACAGTCGTGTTTCGCCTAGAATTTACCAACTAAAGTTTATCGTAGTAAAGAAAGCTCCTCCTTTTTAACATTCTGAATAGGTCATAGCATTATTTTGCAGTGACTGACCCACTAAGAAATACGGCTACCAGAATGTATATATAGTGCATGAATGTCAACACATACCGCATGCGGGAGTTACTATAAAAACGTTTGTAGCAATTGATTATACCACCAAAAAAAAAGAAACCACTGTTTGCACTTTCTTAAATGTATTTTTTCCCAGAAAAATAAAATTGTCATATTTACATCATAGGACATCAGAAATGAATTAATACACAGTTTGATGTTTAATTTTTTCTCCACTAGAGTGCATTCTTTCAATGCGTTCCTTTGGCAATAAATAATACGATCTGGTTGCAGTGATGAACAAAAGAAGCAAATGAAGCGTACCAATAGTTTCTCATTTGTTTTCAAACATCGACGTTTGCATTAGATATATAAATATTTTAAAATAACTAGGCTATATTTAAATAATTATTTGTGAGTAACCAGCTTAATTTTATTCGTTAAATAGTTCTAACAAATGCCACTCTTGATTTCCAAATTCTCTGGATAAATTGGAAATCACTAGTGACATTATTTATGAAAAATAGCCATTGATTTATTACATGTACTTCATTTCAGATTAAACTGAAAGAAAATTTTCTATGGTATAACTGGATATTTATCTCGTGATCATTGGAATTACATTCAGAGAAACTAAAGAGTTACACAACAAATGAGGTTAATGTCTGTCATGAAATAGACTTTTTGGACGTGGAAATTTATATAACCAAGATCTGCAGTGTTCAAAATTTCAGAGTATTCAGTGTTGAGTGTTCCCTTATAAGTGCTGTAAAATAACAATAAAGTAATTATTGTGTGACAGTGAAGATCCATTTTATTACGCCAACAGCAAAGAAGGATGTCCGCGTCACGAATCTCGTTTTAAATGTGGGCGTAATAACCCTTGTTACTAACATCCTGCAACCAATCAAACTATCGCTTCCTAATCAGTCTTTACTACACTCTTTTAGCTTATGGATCCCGGATTTCAATTATGCAACATTGCAATGTCTAAATTCTCAATTAAACCAATCCAGCCTGTAACTTCCATTTTCATGCCTGTAATTCATCTGAATGTAATCTATATATGCCTAGCTCTTCAGGCAATTATCTCAAGGGGTTTTCAATTATAATGAAATTTTAATTATTTGAAAGCGTTTCAAGCATCAACAGTTGCAGCTAATTTCTGACCATTTTCTCGACTGCACTTTCGCTAACCTAATATCTCGAAGGCGTATTGCACAATAAACATTTTTTTCTGAATCCGTTATCCCTAATCCATTTTCACAAACATTTTATATTCCTCAAAATCCCGAATATAAATAATATTTTTGAATAAAAATTCAGCCTGCATATGTTTGTGCTCGTAAAAATCGAAAAGTGGTCGGAAGATTGACTTGAAAATTTGTACTTACATGTTTTCAGGTACAGAGCGTGTTTAGCCGCTATATATTATGTTCTAAAACCATTAGGTGTAGTTTATCTGAAGCGAAAAATTAAAAATCGTCTAGCGGTCGCAATTTTCGATGTTTCACTATAAAACTCAGCATATCTTGTTAAAATAAAGTAATGTAGGTATTTTGCAAAAAAGAGCGAAATCCGACAATTAAAAGTGGAAGTTTACCAGAAATCTGTAATTAAAAATTGACTAGTAATTGTTTTAATTAGCATTTAATATTTAATTTATTTAGGCGTAGCAACCGCACGCCAGGTATTAGCTATGTTCACATAATGAGGATTGTTTTTCAGTAATCATTAATTAACCTTAAATATTTCATTTATTTGTATGTAGCAGCGCACACCGGGTATTAGCTAGTAATATATAAATCAAATGTAAACGATTAACTGACATTGCTATGATAATTTATAGCAGGGTATACACTGTGAGATTAAAAAGCGAAACGAAGATATAAAAAAGGAACTAAATATTTTCAAACTTACAGTTCGAATAGTTAAATATAGGAATTCCTGGAAAGAACATGTTGATAGAATGCCAGAAGAGAGATTTCCAAAATTATTACTGAATTAAAAACCATACGGAAAGAGAAATGTTGGACGCCCACACAGAAGATGGTCAGAACATTTCTAACAATTCTAGCTTTCATGAAACCAGAACGAGCCAACAACTTTATCCTTCGATGAAAAAGAAGAATTTACCGAAGATAGATTGCCTCTATACTAAGTTTCACCTTCAGGTTATGGTCTTCCCTTTGGAAGGAAGTTAAAGCCTTAGTTCCCATGTCGTATATTTGACACCCAAAGAAGTTGAAGCCTCGACTATTGATGAACATTTGTTGGCCCATTTACGTTCAACATAGAATCGCTAAATTATTAAACAGCGTCATGAAATAAAGTTCCTACTAACTACATAAGCATAAAGACAGTGTACTTCGTAAACATGCCATGGGGGTCGGACGGCGAGGATTCACAATTCTTACCGACAGCGTGAGAAGGAAGTAGGGAGAATATCCTTTCGCTCCGCCCGACTTGATCCCCAGTAAAGTACCCGTAACTCGTTTTATAGGAGACTAAGTGATTCCCAGGGTCAATTTCGATAAGAATTAAAGAGAAGAGAAATTGAAACTCATCCGCTCTCCGGAAATCAGTTCGTAATGGAACGAAAATATACGAACCTAACTTATAAAACTTATCAAGTTCGTTTTTTAGTTCCTATAGGCCTATTTCTGGACAGATAAAACAGTGGAACTTCCTACCTTTCGTAATAATTAAGAATGCATAGGCTATTAACGAATAGTAAAGTCTTTATCTTTTCATCGATTCAACCAGGTTAAATTTCCTTCATTTATTTATTTTTAGCTTTCCCAACTGTAAGAAAAATGATAGGAAATTAGATTACAGCTTCCCTGAAAAATCACCTGGCTCATGATACTGTAGTTCATATTTATAAGAATTAAGAAAACATAGCCATCTAGATCAACAACAGAACAAAAAAAATCAGATATTTTAATCAATGCTACCAGGTTTTCTTTACATTTCTGATATTCTCTCTTAGCATTGTTTACTTGTAACCCACTTCCGAGGTTGGGGCGTCTGGAAGTCGGGGTTACGCTGCCCCGATGGTATGAGAGATGATGATGGTTGTAATGATGCGTCAGGAGAGGCCTTAAACTAAAATTAATCTAATGAGGCGATGGTGTTTGGTGACCGTTTGGGCCTTAGTTTCCAGACATTTGTCTTGCAAGTGAGGAAAAGCCCCGAAAAAGAAACCACACCAGGAAACTCGTTCCGACTGGGATAGAACCCTATCCCGCTGCTACCTCGAGGCCACAACGATGGACTAGCCACTAAATACGCACATCACGAGATAGCGTCTGTCAAATGTGGTGATTTATCCAACCAGGATGTGGTCATTCTGACAGGTTTGAGTCCAGGTGCCATGATGTTTCGTGGATTATTATGGGTAGAAAGCATTGCTGAAATTAATGACGTTCATTGGAACAGAAATGCCATATTGCCAGGCGTTTGTAGGGTGAGAGAAAATACTGAATATCACAAATTAAATAACCATAATTACCAGGTATGATAATAATGACATAACATAATGACTGACTTACACCGTGGCCGACGATCTAATGCCATAGAACAAAATTACAGGACGCTCTCTGGTTAGAGTACTGTTGCGAGAAGAAATTTTTTCATTGAATTTGAGGTAGTTTATAGGATCGATACCTTCACAGCATCTGGAGGAATTTGATAACTGCGGCTCCAGGAAGAGAAAACCAGCTGTAACCGTTAGGGGATCGTAAATGCCGACCATATGCCATCTCTGTACAGGATGATCGTTCACGTTTGTTATTGGTACATATGGAGGAGATACTGACAGCCGGTTGGTAAGCGATGGGGCTTCTACGACTGTCACGCTATGGAATTTCTGGTGTAGTTTCACAGTTTTATGCCCAAAGGCAGATCCTTCTCTACATATTCAACGTACTTCACTTTTCTGGCTGTTCTCTTTTTCTCTTCTCACCCGAATCGTGTCCAGCGCTGTGGTCTCGAGGTAGCGTGCTGCCTTGTCACGCAGCGGGCCCGGGTTCGATTCCCGGTCAGGACAGGCTCCTGGGTGAGGACTTTTTTCGGGGTTTTTCCTCACCTGTAAGACATGTCAGGAAGCTTAGAGCCCAACGGTCCCCGAAAATCATCCGGCCATCATCAACATCCTTATCATCCTTCACTGGTGCGGAAAGCAACGGGAAGCTACCACACCTATAATTCCCTAGTAAATCTGCAAAGCATAGCATGAAAATGCTATGATTGCAGTGAAAGACCTGCCCTCGGGCAGAATTACTATAGATGGATGGATCCGAATACGTAAAAGGTAAAGTGATCCCACTACAGAAACCCTTGGGGTAGTAGGAGGTTAAGGTTCTTTTTTTCTAGACAATCGGCACTTTATATCAGCCGGGTTGTCAGCCCTGCATGACGGCCGCATTTACCCCAGAAAAACATGTACTCATTTCATTTAGAGGCTGAGTCGACCCCAGAGCCACGATGTCACCAGTTATTGGCCCAGTTTTAAAATCGTGATCCCACCGGGACTCGAACCCTCGACGTTCCGGTTTGTAACATTTCCTTAACCATCTACGCTAGGGCGTGCCCCACACGAATACGTCCGTTTATAATCAAATATGAAATTACCTATGCTGTCTGGATGATCATCCAGCTCTGTGAATGACATGTGGATGTGAAGCCAGCAGTAGACTTAGGACCTTCAAGGACAGTCGCGCCCTACGGTTTTATTAGCAAGAAATAATAATTGAGTATTATTTTATATTATTCACTGGGAGCAGTTGATGTACGAGGGCTGATCGGAAAGTAATGCACAATAATTTTTTTCTGCCTTGGTATTGCAACTAGAATGTTGAAATTTCACAGAGATGTAGTTTGAAGTATTCACTACAGATGGTATTTTTTTCTCAGGTGCACCTCTTGCAAGAGAAGCTTGAACAATGCAACAAAGATGGCGCGCATGCTACAGTCGTCCACCTGTGAGGGACGGATCGAATCGGAAAGTAACGCACAATATTTTTTTTTTTAAAAAAGTTTAATAGTAAAAAAAAGGAAAAAAATCACAAATGAACTTACATCTTTTACCTACTTTTCGACATAGTCACCAACTTTCTCAACACATTTTTCCCATCGTGTTACCAGTTTCAATATGCCCTGTTCGTAGAAGTCCGTTTGGTTGGAGTGTAGCCATCTGCGCACTGCTGATGCCTGCTTTGTTTCGGGCGTGTAGTGGTACGCCCACGACCCATCACCTGTGACGATTCCTTCCAGAAAGTCATGTCCTTGTGCGGTGTACCGCGTTAAGTGGTCCTAGCTTGCCATCATTCGCTGGCCCTTGTGGTCGTCTGTCAGGTTCTTAGGCACCCAGCGAGCACTAACTTTACGGAAGACATTGCTACGGTCCATACAATCATCCCTATACATGCCACGCATGCCCCTGTGAATTTCACTGGGTTTATGCCCTTTGGCCCACAAAAATCGAACAACACTTCTCTGTTCCTCACAGGTGGATGACTGTAGCATGCACGCCATCTTTGTTGCATAGTTCAAGCTTCTCTCGCAAGAGGTGCACCTGAGAAAAAAATACCATCTGTAGTGAAAACTTCAATCTATATCTCTGTGAAATTCCAACATTCTAGCTGCAATACTAAGGCAGAAAAAAATTATTGTGCGTTACTTTCCGATCCGCCCTTGTAATTAAATTGATAATAATAAATTCGTTATTCCAGTCTAAGTTACGTTTATTCAAGAATTCGTCGACGTTTCGCAATTAAAATCAATCCTTTAATAGGATGAAATTTCGTGAAGGAATAAGTCAAAATGTTGAAGGAATAATTATTAATCCTAAAAATGTTCTAATTCCAAGCGCAATTGGGGGATATATATATATATATATATATATATATATATATATATATATATATATATATATATATATACGTATATATTTGACAAAAATTTACAATCATGAACTAAATCTTTTACTACACATCAAACATGCTTTTTAAAGGATTTATTTTAATTACTATTGACGTATCAATTTCTATTACGGTTGATAACTTGTTTTTTATGTTTAAATAAAAGGGAAGTATATATCGTAATTATTTTTAGATACCCAGTGCTGATTACGCGGCGTTGCCCGGGAATTTACTTACCCCGATCTTCTTGGCATAATGAGCTGAAAGACGAAAATTATTTTTTTATGTTTAGTTGAATTAGTAAAAGAAAAAATAATTATAAATGTATATCGTAATTATTTTTTGATACTCCGCGCTGATTACCCGGCGTTGCCCGGGAATCTATTTATTCCAATCTTCTTGGCATAAATGAGCTGAAAGACAAAATTTGTTCTTGTGAGTTATCTGTAAAAGAATTACCAGCCGTGCGCTACTACGCTTGCCCGTACTTATCCCGATCTTCCTGGCATCAATGAAAAACAAAATGATTATTGAAAGTTACCCGTTAAAGATAAACATATGATGTCGCGGACTTTTTGTGCAGTTTTCGAAGTATTCAATTCTGTGTACATTGATTTTGTATATTTGTTATAATATGGTTTAGGCATTACGGAACAGGCAACTAATGCCTAAACCAGGAAGTGAAGAAGGCAGTGTAAACCATTTAAGCATTCAAAAAGGGTATTTTTCACGTATTTCAGTACAAAATGTGATTTTTAAGGGTGAAGGTATTGAGTATTACTACTCTTTTATAGTCTGTAACCTTCCCGGGAATTCCTGAACACTTTGCAAAAAGACTTATCACAATTGGATGGCAGCGTATAAAATACTAACATACATACATCCATTTTTATATATTAGATTATGTTTATAGTAAAAAAATATATAGTATCATTTCCAATTTGTTTATATAAATTTTGCAGCCTTGAGAATGATCTTTCATAAGGAGATCGAAACGTTGACGAATTCCTGATTAAACATAACTTTCACTAGGATAACGAATTTATCATCAATTTAACTACAAGGAAGAAGTCCACCGCTGTGGTCTCGAGGTAGTGTGCTGCCTTGTCACGCAGCGGGCCTGGGTTCGATCCCCGCTCGGGACAAGTTTCCTGGGTGAGGTTTTTTTCAGGGTTTTTTCTCACCTGTAAAACAATTGTCAGGATACTTCAAGGCCCAAACGGTCCACGAACATAATCTGGCCATCATCATCAATGTCATATTCACCTCATTAGATTAGGTTTAGGTTTAAGGCCTCTCCTGGCGCATCATTTCCCATCGCCATCACCCATAATATCACTGGGGCAGTGTAACCCCACCTTTCAGGCGCACCAACATCAGAAGTGGGTTACAGTACGCCAATGCCAGGAGCGAATACCTGAAATGTCGAATGACAAACAGGTGGCATTGACCAAAAAAAAACTACAAGGAGTAATAAACTTTATTTTTACCGCTCTCTTCATCAAACGCATTGATATTAGTCGAAAGGTTACAGCGGAGGTGGTACAAGGTTAGGATGGTGTTGTGGTTCTCATAGATTTCTAAGATGTAATGACCATGACCGTGGTCATCATGATGCGGAACCGGACTCCAGGGTCCATTTCACTTGGGATGTAGCCACCTGTGCGGTGACGAGTCCAGTTTCCTGTGATAAAAATTGCTTTCCACCTGCTTCCAGTAACATCATTTTGGACTTCCTTTAAAATATAAGTACTTTTCGTATAACAGCTTACTGACATGCAATCTAGGTTATCATGAAGTGTCGAAAGGAGTGAAGACCCCGAGAAAGCGCACTCACAATTTTGTTGATTTAAATATTTATGTATTTGTTGATATATATGTAGGCCTATATATATATATATATATATATATATATATATATATATAATTAGCTTTCGCAGAATCTGTAAAATTGCCGGCAAATAATGGATAATTAGTCCACCGCTGTGGTCTAGGAGTAGCGTGCTGCCTTGTCACGCAGCGGCCCCGGGTTCGATCCCCGGTCGGAACAGTTTTTCTGGATGAGGTTTTTATCGGGGTTATTCCTCACATGTAAGACAAATGTCAGGAAAACTTCAAGGCCCAAACGGTCCTCGAAATCATATGGTCATCGCATTCATCATCATTCATATTCATCTTAGGTTAAGCTTAGGATTAGGGACTCTCCTGGCGCACCATTATCATCATCATTATCACCACCCATTATATCATCGGGGCAACGTAATCCCGCCTTTCAGGCGCCCCAACCTCAGAATTTGGTTATAAGTACGCCATGCCAGGAGAGAAACCATGAATGTCGAAAGACAACCTGGGACATTTGAAAAAAAAATGGATAATTTTACTAAAAACTAACTAAAAAGAGTCCTAGTTGCTGTGAAGATTAGCCTATATTAAAAAGAAAAAAGACCACCTTAGAAAATTACTTAGCATACAATACAAATTAATGGTAAGAAAAACAATAGAATGTAAGTCAAAGTATAACAACACTGAGCAACAAAAAATAAACTTTTTTTTGTCTCAGAAAGAAAAATATGTGATTCTGATAGTATTTTCTCTCCTGAATTCAAATATGATACCGGTTTCCCCCCCCCCCCATCACGCAAGGTTTCCGAGACACAGACATTTATAATTTCAAACACTTTAATATTTTCTACATTCGTAACTACACAATATTCGAACATTCGGACTCACCTAGAAAGTAAGAAATGACAATTTTCTGTTATATTTCGCCTGTGGAGCATCCCTCTTGATGGTCCAACAATACTCGGCCAGCATATTATGTTTCCATTTGCCTTGATATCTCTTTTCCATGGCTGAAATCATTTGAGTTAGCTCATTTGGTTTTATTTTACAATGGACAAATGGACGAAAAAACATATATTAAAAAATAATTATTTAAATCCATTAATTGAAATTGAAATAAAAAAAGAACTGTGGGTGATAGAGAAATTCCGAATACATATTTGAAAACACGATAAAAAAACTGTATTAAGTACAACTATTGGTACACATTAGACAAAAATCATGTTGACCAGTGTAATTGAGGAATCTTGGTATTAGAAAGATTCTTGTTCCTTATACCCCCCCTCCCTATTAACGTAATATGTGTTTGTATTACCTCCTATTGTAAACATTAAAAAAAATTAAAGCCTCTGTACAGATTGATACTAGAGATTTACCCTATATTTAATACACAAGTGATCTTCTTGGTGATAAAATATTTAAATATATGTACAGTCAATATGCCCAATCCACCAATTAATGTTTTAAAATGGTCAACACGTTTCCACAGCCAAGCTGTCATTCTCAAGACCAGATATTGACTCACTGGTCTTGAGAATGACAGCTTGGCTGTGGAAACGTGTTCACCATTTTAAAACATTAATTAGTGAATTGGGCATATTGACTGTATATATGCCAGAAGGAAGATATTAATATTAAATTAAATATATTTTACAGAATGTATGGCACTATAAGACGGACACTGAAAAATAAAACATTGAGGAGCACACAACTAAAATTTTACAAAATTATGGCAGTGCCTGTCTTAACATATGCAAGTGAAAATTGGACTATTAACCGTTCAGACAGATGGAAAATAGAAACTGCAGAAGTGAAGTTCCTACGTTCAGTAGCGGGTGTGACAATTTTGGACAAGAAAATAAAGTGAGGATATTAAGAAGGACTTAAATATTTTTAATTTAACAAATAGAATTGACAACATGAGAAACAACTGGTATGAACATGTCAAGAGAATGCCTACAGATAGAATCCCTCAGCTGTTACTAAAGTACAAACCAATAAGACATAGAAATGTTGGACGCCCATTTACTAGATGGGAGGATTCATTAAATCCCACTTGATGTGAAAACAGGTCAAAAGGCCTAATTTCATGAAGCAGAAGAAGAAGATATATATATATATATATATATATATATATATATATATATATATATATAAATTTACTCTATAGTTTAAGCACCAATATACTACAAATTAAAGTGGGGGGGGGGATATATAGCACATAGTGAGTCATTTTATGTATAAATCACATCTGTTTAACACCTCACTCTTACTGTTCAGGTTTGTCTTAAAAAGTTCAATATTCTTATTTATTTAATGTGGCTACCTCTTCTACTGTACGTGTAGCCTGTAGATCTGGCAACAGTTACAAACCAGATACCGTATTAATATGCTCACTACACACGATCAAGTGAAGAGAACCTAAATGACGACCGGTTCCTTCTTGTAATTTCTAAGTTTCACTCACGTCACCATTGTTAATGAAGTTGTTGTGCACTAATATATATTTTTAGTGCCAAGCATTATATTAAAGATACATTTCAAGATCTATATAAGTGTCCGATTAAGAGCGGGGCATGTGCATAAGTGGGAAATGAAAGAGGGGCATGAATACTCTATATAGGAAAACCAGAGAGAAAACGCTCCGCAGTTAGGTCAATATTGAAGTGGGAAAATAACATTAACTTAATTTGAGAGAGGTAAATTATACAGGAGCTGATTGAAAAGCAGTAGCTCAGGATAGGCATACTGTATATGGAGGGCTTATATGCGCGTGGCCATGAACCTACAGGTTCGATAGTTCCAATGAGTCATGTATGTACATGAAATTGAATAATTGTTGACTAGTTTCCGACCCAAGAAAAGTTGTCCCCGTATAATCGTAAAGTGTATATCAGGCAGGTATCTTATTTCATCGCCTCTAATTTGTTAATACTTTGAGGTGCCTTACTAGGCGTATGTGATACATGTTGAAACAATTCGTCTCTGTAAGCTGATTGTATCTTTTCCAGTGGTTGCAGGCGTTACTGTTGCACTAGCTGTGTAAGTGCTCATGAAAAAGGACCAATAAAATTGACATATTGAGTTAACGTCATTTTTATAATACTTGATACGTATTTTCGATATTAAATGTGAAAATGGCTAATTGTATATCATTTAAAGGCAGTCCACCGTTGTGGTCTCGAGGTAGTGTGCTGCCTTGTCACGCAGCGGGCCCGGGTTCGATCCCCGGTCGGGACAGTTTTTCTGGGTGAGGTTTTATCGGGGTTTTTCCTTACCTGTAAGGCAAATGTCAGGAAAACTTTAAGTCCCAAACGGTCCCCGAAATCATATGGCCACGCAATCATCATCATTCATATTCATTTTAGATTAAGGCGCACCACTATCATCATCATCATCATCACCACCACGCATCATATCATCGGGGCAACGTAACCCCGCCTTCCAGGCGCCCCAACCTCAGAAGTGGATTACAAGTACGCCATGCCAGGAGAGAACACCAGGAATGCCGAAAGAACCTGGGGCGTTTGCAAAAAAATCATTTAAAGGTCCAAAACAAACAAAAACATTGATTTACAGTGCAATCTTCTGAAATATATTCAGAAGATAGCAAAGTGGTATCAAAATAGAAAGGCTCAAAACCAAGGAACTGAAATAGACTCTGCACATCATTAGATAAAACGGCCGCATCCTGGTGACGTCATAGAATTCACAAAAACACAGGAAAGGAAACTTACACATATGAAATGTATACAGATGGAAAGTAAAGGATACTTCGGAGTTGGTTCTGGAATTTGAAATATTTACGAAAAATGACATCTCTCACCAACTGCAATATAAGCTTCATCACAGGTGCTCGAACAGCCAGGCCCAACTGTTTGCTATATTAAAAGCTCTGGAAGAAATACAATTCTAAGGAAATCTGCACGACAGAATATATATATATATATATATATTCCTCAAAGATCCAGTTATTCTGCTATCGGTGAAGGCGTTGGTTCAGTGGAACATCATCATGGTGAAAGAGATCTGGAAGTACAGTCCGCAGAAACCGCCTGTACCGCTCTCCGGTTAGTCTCTCTAGTAGGATGTGTGGTCCAATTATGCGTTCTCTGCATAATTATTGCGATATCTAGACAACGGTTGATTTGCGGACCCATGTTCACTGGTGCTTTTTAGCTACTTTTGACCTGTGCTTTCCATGTGCCAATTATTGACCATCACTTCTGAAACACCCTGCGTATGATACAATTGTTAAAAGCATTATTACTTATGGAGAAGAACTCTGGCCATTAACAACAAAAACAAATATCTTTTGGCAACGGAAATTTATTTTATACGAAAGGTAGCAAGTATTTCAAGAAGAGAAAAAATTAGGAACTCAGTTATAACGAAGATTGAAGACACTATTCTAGATTATATTAAAACTCAGCAATTAAGATGGCACGGACATGTCCAGCGAATGAAAGAGGATCGGCTACCAAAATGTATTTTGGAATGGACACCTGAGGGGAGACGAGACAGAGGAAGACCTAAAACCTCCCGGAGTCAGGGAATATATTTATACATGAAGGAGAAACATCTACAACCAGGAGATTGGATGGTCCGACATAATTGGCTATTAGGAATGGGACGATGACAAAGACATCAACCAATGATCTATCTACATACATGCATGCATACATACATACAAAAATAAACTCCATTGGCCGTCAGGCTTAGAAGCACTTGGCCTACCTGCCAGCTGCTGGCCATATGTGTTAATCACCTAGTAGGCCGGTCATCGAGTCAATTTAAGGATGACAATAAAGCCGATAAATATTTCCGGAAAATGTTTGTACAGTCTATAGGTAATCCCTTGAGGCCACTAACGGGTAAGCTGCAAGGTTGAAGAACTTCCTTTGGAATTTGACCAGACAAAGAAAGATGTATCAGTATTCAGTATGTATGAAGTATGGCAGATTGTTCAATATGGCAATGCGGAATAACCCATGCAGTACAATACTGTGTAGTACTACATTGGCAAGGGCGACATAGAACTTGTTGAGGTCATTATGTAGGTTCGTGTAAGTTGAATGACACCTCGTTTGCTTGGTTAGGTGTTGGCCTTCAACAATTTGTAAACAAGCTATTTCTTAACATGGCCTAAGAGGGAGCTTGAACTCAATTTTTTAACCATTGCATTCTAATGATATTAAGAAAGTACCAGTCTTATATTGCAAAATATCGCGTCGATGACATTGAAATAATTTAAGGTGTGCGGTATAAAGAACTTATATAAAGAAGTACCTCATTAATCAGAAAATAGTTATTTAGACGACTAGTTACAAAAACAGAGGTTTAGTACCGAACTTCTCAAGTTAGAACACGACCGAAGGAGGTACTAAATAATTTTGTAACGTGTTGTCTACAATATTTTTTCTACGTTCAGAGTATTTTAGTACCTCTATATAAGGGACTTCATCTCATCTCTTCCCTCGACCCGACCCTGAGTTGGACACGTTGAGGTTATTATATTTAATGACATTTATTTATTGCGGAATCGATATGTTACAGAAAGAGTAATGTGGGCTTTGAAAAAAGAAAAGACATGATAAATCAACATTGTTGTAATGTGGGGGGGGATACACGATAAATCAATAAACATTGTTGTTATATGTATGAATCGTCATTAAAGTGTATTTTACGCTTTGTTAAACCTGTATTTTATGTTTTGATGGCGTGTTTTATGTTTTGTTAGACTATAAAGCATAGATTTTATTGCTAGTAACCACGAAATAAAGAGTTACTGATTGTTATAAATTTATAATAGTAGATCATCATCATCATCATGAACAAATTCGTTTTAGGCCATGTGGCCTGTACGGTAAACCTAGCGAAGATGGTCTTGATCTTTCCACCGATGTTTTGGTCTTCCTTGGTCCCTATGTCCAGTTGGGGTATATTGGAATGCCAATTTTGGAAGTCTATTTCTTGCCATTCTTCTCAGATGATTTTTCCATTCTTGTTGGTATCTTTGGATATCTTCATTTAAACTTTCTACTCCAAGTTTTCCTCTGATAGTAGTGTTCCTTTGGTGATCCAGTCTATTAACTCCTAACAATGATCGTAAGAAGCGCATTTGGCTTACTTGAAGTTTATGAGAGTTTCTTTTATTTAAAATCCAAATTTCACTTCCGTATTTTAGAGCAGCTTTTGATGTGACGTTATGTAATCTTAGTTTTGTCTCTGTCCTCATCTGTTTACCAAAATGTCTTCGTATTACCCCATTCATTTTATTATATTTTTGTAATTTTGAATCAATGTCACTCTTATACTCTGCAAATATATAATAGTAGATAAATACAGTAAAACCTGTATATGAAGGAACATGGCGATTCCTGATATATATTTATGTCTTGGCAGTTTTCCTTCTTATAAAGGGTTCCAAAATTACAAACTTGAATTTATCTCACGCAGTGTAAGGGTTCTACATGCACGCTTTAAAGACATAACGTATTGACTGAAATACAGACAAAATAGTGTATGTGTAACACAGCTCAGTTTGCACGGCAATACAGAACAACTTTATTACACAAAAGCGAGAAGGAACTCAACTACAGGAAGACTGAAGTTTCCCAACTCCCTCGCAGGTAACGTAAGCAGACAAGGAAAAGCGAGGGATTCTCCGCTGTCATACATAAGCAAGGGTATCCCCGCAATACAATGGCAACACAAGAAGGTAAAACGATATAATGCAAAAAACGTCGTATGCAGAATTTTCACGTGTGGTCATTAATACTGTAATTAGAACGTGCTTAAGAATCATTTTTCGTCTTACTGAGGTAAAAATGAACTAATGGTACTTTAAAAACCATTCCGTTTCCGCGTTGTGAAGGTTTTCGGCTTATACAGGACGATTTTACATATAAAATCGTACCGTTCTGGAGTTTTTTTTTTTTTTTTCCCCGTCTCTACAGGATTCCTTCTTATAAAGGTTTCGGCTAAGACAGATTTTATTGTACTTTTTTATGGTATGAAGCTCTTAATAATTGTTCTCATGATATCATTACTTTACACAACATAAGCGTAATGTCATCTTAATTTTTTTTTTCATACGGTATAATATATTTCTAAAATCTAACTTGAGCCCTTTCTTCCGCGCACCATACATTTATTTTACTCACTATGATAATTTAAATATAACTCATTTGTCAACGCGAGGAATTTGAATTGGTGGGTATATAGAAGAGGGAGATTTGCATTATTTTTTTTAGCGGAATATGCGAGAATTTTGTTTATAAGAATAATTTTTTGTGTAATTTTCCTCATTTAAGGAGTGTTTCTTGTCATGGGCTTAGGTGTAGTTCAGGAGATACATTTTTTTTTAGGTTTCAAGAATCCGGTTTCTATTTTGGGCAGAGGAAGAATGGAGATTTGTTTTAACTTTACGTTCACACATCTCCTTGAAAATGAGTACGGGAACCTTCTCTACATTTAAGTAACTCATTTCCTTATCATATAAAGCCTGATTCAGACGAGATCCCAGCAGAACTGATAAAATCAGGGAGAGAAAAATTGACGGACAAGATATGCTGGTTGCTTAGTATGATTTGGGAAAAAGAAGCTCTTCCAGATGGATGGAAGGAGTCAATTATCTTACCAATTTATAAGAAAGGAGATAAAACTGATTGCAACAACTACAGGGGCATCTCATTACTTTCAACTTCGTACAAAATTCTTACAAATATATTAGTAAGCACACTTACTCCCTATATTGATGACATTCTAGGAGATCATTAATGTGCATTTAGAAGACACAGGTCTACAACAGATCAGATTTTTAGTATAAGACGGATTTTAGAAAACAAATGGGAATATAATGGCACTGTACATCAACTGTATGTAGACTTCAAAAAAACGTATGATTCAATTAAGAGAGAGAAGTTATATAGTACCCTGCTGGAGTTCGGAATTCCTAAAAAGTTAGTTAGACTTATACGAATGTGTCTAAATGGCACAAAGAGTAGGGTGCGTGTAGGCAAACAGTTTTCGGACACTTTTGAAATCCAGAATGGGTTGAAGCAAGGAGATGCGCTATCTCCTCTACTATTTTGTTCTAGAGCATGCCATTAAATCTTTAGAGAATGAGGAAGGCTTACAACTCAATGGTATTAATAAGCTGTTAGTTTATGCTGATGATGTAGTATTATTGGCCGATAGCGAAGAGATACTAAAGGACAACACGCACACACTATTGAGTAACACTAAGAAATTAGGACTGGAAGTAAATATCAATAAAACGAAATATATGGTCACACGTAGAAATTCATTATATAATGGAAATGGACAGCTAATGACATAAGGGAAATATCGAGGAAGTGGCTGAATTCAGATACCTAGGAACAATAATTACAAATAGGAATGAGATGCACAAAGAAATTAAACATAGGCTCAATTCTGGAAATGCGTGCTATTATGCATTGCAGAGAGTCTTGATGTCCCAACTCTTTAAAAAAAACGTTAAACTGAAAATATATAAAACTATTATTCTACCAGTTATATTATATAAGTGCGAAACATGGACTCTTACTTTTAAGGGAGGAAAGAAGATTACAAGTATTTGAGAATAAAGTACTTAGGAAAATTTTTGGACCAAAGAGAGATGAACAGGCAGGTGTATGGAGAAGACTTACATAACAATGAACTACATGGTCTTTATAGGAAGCCAGATATAATAAGAACAGTTAAGTCTCGTAGACTGCGATGGGCAGGACATGTTGCACGTATGGGGAATAAAAGACTTGCATGGAAGCTTCTTGCAGGAAAGCCAGAAGGAAAACGCCCAGTCGGTAGACCAAGAATGAGGTGGGAGAATAACATTAACTATGATTTGAGGGAAGTATATTATACAGGGAATGATTGGAAAGCATTAGCTCAGGATAGGGATGTATGGAAAGCTTATGTCCGTGCGGCCATGAACCTACGTGCTCTATAGTGCCAGTGAGTAAGTATGTCCTTATCATATCATTGGCCGAAAATGTGGATTGTTGCACTCCCATAACCTTTCACCTTCATGACTTTTAAAAAATCAGTACGACTTGCTGCCCATTCGATCCATTTATAAATAACTTTTTTGTATTATATTCTTTACTCTAATAAAATCCTACTACTATAATGTACTGCTCTTAACGGAATAACTTTATATTTTTTTATCCCGAGAATAAACGATAATAATTAGAAATATTTAAGGAAATTGTAACCTATTTAAATTACAGCTTAAAGACAGTATCTGAATGGTTGATTGAAGATTGTTACGAAAACGGAACTTATATTTTTTTAAAATCAATATTTGTCTTCTTTTAGTAAAATGTAAGTATGTATCCACACATCCCGCGTGGGGACACGCCTCTATGAGAGATCTAGTAGTCAACTAAAGACTAGTGTGCAGCCCACTACACAATTCCATATCTGGCACAAACATCAACAATTCTTTCCACATATACAAATGTATAATTCTCGTTTCGTCCGCTGTCAGGTAGGTGACACTGCCATTGCCAACGGCCGGCTTCGTTTAGTAGAAGTATCTATATTTGAGAATCTTACACCACCACTTTTATATGTAGTAAACGATGTTATTTAACATTTTCCAATACTGTTATTTTAACACAGTTCCAATAATAATGGCTCATTTTATAATATTATAATGATACTGTGAAAAGAAAAATTGTCTGAACCAGGAATCGAACCGTGGACCTCTAGTTATCCAAACTAGTGTGCAGCCCACTACACCATTCCAGACCTGGCACGCTTGTCTGGAGAACTAGAGGTCCACGGTTCGATTCCTGGTTCAGACATTAATTTTTCTTTTCACAATATCATTATAATATTATAATATGATCAGTTATTGGAACCGTGTTAAAATAACAGTATTGGAAAATGTTAAATTGACATTTATAGTTCATATTAAATAGAAGTTGAAAAACATTTGACACCCATATTAGCAAAGGGTCTAAATTTCCATCCTGAGTATAAATTAATCGATTTTAATTTCTCTTGACAATATAGCAAATTATTTACGCATCTGAATGAAATATAATTGTGCATACTGCAATATATCAAATTATTTACACATCTGAATGAAATATTGTGCATACTACAATATATCAAATTATTTACACATCTGAATGAAATATAATTGTGCATACTACAATATATCAAATTATTTACACATCTGAATGAAATATAATTGTGCATACTACAATATATCAAATTATTTACACATCTGAATGAAATATAATTGTGCATACTACAATATATCAAATTATTTACACATCTGAATGAAATATAATTGTGCATACTACAATATATCAAATTATTTACGCATCTGAATGAAATATAATTGTGCATAATATCAAATTATTTACGCATCTGAATGAAATATAATTGTGCATACTACAATATATCAAATTATTTACGCATCTGAATGAAATATAATTGTGCATAATATCAAATTATTTACGCATCTGAATGAAATATAATTGTGCATACTACAATATATCAAATTATTTACGCATCTGAATGAAATATAATTGTGCATAATACAGTATAGCAAATTATTTACACATCTGAATGAAATATAATTGTGCATACTCCAATATATCAAATTATTTACACATCTGAATGAAATATAATTGTGCATACTACAATATATCAAATTATTTACACATCTGAATGAAATATAATTGTGCATACTACAATATATCAAATTATTTACACATCTGAATGAAATATAATTGTGCATAATACAGTATAGCAAATTATTTACACATCTGAATGAAATATAATTGTGCATACTCCAATATATCAAATTATTTACACATCTAAATGAAATATAATTGTGCATAGTACAATATAGAGAATTATTTACACTTCTGAATGAAATATAATTGTGCATAGTGTTGAATTTTGCAGAGTTTAAAGTTGCTTTTTTTTTTTTACTCCGTGTTTTCATAGAATGCACCTGCTTGAAAAGTGAAGTTGCAGACGATAGTAAACCTTGTTCAATTAATATAATCTTTAAATTGTAACCTACATTTGTGCCCCCTGAGGCAAGGCGTGTTCAGAACTTGATAGTTTCCTTACTTACATCGATAAACGTAATTACCAGGAGGCGTGGAGTTTCTTGTGGGAAGAAATAAACTTTCAATGTGTCTATAGTTTTGAATGAAAGTGTGTCTTCCTTCCGAGTTTTTATTATGCGTATGGTTTTAAACCTATTTATCTGACAGTATGCAGACGATGAAAAGATTCATAGCCACTTAAAGTGAATTTATTATTTTATTATATTTTATAGTAATAGAAAGTTAACTATTCACACATGACCGCAAAGTCATGGGTTCGATACCTGGCTCTCTTATTATTCAGGACAGAATTTTAATTGTTATTTTATGGAACTCTTAGGCCTCTTCAATCACTAAGGCTCTCCATTGAGAAGTAACGGGATGTTTTAAAGATCCACCTGCTGTATATATAAAGTGGCTAAAATATCCTTAATCAATTGAATTTAGTACATGCCTTTTGATTCCGGGGGGGGGGCGCCGTAGCGTAATTGGTTAAGGCAGTACGCTACTAACTACTGTAGAAGGTTGACTGTTGAAGTCCCTGTGGGACAGGATTTTTAAACTGAAACAACCTTCTGGTGGAATTATGGTTCTTGGGTCTACTCAGCCTCTAAATGAAACGAGTACAAGACGCTTGTTCTGCGGGTAAAGGCTGCCGTCACGCAGGACTGACATCCCGGTTGACATCAAGTGTCGATTGTCTAGAAAAAGTGGAAGCCTTAACTTCCTGCTACCCCGAGGGTCTCCTATGGCCTATTGTGGCTCACTTTACCTTTTATCTATGAATTCCAGTTTCATAGATCCATCTTAATCTATAATCCTCACTCCTATGCCCCAGATTGTCATAGTGATATAGTGTTTACATATTCGCCTCTAGTTATTAGGTTCGTGAGTTCAAACTCTGCTCGAGCAGATGACATTTTTAGGAAGTAAATATCCTGGGCCAGGAAAGGAAGCAGAACGATAAGTTTCATGATTTATGGCACGTAAAACAATTGAAGTCAGAAATTACTTCTCTGAATTATCCACCTTTTCACGCTTGGTATCGCAACGAGATATTAAAAGCTCGTTAAATCAAATATCTGTAAAAGTAAGTGGCGTTTTCTCAAAATGTTATGTTTTTGTTAAACTCTCTGAAGTAACGGGATATTTTAAAGATCCACCTGCCATAAATACAAAGTGACTAAAAACTTCTGGGTCAAAATTATATAGATTATAAAGGGCTGCAAATTATTTTGAGATGGGTAACAATTATTCAGGCATCATAAGATGTTAAATGTAAGAGAAATCTACTTTATCTGTAAACAATACACATTGTAAGGAGTTGATTACTTTATCACAACTCCAGTTAATCAACGAGGAAATTAAACTCTGGGTTGAAAACTATTTGGTTCCATTGCATCGTTGTAGATGAAAGTGTATATAGTTATTGCTTCTCTTTCTGTTATCGCCACAATATTATCTTTTGAACCATTTTTTTTTCATTGGCAAGGTGATTGTCTCACACAATCCAACGCCTCATATCTGGTGTCTTCTATGTTCTGCATCGTGCCAAACATTGTCACTTGAACAACTCAGTCGCTCGCCTTATGCAAACTGAAAACACAATATCGGCCATTGGTACTCATCTCAAAATAAAATATCATCTATGGTTTTTCGAAGTAATGAATTACCAAATTATAATTCTCATTTTCTTAAAACTATTTTAAGTATTATTATTGTATACACTTTATTAATTACAAAAGACAGTTATACGATTCTATAGGAATTCCATCCATAGTAATTCTGCCCGAAGGCAGGTCCTTCACTGCATTTTCATGCTATGCTTGCAGCTTTACTAGGGAATTGTGTAGGTGTGGTAGCTTCCCGTTGCTTTCCACACCAGTGAAGGATGATGGTGATGATGATGGCAATGATAAGGATGATTATAATGGCCATATGTATTTTTAAATTTCGACTTTAAAGTAAACAGCAAATTCTAATGCCCCAATTTCGCTTATTTGAGAATACTTTATTTCAGTTTATTTCAATGGCATAAGCTGAGTTTCGTTGTGAAAAAAATTGCTGTTACCAGGAGGTATCTGTAAATTTTCGCTTTATGTTAACCCCAATTACTAACGGTCCGATTTTTTGATTAACGAAAATGATCTTACTACTCTTAATGGATTGTTATACGCCGAGTTTGCTTGTCAAGAAATGCTGCTGCTAGAACGTTGACATACATAAACATGTTCGACCCAAAGTGGTGTAAATCACATTATTCTTAATTTGATATATAAAACTTTAAATATGACATTCCACAATGCTAGCAATGTAGCTACGAATTAGAGGAATTAGGACTTGCATCACCTCTCATGTTTAGATAACACTGGTCAACATGATTTTTGTCTCATGAATACCAATAGTTGTACTTAATGCAGTTTTCTTATCGCGTTTTAAAATATGTATTCGGAATTCCTCCATCGCCCACAGTTTTTTATTTCAGTTTCAATTAATGGATTTAAATAATTATTTTTTTAATAAACGTTTTTTCGTCCATTTGTACATTGTAAAATAAAACCAAATGAGCTAACTCAAATGGTTTCAGCTATGGAAAAGAGATATCAAGGCAAATGGAATCCTAATATGTGCGCCGATTATTGTTGGACCATCAAGAGGGATGCTCCACAGGCGAAATATAGCAGAAAAGAGTCATTTCTTACTCTCTAAGGGTCGGTTTCACCAACAGAGGTAACTGTATTACGCCAGTTTAAGCTGTGTATTATATATGGAGAATACTGGAGTAATGCAATTACCTCTGTTGGTGAAACTGGCCCTAGGTGAGTCCGAATGTTCGAATATTGTGTAGTTAGTAGAATGTAAAAAATATTAGTGTTTGAAATTATAAATGTCTGTCTCTCGGAAACCTTGCGTGATGGAGAAAAACCGGTATCATATTTGAATTCAGGAGAAAAAATACTATCAGAATCACATATTTTTCTTTCTGAGACAAAAAAAAAAAAATTGTTGCTCGGTGTAATTTAACCGGTTATCTTGTGTGTCTAGTAAGTATTATCGATGAAGATTTGAAAAAAAATCAAAACTCTATTCATGGATATAACCTTAATAACTACCTTATACTCTTTCGGAATTCGCTGAAAGGAAGCGATATCATTACAGTGTCCAGTACTAAAATAAAGAAAATTCTTATTCTGAGCAAATATGTGACGATTGAAAACATTTGACTGGCACATAAAGTTCATAAACATAAAAAAAAAGGAGAGAAATTAAGTTTTATATTTGTTATGTATAGCAGCTTAACTTCGTCTTCTTCTTCCTCTACGATTGAAAGCTGGCAGCTTGTTGCATGTTCATTCACTTTAGATCCGGGGTATGGTCACGTCCTTCCATCGTAGTTGTGGTCTTCCTGAAGGCCTTTTCTGCTGAGGTGTCCAGTTACGTACTTTCTTCACTAATCTACTGTTCTATATTCTATCTATATGATCGTTCCAATTTAGTCTTCTATCATTTATCCAGAGGTTTATAGGTTCCATTTCACATTCTTCTCTAATAACAGCTGCGAATTTTCTCTCTCGGCAATTTTCCTACGATTTTCCTTAAAACTTTAATTTCGTCTTTCATCTCATGTCCCATTTTCGTTTGCTAGTTTGTTCCAATTTATCAGTTGTGAATATTCTTGGACCAACGGATCTGTGCCTCGTAAGAAATGCGAACTAAACACTAATTCCGTTTCTGCCTCGATATATCATCCCTCCCTGCATTCTTGCCTGTGTCTATTTTCTATCCTTCTCTTTCTCCCCACCCATTACTCGCAGTTTTGAGCTTTCTTGCGGGATATTATTTACACTCGCAGTCAAGTGTTGTCAACTCAGTGTCAGTATGTTATGTTATATAGTATGTAAATTGTAAATTATTATCATTAGCTTAATTCTTAAGCATAAATTAGAATTCATGTATAGTATCAGTATGTTATATAATATGTAAATAAGATCGTAGCATGTAGTAACTTCGCCATAGCCGGACCCTAGCCCGGATGAGAAAGAAGAGGAATACATGACTGTGTGTTCATTCCTGAGTCCCGCGCCGTAGCCGAGTGGTTAAGGCAGGAAGCCTTGGCGCAGAGCTACGGGACTTGCGCTGGTTCGAGTCTCCATGGGGGAAGAAATTTTCTCATGGTATTTCGGCCAGTATGGGACCGGTGCCCACCCAGCATCGTGATGCATTTGGGTAGCTACAATAAGTAGCGGCTCCAGGTTGAGAAAACCAGCTATAACGGCTGGGGGACTCGACATGCTAACCACATGTCACCCCTACACTGGCTGTTGATCATCTACCTCTGTGATTGACACATGTGGATGTGAGGCCAGCAGCCGGCTGGTAGGCTAAGGGCCTTGTAGGCCTGTCGCGCCAGGAGTTAGTGTTCATTCCTAAAATTTTATAATTTTGTTAGGACTTCAAGATTACGTTCCAAATCTAACCAAATAAGACAATGAGGTGAAGGAGAAGTATTTATGACGAAACATTTATCTTTAAAAACAACATATGTAGATTCCCTTCACGTAATTTCCATTTAACCAACAAATATCCACTATTATAATTATATCCATTAATCGCAGAAATCAATCAGTGTCATTAGACCTACTTAAATTAAAAATTAAATGTGAAGAAGCAATAGTTAACCTTACATTATTCAATATTCAAGAGCCTGACACCGGGGGAAGTTTTGACAACGTCCCTATTCGGTCAGTTACAGTGGCTTCTATTTGACGTAGTGGGAGGGGAGCGCGGTGGAATGGTGTTAGAACTGACGTGCATTTTTCGAAGAACGATGCCAACGCTACAGGGGCACAGATCCGTTGGTACGAGTATAATTGGAGATTTCACATCTTGGCAGTGAGTTACTAATTGTAGCCCTTCTTTTTTAACTATAGGGGTTAGAAGAATGCATAATTATAAACCAAACGGGAGAATAATGTTGGGAAGACCATTGAAGAGATGGAAGGACCAATTCGACCTATAATGAGATCGGAACAGGCCATTGGGCTTAATCCTTGTTGTTGTTGATGATGGGGTTAATTCTGACCTTTTGTAGGACGTGATTATTGTTGTCGCTAGTACTGTGATTTTGAAGCTCTCCGAACCTAGACACACTTGGCGTACATATCGAAGTGCTACGATATCCGGTGTGAAAACGAAACTTTGATTTCAGTGAGAGTTGCATTCTATTAATATTCTATCGAATTTCGCGGCACCTGATTCCTAAACCCGTAGGAAACATATTGCACATCTCTGGACTGGGCATTTAAACTTAACAAACGGCTTTCCTTTACAAGACCGTACAATTTTAATTGTATATTTTTCATGAAATTCACAATTGAAGTGTCAACATTCATCTTTTTTGTTTAATTACACTGTTTCTTTTTTTATATCTTCTATACATACTAATCCATCCATCCATAGTAATTCTGCCCGAAGACAGGTCCTTCACTGCAATCATAGCATTTTCATGCTATCCTTCCAGCTTTACTAGGGAATTGTAGGTGTGGTAGCTTCACGTTGCTTTCCACGCCGGTGAAGGATGGTGATGACGATGGTGATGTTAATGATAAGGATGATGATGGCCATATGATTTCGGGGACCGTTTGGGCCTTAAAGTTTTCCTGACATTTGTCTTACAGATGAGGAAAAACCCCAACAAAAACCTCACCCAGAAAAACTGCCCCGACCGGGGATCGAACCCGCCCGCTGCGTGACAAGGCAGCACGCTACCTTGAGACCACAACGGTGTAATAATAATAATAATAATAATAGTAATAATAATAATAATAATAATAATAATAATAATAATCCACAACAGCTATAATAGGGCCTATGGCCTGCGCCACCTTGATGTTTCTTCCATTTGGCCCGCGATGCAAATAAGTTTGGGTGGCTCTGGCTTAGGCCATGACAATGGCAAAATAAGTTTTTCCATACAGTACATTCAATTATATTTTTATTACCAGAAAATATATGGTATAGAGCAGACTATAGTCTCTCTGGTTTAACTTTACGAGAAATTTGTAGAATGAGACAACTTTACTCACCTCTCACTCGCACCAGTGTTGACGGTGTTTTTTCACCAGATGTTAATAGGGATAAGGGGGAAGACGAAAACTGACAACAGGATGGGTTCTTTGTTTTGTTACTAGACTAAAGCGGTCAACGATCTACCCTTGTATCTTCATATCTCTCTCTCTCTCTCTCTCTCTCTCTCTCTCTCTCTCTCTCTCTCTCTCTCTCTCTCTCTCTCTCTCTCTCTCTCTCTGCCAAGTCATACAATAACCAATTTTTTTTTGGAAAGCCGCTTTAATTGCATTAATATTGTCTCTGTACAAAATGTAGTCATAGCCGACAGTAATGCAACCACATAGGAGTATTACAGCCTCCAGTTGAAGCGAAGGAAAGAATATCATGATGTTAGATCAAGCAAATCACTATAATTTGTGACGCTTTCCTTTATTCTTACTTTACAATTTCATCTCGAGCAATTGAACAAGGTGCAGTCTTAGAGAGTTACACCATACATGAAATCATATCTTGTACTAGTTTTATTTCCTATACGATTTTTGAAAGAGGTAATTTGAGGATATTGAAACAAAACCAACATGTTTCATGCTAGACATTATTGTGACTTCGCTCAGGAGAAATGGGGCTGATAAAGAAAGTGGTCGTGCACAATGTTATCGTTAAAAAAATGTGGTTAAAGTTAGAATTGTTTTGTGTTCCAGTATTTTTTGTGACTTGTATTCGAAAACAATGTAATAAGATAACAATTAAAGTACATGTCTGAAAACAAATTATAATAGGCTTAAACCTTTCTCTTGGAAGAACCTTTACCTGCCCGACGCCTCCTGGCTTACAGGGAGATGACTTTTAACTCTGGATCTCTCTCTCTCTCTCTCTCTCTCTCTCTCTCTCTCTCTCTCTCTCTCTCTCACACACACACACACACACACACACATAAATATATATGATTAAGGAACATTACTTGAGTTTTCCGCGTCATGGATTGAAGATTGGCCTCTGGCCACTGATTCCGACGTTTCGACATGATTCCACATGCCATTATCAATGAATTGTTCCTTGATTGTTTTTTGAACTAGAAGCTCTGCTGTCTGAATAAAATTGACCTACCCTTTAATACCCATCTTCGAATTGCGAGCTAATTATATTATTATTATTATTATTATTATTATTATTATTATTATCATCATCATCATCATCCGATAGCGAATATTCGTTCCCATAAGAGATAAGAATAAAGATTGTAGAAAGCTTCGCATCGAGAAATTCTGCTATATATATATATCTCCATCCATCCATAGTAATTCTGCCCGAGGGCAGGTCTCCCACTGCAATCATAGCATTTCCATGCTATGCTTTGCAGTTTTACTAGGATATTACAGGTGTGGTAGTTTCCCGTTGCTTTCCACACCTGTGAAGGATGATGATGATGATAATGATAAGGATGATGATGGCCTGATGATTTTCGGGGATCGTTGGGCCATAAGCTTCCTGACATTTGTCTTACAGGTGAGGGAAAACCCCGAAAAAAATCCTCACTCAGGAGCTTGTCCCGACCAGGAATCGATTTTCTAATGGAATTTCGGCTAGTATGGGACCGGTGTCTAATCAGCATCGTGAGGAATTTGGGCAACTACAATAAGTAGCGACTCCAGCTATAACGGCTGGGGGACCCGATGTGCTGACCACATGTCACCCATATACTGGCAGAATGATCGTCTACCTTTGTGATTAACACTTGTAGATGTGAAGCCAGTAGTTGGATGGTAGGCTAACGGCCTTCTAGGCCTGTCGCGATTAGAGTTTTTTTTTAACATTAAGCTAGGCCTTTTGGAACTAGTTCCATTTTGAAAATACCAAATAGAACAGCTTTGAAAAAGGAACTAGTTCCGAAAGGCCTAGCTGAATATTCTTCTTCTTCTTCTTCACTTCACGAGCTAGGCAAATTGCCTGTTCCGCCTCACAGTTGTTCTGTCCATCTTTTCACCGGCCTTCCTACATTCCTTGAACCCCTTGGCTTGTAGTTGAATCCTGCTCTTGGAAATCTTGATACATGCATTCTTTCCACATGTGTAAACCATTTCTCTCTATAGTCTATGATTTTCTCATCCAATGGATATATATATTTAACTCTGTTCTTATATCTTCATTCTTTATCCGATCCAATATTGTGCAGCCTTTAGTTCTTCTAAGGAAGTTCATTTCTGCTCTTTGTATTCTACTTTGCAATTTTTGGTCATTACCCAAGTTTCGCTCCCATAAAGTAATGCAGGAACTGCCAATGTTTTATAAAACTTCAATCTAGTATATCTTCTTGTTTTATTCTTTTATGTTTTATGTATAGTTCCGCATATCATTTGAAATTTCGACAGTTTCATATATATGTCTCTTTCAGTTTTTGTGTTTATAGTAAAATTACAACCCAAATAATTAAAATTTGTTACTTGTTCCAGAGGTTTGTTGTCTATTACGATTTTTGATCTTACATGATCGTTTCCCCAAAATGCCATTATTTTTGTTTTTTCTTTTGATATTTTGAAATTATATTCTTGGCATAACTGATTTAATTGATATAAAGAGTACTACAAATTATTTTCATTTTCTTGAATAATCACAGCTGAATATTTTAAACTATATTTTATTTGTTGAGAACGACTGCTATCACAGCTACAATTTTTATTGTTTTAAATAATTAGTGAATGCGGAATGGGCCGGGTGGGAGATGACAAGCTTTTTATCTACCCATATCAAGACTACCTAATTGCAAGAAATATTAATAAAACACTATATTTAACGTATTTACATAAGAGATGTAATCATCACTTCGTTAATTTACTCGTAAATATGAAAATAAAGTGGGACTATTTCCTGTCATGACCACAAAGGTTACAACAGTTCTTACTTCTAACCAGCGATAAACTACCCATTATCCAACTTTTAACCAGCGATACACCATAAATGAGCACAATGTCTAAACTACAAATGAGCAAAAACTAATAATTTAAACTCCTTTGCACGTTAGTGCGCTTTCCAGTTATTATGAAATGAGCACAATGTGTACATTTAATCATAGGATTTATATCTGTGTACCATATCTATTGTTTGAACAAATTAGGTCCGGATTTATCTTTTACTTATTTAACCGCGTAAAATAATAAAAAGGACGTTCCCTGGAATTCACCTACGTTAGAGTAATTGATTTGTGTTACAGTAATTGATTTAGGTTTGGTTAGCTTTTAGGTTCCTTGCTTTTTAAATGTGATTTGATACGTAAAATAAATTACCTCTTCATTTCTGTTATTCTATGAAAAATTCAAAATGTCGGACGGTTACCACGTAAAATCATATTTCCACTAGTACATTTCGTGTTAATTATACACATTTAGACGGCGTTTACATCTCTTAGTAAAATTGATTAATTAACGCATTACAATACTTTAAATTACATCAAAATTGGCATATGTCGCGTAAGTAAAAAGCTTGTCTTGTACAACCCCACCGCGGAATGAATTTGGGAGATTTAGTTCAATGTATTCTTTAAATTCGTGCTCTTCCAAGTTTATGCCATATAAATCTCATTTAATATAAAAATAAAGCTCTCTCTTATATTTTTAATGCAGTGCATTTATTGTAATAAAGTGATGAAGTTATCCTGATTGTGTACGATAGGCGTAACGAGTAACGATTTTTTAAAGATGATGTCGGATGTTCCAAAGAACGTGAGAGAAATGATTATTTTTACTGTGATATTACTTCCTCAAAGGGTCCGAATAAGGAACACTTTCTCTACTGTACAAGCTATATTAATGTACATGGATTCGGTTAGGAATGCGTTCCAAGAATCACATCCTTCATCAAGAAGCGTTACTGATCCTCCCATCACCGTAACAGACACGTGGAATTTAAGCGCTTCAGGTCATTACCATGTGTAATCATTTCTCCATCTTTCTTCACATTTCATTTATCATTAGGAATTCTTGAATTAAAAAGTGAAATATGTAATTTCTCAGGAGAGCAGATACTTTATAACACTAGAGTTTTATTTTATTTTCATATAATCAAATGCCTAGAAACAATAATCACAATAGGAATGAGATGCAAAAATAAATTAGACATAAGGCTCAATTCTGGAAATGCGTGCTATTATGCATTACAGAGACTCTTGATGTCCCAACTCCTTTCAAGAAACGTTAAACTAAAAATATGTAAAACTATTATTCTACCAGTTATATGGATGCGAAACATGAACTCTTACTTTAAGAGAGGAAAGGAGATTACGAGTATTATTGGATCAAAGATAGATGAACAGACAGGTGAATGGAGAAGACTACTTAACCGTGAACTACATGGTCTTTATAGGAAGCCAGATATAATAACAGTTAAGTCTCATAGACTGCGATGGGCAAGACATGTGGTACAAATGGGGAATTAAAGGTGTGCATGGTAGCTTCTTGTACGAAAACCAGAGGGAAAACGCCCAGTTGGTAAACCAAAAATGAGGTGGGAGAATAACATTAACTCTGATTTGAGGGAAGTAGATTATACAGGGGATGGTTGGAAAACATTGGCTCAAGATAGGGATGTATGGAGAGCTTATGTCCGCGCGGCCATGAACCTACGGGTTCGATAGTGCCAGTGAGTTAGTATAATCTAATGTCCACCGCCGTGGTCTTATGGTAGCTGCTGCCTTGTCACTCAGTGATTCCGGTGGGGACAAGCTTCCTGGGTGAGGTTTCTTCTGGGGTTATTTCTCACCTGTAAGACAAATGTTGGGTCGCTTTGAGGCCCAAAAGGTTCCCGAACATCATCTGGCTATCATCATTATGATCCCTATGCGTGGAAAGCAACGGGAAGCTTCCACACCTATAATTCCCTAGTAAAGCTTCAGAGCATAGCATGAAAATGCTATGATTGTAGTGAAAGGCCTGCTCTGGAACACTGTAAAAAATCTAATTTATAGACATTTTTATAAAAAGAATGTATGATTGTGAAGCAAGTATTAAGTTGGGAATAGAGTATCATCAGAATTTGATATAACAAAAGGATTAAGACAAGGGTGCGGGATGTCACCAACATTGTTCAAGATATATTTAGAAGATGTATTAATGAAATGGAATAAGTTACGTAGGGGAATGGGAATCAACATTAATGGCCATTTACTGCACAATTTATTATTCGCTGATGACCAGATTATAATAGGACAAGATAAAGAAGATATAGAGTATATGATCAGAAAGTTGGTCGATGCATTTGAGGTAGGTGGACTGAAGATAACTTTTATTAAAACAGAATATATGGTAATCGGAGGAAATTCAGAAGACCTACAAATAAATTATATGATAATTAAATGTGTTGAAGAATTTAAATGTCCCGCGCCGTAGCAGAGTGGTTAAGGCAGGAAGCCTTGGCGCAGAGCTACGGGACTTGCGCTGGTTCGAGTCTCCATGGGGGAAGAAATTTTCTCATGGTATTTCGGCCAGTATGGGACCGGTGCCCACCCAGCATCGTGAGGCATTTGGGTAGCTACAATAAGTAGCGGCTCCAGGTTGAGAAAACCAGCTATAACGGCTGGGGGACTCGACATGCTGACCACATGTCACCCCAACACTGGCTGATGATCATCTATCTCTGTAATTGATACATGTGGATATTAGGCCAGCAGCCGGCTGGTAGGCTAAGGGCCATCTAGGCCTGTCGCGCCAGGAGAGAGAGAAGAATTTAAATATCTTGGATCTATAATAGATAAATCTGGTACTTGTAAAAAATATATTATTAACGGAGTAAGTTGTGCAAGGAAGGCGATTAGATCCCTGAATGGTCTTTTATGGAATAGAAATTTGACCAGAAAAACAAAAAAAGAGATTATACAGACAATAATAGAAAGTGTACTTACATATGGATCAGAAAGCTGGACAATAAATGAAAGGATGCAGAAAGTAATCTTGGCGACAGAAATGGATGGATTACGGATAAGTATGAGAATATCCAGGCTAGAACATATTCGAAATACATATATCAGACAAGAAATGAATGCACGAGAAACTGTTATCGATAGGATAACAAAGAGAGCTCTACAGTGGTATGGACATGTACAACGGATGTCGGAAGACCAGTGGCCTAAATAGGTGTTGGATTTGATGGTACCAGGCCGAAGGTAGAGGGGGAGAAGTAGAAGAGCAGGTAATGAGGGAATATATGATGCCATGATGAAGAGGGGTTGGAAGATGGTCAATGGGAAGATATGTAGGTTTTTATCGGGGTAGCGTCGCTGCCTCATACTTAGCAGACCCGAATTCGATCCCCACTCGGGACAAGTTTCCTGGATGATGGTTTTTTCGGGGTTTTACCTCACCTGTAAGACGAATGTTAGGAAACCTTAAAGCCCAAAGGTCCCCGGTCATCATATGGCCATCATAATAATCTTAATCATATTCACAATGCTTAGTTTAAATGTATTGATGTTGTGTTGTCTCGGAGAAGACTCTGACATTGAGCTGATCACTCATTCGGAGAGACCCTACATTTTCTTATGTGGTCAGAAAAGTACGTGTGTGTGTGAATCCATAGTTAAAATCTCTCTCCCGACAGGTCGTGTCACTTTAAGACCCGGGTGGCACCCATAACTGCATTCATAGAATGGAATAGTTTGTTTATTGATGGAAAATATATTTTACGTCACTTCTGAGATAAATGTCAGAAAACTTCATCATCATCAACAAGGGTTAAGCCCAATGGCCTGTTCCGATCTCATTATAGGTCGAATTGTTCCTTCCATCTCTTCAATGGTCTTCCCAACATTCTTCTCCCTTTTGATTTATAATTATACATTCTTCTTGGTATGCGCTGTTCATTCATTCGTAATACGTGCTGAAGATAAGCATTTTGATAATATTTTATTCTTTCACAGAGATTAAATATATCAGCTTCTGTTCTTATATATTCGTTTTCTTTTTATCGGTTCAGAAAACTTCAACCCCAAACATCCCCAGAACAACACTTTGTGCTTTCCATCACAATCACCCATATTATATTTGCCTATTCTTAACCAATCTTCAGATCCGACTACAAGAAAAACAAAGGAAAAACACTATCCATGCTACACCAGATGCACTCGAAAAAAAGCTATAGCATATTTTCGACTAAACACAGAACGTGCCTGTCTTGCAGCTCATCTTCATCAAATTGGAATTTACATAAGTCCTCATTACCCACAGAGCTCCAAGAACACTAATGATGACAGAAACCATTTACTGCAGTGTGAGACACTTCACTCTGCTACGTTGAAGGTTAGATACTGGGGAGCAAGAGCTATACTTTCTGTTTTGCTATGATTTTTATTGTTTTAATTTACTTTTATGCTAATGAGGAAGGCTTACAACTCAATGGTATTAATAAGCTGTTAGTTTATGCTGATGATGTAGTACTACTGGCCGATAGCGAGGAGATAATAAAGGCCAACACGCACACACTATTGAGTAACACTAAGAAATTAGGACTGGAAATAAATATCAGTAAAACTAAATATATGGTCACACGTAGAAATTCAGTATATAATGCAAATGGACAGCTAATGACAAATGAGGGAAATTTTGAGGAAGTGGCTGAATTCAAATACCTAGGAACAATAATCACAAATAGGAATGAGATGCAAAAAGAAATTAAACATAGGCTCAATTCTGGAAATGCATGCTATTATGTATTGCAGAGACTTTTGATGTCCCAACTCCTTTCAAAAAACGTTAAGCTGAAAATATATAAAACTATTATTCTACCAGTTATATTATATGGGTGCGAAACCTGGACTCTTACTTTAAGGGAGGAAAGGAGATTACGAGTATTTGAGAATAAAGTTCTTAGGAACATTTTTGGACCAAAGAGAGATGAACAGACAGGTGAATGGAGAAGACTACATAACAATGAACTACATGGTCTTTATAGGAAGCCAGATATAATAAGAACAGTTAAGTCTCGTAGACTGTGATGGGCAGGACATGTTGCGCGTATGGGGAATGAAAGACGTGCATGGAAGCTTCTTGTAGGAAAGCCAGAGGGAAAACGCCCAGTTGGTAGACCAAGAATGAGGTGGGAGAACATTAACTATGATTTGAGGGAAGTAGATTATACAGGGAATGATTAGAAATCATTAGCTCAGGATAGGGATGTATGGAGAGCTTATGTCCGCGCGGCCATGAACCTTCGGGTTCGATAGTGCCAGTGAGAGTTGAGTTAGCTATTTGTTTTTACTCATTATGTACAGCGACTTCTGTCAAGTCCCCCACATTTGTAAACTAACTCACTGGCACTATCGAACCCGCAGGTTCATGGCCGCGCGGACAAAGCTCTCCATTCATCCCTATCCTCAAATAAAGTTTTCCAATCATTCCCTGTATAATCTGCTTCCCTCAAATCATGGTTAGTGTTATTCTCCCACCTCATTCTTGGTCTACCAATTGGACATTTTCCCTATGGTTTTCCTACAAGAAGTTTCCAATGCAACTCTTTCCCATTCGCCTCTCTGTTCGTCTCTCTTTGGTCCAAAAATTTTCCTAAGAAATTTATTCTCAAATACTCGTAATCTCCTTACCTCCCTTAACGTAAGAGTCCATGTTTCGCATCCATATAATATAACTGGGAGGATAACTTTTTTTATATATTTTAAGTTTAACGTTTTTTTAAAGGAGTCGGGACTACAAGAGTCCCTGTAATGCATAATAGCACGCATTTCCAGAATTGATTCTGTGTTTAATTTCTTTGTGCATTTCATTCCTATTTATGATTATTGTTCCTAAGTATTTGAACCCCGCATTTGTATAAAAATATTTAATAATTAATAAGATTGTATGAGTGAATGTTGTGTCTTGTCTTATATTTTTGTGTTCTCTCTTAAATTGAATTGATTACTCATCAGGGAGGCCCTCCATATCCTTGCGTCGTTAAATAAATAAATAAATAAATATATATACATATAAATATATATAAATGTAAATAAATAAATATATATATATATATATATATATATATATATATATGGGGGCACGCCGTAGCGTAGTGGTTAAGTTACTGCGCTACAAGCCGGAAGGTCGAGGGTTCAAGTCCCGGTGGTGTCAGAATTTTTAAACTGACCCAAACTTTCTGGCGGCCCTATGGTCCTGAGGTCAACTCAGCATCTAACGGAAATGAGTACCAGACGCTTGTTCTGGGGGTAAAGGCGGTCGTCACGCAGGGCTGACAACCCGGCTGACGACAAGTGCCGATTATCTAGAAAAAGTGGGAGCCTTAACCTCCTACTACCCCAAGGGCCTTCCGAGGCCTGTAGTGGGACTACTTTACTTTACTTTTACTTACTTTATATATATATATATATATATATATATATATATATAATACACGTTACTCGTCTATGCGGTGAAATGCTTAATATGTCTCATTGAATACCGGGGTCCTAGTCACATTCATGACTCTGGAACTGGGTACACTAAAGCTTGGTGTACAACTGTGTAGCTACTTGATACGAGAAGTTGCAATATCTGGTTAAAAAAACGGAAACGAGTTAAGGTCGTCACACTAACCAAGTGATTACTTGTACTATTATCTGATAACCTGTAACAGCAACCTATTCTGTCGGCTTTGTATCTTCGGAGGTGTTCTGCTGTAGATTTATTTAATTTATAGACCTGGTACAATTGAGAATTTTGGAATTCTATGCAACCAATATAAATTCAAGAAAAAAAAAATATAAAAACACATAATTTATTGTTGCGGTATGTCAATAATTACCTGAGAGAAATATTGATTTAAAAAATGTGATAAATTACTTAAAATAAAGTGAGAAGTTGAACTCAACGTAACCTAAAATCAAAATATCTGCAACGTAAAATGTGTATTAGTCGTAATTCAGACAGTGTTTTCAACTTATCAATAAAACCCACTAACAAACAAGTGAAAGCTAAATTAATCTGGTGTCCTAACTTGCCCACTAATGTAGATGGACTTCTGGGATAGAATCACCTTATATGTGAACAAACATACTGGCAATGGGAACATGTGTTATCACATTGGCAAACATGACGCAATGAGTCACTTGTTGTCTGATGGAAGATTCACTGGTGGCACGCTGGCGGAGATTATCCGAGAATCTTATTAAAACATTGAACACAAAAATAAAATTGTTGTGTAATCAAAATAATTTCGGAAGCATCTTATGCGTCTCTGTAACAGTATGTAAACTTTGTTAGGTTAGAGTTTGAAGCTCCTTACTATTCCACACAGAATTGCCATTAAAGTCACGTCGTGCCTAGAATTTTTAGTTGTATCCAATAGATTGTGTAATTTTATTGTTGTGTAGATGCGTTTTGTGTATAGGTTCATTGATCTAATGCTAGTGATAAGTGAAACGATTAAGATTAAATTGGCTCTCATAATGAAATTACGACTCAAAATTTGTCTTGGTGCTGAGGCAAACTTAAATAAAATGAAATCAGGTTAATCGTCAGCAGTTTGAACGGAATACGTGTCTTAAACCCTACCCTTTCTACTTTTAATAATGTTATTTCACACTTATTAATGTATATAAGTTGAAATTAATTCCTTTGGAGAGAAATTAATGTCACCACGTCTGTTGTTAAGAGGATTGAAAATCAAACTCTTTAATGGTGTGGCCATGTACAAAGAATGGAAAATGGCCAAAAATATATACCAAATGGTCACCCCTGGAAGAAATAAACGTGGCAGACCAAGATGGATGTCAGAACTATGATGGATAATAGGAATTTGGAAGAAGGAGATTTGAATGATAGAAATAAATGGAAATTGAAGACGGCAAAGTCCCGCGCCGTAGCCGAGTGGTTAAGGCAAGAAGCCTTGGCGCAGAGCTACGGGATTTGCGCTGGTTCGAGTTCCCATGGGGGAAGACATTTTCTCGTGGAATTTCGGCCAGTATGGGACCGGTGCCCACCCAGCATCGTGAGGCATTTGGGTAGCTACAATAAGTAGCGACTCCAGGTTGAGAAGACCAGGTATAAGGCTGGGGGACCCGACATGCTGACCACATGTCACCCCTACACTGACTTGTGATCGTCTACTTCTGTGATTAACACATATGAATGTGAGATCAGCAGCCGACTGGTAGGCCAAGGGCCTTCTAGGCCTGTCGCGCTTGGAGAGAGAGAAGACGGCAAACCTATAAGTGGGTAAAACCGAAGAAGAAGAAGTTGTGAAATGTGCCAAATACACTGTCAACAATAATTCACGAAATAAGTATTCTTAATAATGTCCAATGCTGTGGTCTTGAGGTATCGTACTGATTTCCACGCAGCGGGCCCGGGTTCAATCCCCGGTCCAGACAAGTTTCTGGGTGAGGTTTTTTCATGGTTTTTCCTCACCTGCAAGACAAATGTCAGGAAACTTTTAAGGCCCAAACGGTCCCTAACATGATATGACCATCTTAATCATAATAATTTATATTTACCTTAGATTAAGTTTAGAATTAAGGACTCTCCTGGCGCACAACTATCATCACCTATCATATCATCGGGGCACCGTAACCCCGCCTTCCGGGCGCTGCAACTGCTTCAACAAGGGTCAACAAGAACGGACCTAATGCATTCTGCTGATGATGGGACTAGTCCCGAAAGGCCTACTGAGTTTTAAAAGAACTTAAGTTGAGGAGACGGACCTACAAGGAAACTGTATTATAGTTTTTAACCGTACATTATATTACTGTGAACTAATACCTCAACGGAAAATCACCATGAATTTTACTAGTATCGATTGAGATGTAGGTTATAATTACGCCAATGCCAGAAGAGTACGTTATAACAGAAATGTCGAAATAACGTGGGGTATTGAATATAAAAATATAATATTCAGTATTTCTACATAGTGAATAAGTAATTCCTGATCCTCATAAGACTTGTCTGTAATTCTACATCTAGTTTTTTCTCCTCCTTATATTAAGTGACCGGTAAGGAACACCTGTATGTTTATTTAGGTCACATTTCAAAGTAATTGAGATTTTAAAAAATAAAAAGAAAGATGTATAATAAATACTAGTTTTAATAACCCGTAAACTAAAGGAGATGCACAATCATCATGCGTCTTTCTTCTCGTTTGATATACTTCATCCAAGAGACCCTGAAGAATTTCTATTCCAAAACTTTCTCGCTCGTAGGGAATCAAGTGATATTATTGATTCTCATCTAACATACGTCTGTCCAGACGGTTAAATGGTTACCATACATAACTTTGGATTCGAGATTCGATTTTTTCAGACTAAAAGTTTCTTCGTAAGAGAGGTAAACTCGTAATCCGTGTAATAAGATTCAAAGAATATAAAATAATTTTAAAATCAACTTCTACCACTAAGTCAATAAATTTAGCAAATCATGGTAAAACGCACTTTGTTTCTCAGTAGCGAAGTAGGGCATTTCTCTTAAATATGGATGGTATATCATTTTCAGTATTAATTTCATGGTAGATTACTTGCAAATAATGTTATTTATTGAAGAAACATTAACAAATGTTTGCTAATATAGGCCCTACTACAACATTTTGAAGTTATTTGATTTTTTAAATGAATTTTTTTGCAGTGGGATTATAATGGATTTCAAGTACTGAAACAGTGGCAAATTATTGTTCTTACTAACACAAATACGTACAGTATTGTTTGTTCCCTTTTAATAATAATAACCAACTAACTCACTGGCACTATCGAATCAATACGTTCATGTCCGCGTGTATATAAACTCTCCATACATCCCTATCCTGAGCTAATGCTTTCCAATCATTTCCTGTATAATGTACTTCCTCAAATCATAGTTAATGTTATTCTTCCACCTCATTGTTGGTCTACCAACTGGGCGTTTTCCCTCAGGTTTTCCTACAAGAAGTTTCCATGCACGTCTTTCATTCCCCATTCTTGCCACATGTCCTTCCCATTGCAGTCTACGAGACTTAACTGTTCTTATTATATCTGGCTTCCTATAAAGACTACGTAGTTCACTGTTATGCAGTCTTCTCCATTCACCTGTCTGTTCATCTCTCTTTGAACCAAAAAAAATCCTACGAACTTTATTCTCAAATACTCGTAATCTCCTTTCCTCCCTTAAAGTAAGATCTCATGTTTCGCATCCATATAATATAACTGGTAGAATAATATTTTTGTATATTTTCAGTTTAACTATTTTTGAAAGGAGTCAAGAGTCTCTGTAATGCATAATAACAGGCATTTCCAGAATTGTTTAATTTCTTTGTGCACCTTATTCCTATTTGTGGTTATTGTTCCTAGGTATTTGAATTCAGCCACTTCCTCAAAATTTCCTTCATTTGTCATTAGCTGTCCATTTCAATTATATAATGTATTTATACGTGTGGCCACATATTTAGTTTTGTTGATATTTACTTCGTCTCAATTTCTTAGTGTTACTCAATAGTGTGTGCGTGTTGGCCCTTAGTATCTCCTTGCACTACATCATTAGCATAAAATAATAATAATAATAATAATAATAATAATAATAATAATAATAATAATATTGTTTTATTTATTCTGGCAGAGCTAAGGTCATAAGCCCTTCTCTTCCACTCAACCAGCACAATTTACAAATGCATATTTAACAGTATAGATTACATACACACTATACTAATTTTATAAAGAGTTAAAGCAGAAATGTGATGCTTCCAACGAAACGCATGGCTATTAAACACATTTTGTCTATCTTGTTCATATGCTGGGGATTGTAAAGTATAGTAATCCCTCTACAGGCCTCGGGAGGCCTATGGGGTAGTAGGAGGTTAAGGCTCCCACTTTTTCTAGACAATCGGCACTTGATGTCAGCCGGGTTGTCAGACCTGCGTGACGGCCGCCTTTACCCCCAGAACAATATGCTGGGCATTGAATATTATTAATTTTTTATTACAAATTTCATTCACTAATTTATTCTTTTAACATATTTTCACTTCTTTGGACAGTTCACTACTGTCGCTACGTTCCGGTTCATGAATTAGGCTATATTATAATATTGCTCTTGACAACATTGCAAATTCAAGTGCAGCATTGATGATTATCCTGACTCCGGGCTATAAAATTGACAGAGGAACTTTCGTAATGCATCAAGGATATCCTAGACGAGCCTGCAACTTTCGCGTCTGACCAGTTCGTATGTAGAACTAGCGAGAAATAATAATTACAAACAGACGTGATGGAAATAACATTAGATGCTGCACCTGTCTCCCATCCTCCACGAGAAAGTGGCTCATGTCGTACTAAATTTAATCAATTTTTATTTTTAAGAGAAACGACTGACGTGCGGCTTCTTTGTCACTTAGTTACAATAGACTTTAACATACAGGCTCTTCCAGGTCACATCTTGGGAACTGTATTAATTAATCAATCAGTCATGAACAGTGAAACTGAAGATAGTTTTTTGACCTCATTAAAAAAAGGCCAAAAAAATCACCTGGACTGTGCCTATGTGATTTCACTAAATAAATACTTCCTGCCAGAACCTTGCAATTAAGTATTGATCTCCAAGTTTCCTTTTGGATGTCAGACTGTTGTTTCTGACATTTTTGTGACGAAAAATCTTCAGATATATTATCATAAGTAATGCCGCGAGTGATTTCCAATTTATCTAGGATTTGGAAATCAAGAGTAGCATTTGTTAGGATTATTTAACGAACAAAATTAAGCTGTTTGCTCACAAATCATTATTTGATATATAGTTATTTTAAAATATTTATATATTTAATGTAAATGGCGATGTTTGAAAACAAATGAGAAATTTTGGTAATATTTCATTTGTTTATCACTGCAACTTGATCATACTATTTATTGCCATATAGGATCGTTGTAAGAATGCACCCTAGTGGAGTAAAAAATGAAACACATTATATTGTATATTATAACCTACATTATAGGTTATTAATTAATTTCTTTTTCGAAAAAACTGAGTAAAATCAGTATTTAAATAAACAATTATTGAACACACAATTATCAAATGTGAACGTCGAAAGAATCTGTTCATTATTTGCTATATTCAACGCATTTGTTAGTCAGTCACTGCAAAATAATGCTGTGACCTGTTCAGAATATTAAAGAGGAGGAGCTTTATTTATTTTGGTAATCAAAATTCGATAATTATTGAGGTAAAACACGACTGTTGATTGGTTGTAAAACAAAATTCATTGAGACGTGATTGGCCATTGACTCCCATTTGGGACACGAGTTAAATAGTCATATGTATTTATATTGTGTTCTTCACTAAAATGATATTTTCACTCTATCCTTTCATTAAACTATCCGTTTACCAAGTTTCTTTTTGCCCGTTAGAATTTTGTACATAGCGTTTGTGGCAAAAAATCTTAAATTAAGTTTGTCGTGAGTGTATTTTTGTACAATATTTCGTACTTTTGGTTTATCAAGTTTCATTTCGTACTTTGTACTTTCGGTTTATCAAGTTTCATTTCGCATGTTGGACTGCTCTCCTTGATTTTTTCTAAGGAAAGCTTAAGAAATATGAGTATATGTTCTCGGTATATCCTTTCAATAAAAATTGTTATTTAATCCATTCAATAGAGCCTTGGTCTTCCATGTGATATTTTAGACATTATATAATTTTGAGGCTATTTTTTATAATATTCCTGTACGTTATGTGACCAAGTCACTGTGATCTTCCACTTTTCATTACAGTTATATGCTTGATTCTCTGATGCTTAATATTCTCGATAAAAATAAAACATTCTTTTAATAATCATGTTGGAATGCGTTGAGGTTAAAATTATTTCAATTATAATTTTTTTTGTACTTTATAAAACAGTCGTCCTCAACTATAATAACTTTTGTTATAAACGTTGTCACTCTATTAAAATTCAAAGCTTTTCAAAGACTTACATCCTCAGGAATTCTTATGGTACTGAAATTATTTGTATATTTTATACAGAGGGCTTTGGTTGTTGGGAGTGTTTTCATTTAGCAATTGAGGAAGCAGAAAATAAAAAAAAATGCTAAATGAGAACACACCGATTAATCATAGCCCTACGTATAAAATATACAAATAATTCCAGTACCATAAGAATTCCTGAGAATGAAGCATGTCTTTGAAAAGCTTTGAATTTTAATAGTGTGGCGACGTTTGTAACAGAAGTTATTATAGTTGAGGACGACTGTTTGTAAGGGTACAAAAAAATATATTTGAAAAAAAAAGAAACATTATATATGAATCTTAATCCATTCCACTCTTTCGTTATGATAGAATAATATAAAATTTATACCTTCCACATTCATGGACACTCAAGTTTTAACATCATTTGTATAATTTTATAATAAATCATGATTTTGTCCTCAAACTATAGTTTTTTTTTAATATTTAAATTTTATAGAAATAACTACTTTCAAATTAATAATTATTTTCAAATTTGATATGACAATTTAAACACACAAAGAAAATATTGTTTTTTACCCAAGTACAAATTTAGAGAAAAATTAATATAAATAGTGTTTTAATATAGTGTAAATTAGTTTAATTTCTTCAGCTACAATATCTCATTTCTGGAACCTAATATAATATGAATAACAAAAGTTTGAAATGTTAAGTTCCTAGTTGCAAACAAGTCAATAGCCACATACTATAAATAGTCTTCTTCATGTATGATAGTGAAGCCTGAAAGGCAGATTCATACCGACTGAAATGTTTCATTCTTGAAAAGAAATGTTGGTAGGATATCCTTTAATTGTTAACCGAGAAACGTAACATGTTCTCCGAGAGATAAAAGAAACCTGGGAAGATCACAAACTTTATTGCAATACTGTAATTATACTATGTTAGACAATAAATAAATAAAATATGGTAATCTGCTACTTTAGTGAAGTAAGTATTTGAAAATATAGTTCTTAGGAAAATTTTTTTAACCAAAGTGGGAAGAAAGACAGGTGAATGGAGAAGACTACAGAAGTGAGCTCCATGGTCTTTATAGGAAGCCAGATATAAAACAGTTAAATCTGGTAGACTGCGATGGGCAGGACATGTTACACGAATGGAGAATAGAAGAGGTGCATTGAAACTTCTTGTAGGAAAATCAGAGGGAAAACACCCAGTGGGTAGACCAAGAATGAGGTTGGATAATAACATTAACCACGATTTCAGGGAAGTCGATTATACAGGGGATAATTGGACAACGTTAGCTCGGGAGTAAATTTATGGAGAGCTTACACCTACTGGTTCGATGGAGCCAATTAGTTAGTAATTATGTTACATTATGATCACAAACTGTTAGAACTTGGAATGTGAGAAATAGAACGTAAATAATAGTATTTGTGCGTATCTAACCTTGGTTTACATAAAGTTTATTTATACTCGGTATATTTCAACATTCTTCTCATTGTTCAGTTATCATAAATACTTGGCCAAATTGCACAGTTATGCTGTTACAAGGCCAGTGCTCTGTTGTGGGTGCATTCCGGATCTATTGTGCATGAAACAATTACACAATTTTACAGATTTTTTAATTACAAATCTATTGTCAACGAGAGCTTATAGATGAAAGTATTTACTCATGGAAACCTTAGTACGTATTGTAAACTTCGACAACACTTAAGAAATTACGTAAGCCATGTCACATGAACATAGGGACACTCAAGGCCTTCAAGATAATGGAATACCTTTGCTTTTAAGATCTTGCCTTTGTAAAATGGACACAGACTAAAGATGCACTTACTCTTTTTAAATATTTTTTGTTTTAAATAATGTGCTTAAGAGTTTCCTTACACACTCAGGGAACATTATCATTCCGAACGTTTCAGTATTAGATTCTATTGAATCAGCTGCGTCTGTCTCTCAACGTTAGATTGCTCCATCCATTGTTTCTTTTATAGCCCTATGCTTCTATGTTCTGTTGGTTTGTAATGCAAAATAATATTGTGAAGAACCTAAAGAGTTGGGTCTGCGAATAACGCCCAAGACTCGCATTCGAGAAGAGTTCATTCGGTACAGAACAGTTCTTCTGTCTCAAGATGAGATTGGTCTATCCATCGTTTTTTTTTTTTTTTTTTTTTGCTTATCCTCTGCTTCTACGTATGTCCTGTCGGTTAATAATGCAAAATAATATAATGAAGAACCGAGTGAGATGGATCTACGAGTAGTGCTGACTCACATTCCAGAGTTTATTTAGTGCTATATTTCTATAGACCTATGGAGAAAAAACGTGGACTATAAATGCCAAATTAAAGTCAAAATTGCGATCTACAGAAATTGATGTTTTAAGATTTGCACGATGTTCTAAATTAGGCAGGTCCAAAAACAGTATTATTCGGGAAAAAATTAACTTTAACGAAACAATTACCCATACAATTTGTGGGAAATATACAATTACAATGGTTTGGACATGTGAAGAGGATAAATGAAGATAGATTGCCTGTTACGAGTTTGGAGTGGATTCTAAATCGGAGGAAAATAAGAGGGAGACCTAAGAAGACAATGGGTAGAGGAATTATGAATTTGATGAAGGACAGGGGACTGCAGGATTGTGATTGGAAGGATAGAGATGAAAGGAGGGAGGGAAATATTGGGCACAGAAAGATGTATACATTTAAAACCTGTCAAATAATATTTCTATTGAACCCACCGCTGTGGTCTCGAGGTAGCGTGCTGCCTTGTCACGCAGCGGGCCCGGGTTCGTTCCCCGGTCGGGACAGTTTTTCTGGACGAGGTTCTTATCGGGATTTTTCCTCACCTATAAGACATGTCAGAAAACTTTAAGGCCCAAACGATCCCCGAAATCATATGGCCATCGCAATCATCATCATTCTTATTCATCTTAGATTAAGCTTAGTATTAGGGACTCTCCTGGCGCATCATTATCACCCATCATATCATCAGGGCAACGTAACCCCGCCTTCCAGGCGCCCCAACCCCAGAAGTGGGTTACAAGTACGCCATGCCAGGAGAGAACACCAGTAATGTCAAAAGACAACCTGTGCCATTTGCAATATATATATATATATATATATATATATATATATATATATATATATATATATTATATTTCTATTTCTATTAAACCTCTCTCTCTCTCTCTCTCTCCTCTCTCTCTCTCTCTCTCTCTCTCTCTCAAGGTGAGATTAATCTATCCATCGTTACTTTGGTCGTCCTCTGCTTCTATGTCCTCGATATTCTCTCTATATTAATTCTACTAAAGCGGTTCAACCATCTCTGTTGGTGCGCTGAGCTACAGTTTTCCAATCATCTCTTGTATAATCTGCAGTGCGATCATTATAGCATTAAACAGCAGATGTGGGGTTTGTGCTGTGCGATGTTATGTCTGCATACTTCTTTAATTGAGAATTGTTTCCTGCTCTAAAAATATTGGGTTTAATTTGAGAAAGCTAAAATCTCAGTCTGTTTCGTTATTTACTTTTGGTAGAAAACCCAATCTGCTGTCCAATGCTATACTGATAACATTGTACTTCCTCAAATCATGGTTAATGTTCTCCCAACTGATTCTTGGTCTACCTACTGCGTGCTTTCCCTCTGGTTTTCCTACAAGAAGCTTTCATTCTCCATACGTGCCACATCACAGTCAAAAGTATTTAATAATAATAATAATAATAATATAATAATAATAATTTAATTTATATACAGATTTTTAATGTTTACACATCTTTCTGTGCCTAAAGTTTTAGTTTTCTTCTCCACTCGTCTCTCTCCATCCAATCCATGTCCTCCAGTCCCCTTGCTCTCATTCCAGTTCTTATTTCCTGCATCCACGAGTTTCGAGGTCTTCCTCTCCTCCTTCTTCCAGGTGGATACCATTCCAATGTTTTCCTGGGTAATCTTTCTGAATGCATTCGTCGTACGTGCCCATACCAATTTAATTGCTTATACCGTACATAATCTACTATTGAATAACCAATATTCATTTTTTTCTCTTATGACAGCATTTCTTATTTCGTCTAATTTTGAACATCTTGCTGCTCTCCTCGAGAAATCCATTTCCATCGACATAAGTTTTTGTTCTAAGTTTTTGTTGAATTTCCAAACTTCAGCTCAATATGTGACTACTTCTCACTATTGAATTATATATTTGTAACTTATTTTTCCTGGTTATATGTCTGTTCCATACGACTCCATTCATCATTGCTGTTATTGCTCTTCCTTTATTTATTCTGTTCTTAATATCACTTTCTTGTTTATCCTCTTTATCTAATTCTACTCCCAGATACTCAAATTCTTAACATCCTCTAATATACTCATTTTCATCTTCTAATATCAAATCTTGGGTTTCGGCTCCACATTACATATAAAATGTTTTTTCTAAATTTATTTTCAAACCCCGGTTATCGTATTCGTATAATAATTTTCTGAACATAAACTCTGTCTTCATATTCTTGAGCAGTTATTATCTGGTCATCCGCAAATAAGTGTGTGTGTGTGTGTATATATATATATATATATATATATATATATATATATATATATAGGCCTATATATAAGTGTATATATTGTATCTCCAATTGGTACTCCCATTCCTGAACATTTTTTGCTCCAGTTTGACAGTGCTTTATGTATAAATATCTTAAATAATGTTGGTGATATGCTACAACCATGACGAAGGTCTTTTGTTACTTTAATTTCTTCTGATATATATTTTCCAATTTTAATTTTAGATACTGCATTTTTATACAAAATTTTTATTGCATTAAATAATAATAATAATAATAATAATAATAATAATAATAATAATATCAGGGACCCGGGTTCTAGTAAGCATACAGTGAAGTTAAGAATGCACGGACTATAAGGAGAGAGGACGCACCTGTGACCTTGCAGTGTTCAGTATAAACGAAATGATCTTCGGTGGAAGACATTATACCTTGCTTCAAAAACAGTTATACCATGATAAGGAATTTTAGAAGGAAGCAAGCAATCGTATGTTTAGTTATTTGTAGTGTGCAATAAAAGTACTTCATTTTAAATAAGGGTTTAAAGTACAGAAATATTTTCTCATACAACATGATTATAGTTATTGCAATGCACAATAACATACTTCCGAAATGTATAGTTCTTTACTACCTTGTATGCAACGAATAAATGAAACCGTCGCTAAGAAACACACTGTTGTAGAAGAACGAGTCCTGCGCAGTACATACTCCGTGTGGCAGGTAATATGATGCGTATGTTTACTTACTCAAACCCCGCTCCCTGATAATAATACATCAAATCAATTCGTATGGTAACATTATTTCTGTGTAATTGTAGGAACCGCCATGTATTCACGTCCCCTGTCTGTTGCTCCTTGTACCTCTTGCCTTTCGCCTACGAGAGCAAATTAACTCGAGTTCGCTCCCTGTAGCAATGATCTGCATAATCATACAGTGGATAATATGTTTAGATGCGTTACTGTCAATCGGAAATATTCGCGCTATTGGCAGAGCTCCCTATCTCTTCCTTATACGCAATACCTCTGAATTCTCAAATTACGCTGAATTTAAAAATAAACATATAGGCCTATTAAGTATTAATACTCACTGTATTATAAATTTAACACAAGTGGTAACTGCATATCCCCTTCTCACTAGAAATATTCGGACATTATTATATTTCCTGTATTTCAAGCAAATACCACATATACACTAACGTAAAGTAAAAGTAAAGTGATCCCACAACAGGCCCGGAGGCCCTTGGAGGTTAAGGCTCCCACTGTTTCTAGACAATCGGCACTTTACGTCAGCCGGGTTGTCAGCCCTGCGTGACGGCCGCCTTTACCCCCAGAACAAGCGCCTGGTACTCATTTCCGTTAGAGGCTGAGTCGACCCCAGGGCCATAGTGCCGCCAGAGGGTTTGGGTCAGTTTAAAAATCCTGACCCCACCGGGACTTGAATCCTCGACCCTCCGGCTTGTAGCTCAGTGCCTTAACCACTACGCTACGGCGTGCCCCCTAAAGTAAAGTGATCCCACAACAGATCCGGAGGCCCTTGGGATAGTAGGAGGTTAAGGCTCCCATTTGTTCTAGACAATCGGCACTTTATGTGAGCCGGGTTGAAGCCCTGCGTGACGGCTGCCTTTACCCCCAGAACAAGCGTCTGATACTTATTTTCGTTAGAGGCTGAGTCGACCCCCTAACGTAACCCTTGTAATTAATTTTGTCCCTTAAGGAACTTTGGTGAAGATTTTGTTTTTCCTTTTTGAGTTATCTATTACAAATCTTTATTCTACTTTGTCCCGGAGTAATTTCGTCTTTACTAATTTCAAAACTGCTTTCACTATTAGCCGTAGCTTTCAAGAGAAACTAAGCGAGTGATAAGTGATTCCACTACATCCGCCTCTATGTGCCATCATATTATCATCTCACTTTGGAAATTACTTTTACATGAAGATCACATATTTTCGACACCTACGGGTGCCAACAAGCTATTTTTCCTAATATGAAATAAGGTGATTGATGATATGAATGAATGATAAATGAAACTACATGAAGGGAAGGAAAGGGAGAATGGAGAGTGAGGAAATAAGGGAAACGGGTAAACCCCGAGAAAAATGCAAAACAAAAAAAATCTCGGAATGGCTCACCATCAATACCTCTCCGGAACCGCTAAGATCGAACCCGGAATCCCAGTTAGAATAATAACGTTAAGTAATATATTTCCTCAAAGTATTAAAAGTCCACCGTTGTGGTCTGGAGGTGATGTGCTATCTAGCTCAGCGGGCCCGGGTTCGATTCCCGGTTGGGAAAAGCTTCCTGGGTGAGGTTTTTTCGGGATTTTTCTTCACCTATAAGACATCAGGAAGCTTTGAGGCCCAAACGGTCCCCGAACATTCATCCGGCCATCATCATCATATTTATCATTCACCAGTGTAGAAAGCAACGAGAAGCTGCCACATCTATAATTCCCTAGTAAAACTGCAAAACATAGCATCAAAATGCTATGATTGCAGTGAAAGATCTCCCCTCGGGTAGAACACTAACTTATATATATAGAAAGTATAAAATACAAAATACTAGCTGGTGTTTTACGAATAAAAAGTCAGAGACTGAATGAGATAGTTTAAAACTTAGACTAATGAACTCACTGGAACTATCGAAATGTAGGTACATGGCCGCGCGGACATAAGCTCCCCACACACCCCTATCCTTAGGTAATGTTTTCCAATCATCATGGTTAATGTTTTTCTCCTACCTCATTCTCGATCTACCAACTGGGCGTTTCCCGTCTGGTTTTCATACAAAAAGGTCCCATGCCCCTCTTTCATTCCCCATTTGAACTAGGAAGAAAATATGTAATGCTGAGATGTTTGATGTAAAAGTTAGATTTGGGCTATTTATTTATGTTGTATTTATAATGGGAAGATAGAGGATGGAAAGCGATTTCAAATGGAGGGAACTCTCATAGATGAGACTTGGTAAAGCGACATCACAAAACCACTCCTCTGACAATTAACGTCACAATAGTTCCTTCAGAACAATACAACATATTTTATGCAAATGAACAGACTTCTACCCATGATTAAATAATACTTACTGAAGGACGTAATCATTTCCATAAGCTGAATGTAAAAACTAAAAGATTCACCGATAACATAGCCACAGGATATCTGAACATAGACCTTCGTATGTTTTCATTCAAGGCACGAGTGTCTGATATTACACTCAAGCCGCTTTATCTCCTCCCCTAGGATCTAATGCGACGCATTACGAACTTATGTTCATATAATGTGTTTTGTATTCTTTAAATTTATTATTAAAAATGCTTCAAACTCTTTTTTTCGTGGAGCAAGAATATTACGAAAAATAGAAAATTACAAATATATCAAACCATAATTCAGAGCATTTTAACATATGGTGCTGAACTCTGGCAAATTCCTACCAGGAAAATGAAAATAATTTTAAGTACAGAAATTGATGTTTTGAGAAGATCAGCTGGAAAATCTAGAATGGATCCATCATCCATCCATAGTAATTCTACCCGAGGGCAGGTCTTTCACTGCAATCATAGCATTTTCATGCTTTGCAGCTTTACTAGGGAATTGTAGGTGTGATAGCTTCCCGTTGCTTTGCACACCGATGAAGGATGATGATGATGATATGATAATGATAAGGATGATGATGATGGCCATATAATTTCGGGAACCGTTTGGGCTTTAAAGTTTTCCTGACATTTGTCTTACAGGTGAGGAAAAACCCCGAGAAAAACCTCACCCAGAAAAACTGCCCCGACCGGGGATCGAACCCGGGCCCGCTGCGTGACAAGGCAGCACGCTACCTCGAGACCACGGCGGTGGACCCTAGAATGGATAGAATAAGAAATAAAGAAATAAGGGAAATTATGGGTGTGCAAGAGGAGCCGGATATCATAGACATTATAGAAAAGAAAATATTACAGTGGTATGGCCATGTCAAAAGAATGCCAGAGCAAAGATTGCCTAAAATTGTTATGGAATGGATCCCAATGGAAAGGAGGAAGAGAGGTAGACCGAAGAAAACTTGGATAGAAGGGGTACAAGCTGCTATGAATATCAGAGGATTGGAGGAAGATCAATTGATGGACAGAGAGGAATTTCGTTTGCTTGCCGGAAGACGGCGGCAGCTGCCATGAAACAGGATGATGATGAAAAGTGTTTCTTCATAATTTTGGCATAAATACTTACGTATCTCTCAACTGCGCCCTATTAACAAAATGTTAAAAATAAGCTTACTGAATATCTTTTTAACAATCAAATTATTGCTATTAATACCGGTAGATAATGAAGTTAAAGGTATGTTTAATATTTTTATTTTTATTTAATTTTGAACCGTTGCGTTACGTTGGTGTGATCGGCAGTCTCTATATAACGCTCTCGGACTAGATTCGATTTCCGGTGAAATGGGAAATTTTAAATTTCCACCTTGGTTCTGGGCGTGGGTCACTTGTCCCAAACTGTCTTTTGGTGTCTACGGTACATCGCGGTGACACTGGCATACTTTTAACTACAGATCCGAGGAGATCCATCACTGTTTGGATCTGCTAATAAGTCTGTAGAGTTCCTACTCCCTTCTACAAGTGACTGGTCTCATTAGGCTGTAAGTCTATAAAAGCAGAAACGATACAAAATGGAAAAAGAAGTATACTTAATGCTTCATTTGTTTTCTACATAATTAAATTGATATTGTGTGCTAAATAGTATTAATTTAATTGCAGCTTTTACATAAATTTTCATGTAATTAGTATCTGATGAATTGGAAGTAAAGTTCTAAGGTCTTAGATCGGGAAAAGTAAGTTTCGTTATTATTATTATTATTATTTTTATTGTTATTATTATTTTTATTGTTATTATTATTATTTTTATTGTTATTATTATTATTTTTATTGTTATTATTATTATTATTATTATTATTATTATTATTATTATTATTAAACAACAAGGACTTTTAGTATTATGCATACAATAACTGGTTGCAGAAAAACAGCTGGACGGATAAAAAAGTTCAGTTCTCCACAAAATGCATTGCTTTGACTTGCTAGCATATGGCAGCCCAAGAGGTCACCTGATTAGTATGATACAATCACTCAACCTTAGTTCAGTTTTCTTAATCGGATTTGGCTATTTCTTATTTCATGTAGCTACTCCATTTTCCTCATGAGGCTAAGTGGACGTCTTCCAGGCGATAAACTGAAAGAAGAACGTGGGCAGGAATCGAAAATGGGACTTCCAGGATCCTAATGAAATGTTAATTGTGATACCATATAAGGGTCATTATATTCTAAATTGTATTGCCTGAAAAACACTCTATAAATGGCAAATTGATTTGAGTTACTTGAATAAATTTAAGAAATGGTCAATAGTTAGGCTTGATGTTTTCCAGACAGTACATTGTATTTGGAAACACTGTGAAGGACGTGCGTCACTAGTAAAATAGTGAAATGAAAGGTATGTTGATGAATTGCGTAAACGTAAGGGTTGCAAGTGGGTCAGTGAATAACTCGTGGAAAAACCTGGTGTATTGTACACTTACACGCTAACGTAACTTTTTTCATGTTCTTAAATGAATCTGTTAGTCCCTCTCACTGTTAGAACGGTAGTTCCATGACAGTTATATCATTACTAAATTAAATGTCGAGGAAGTTCACCTACGGTGGTTCCATTTCGTAAATTTACAACGTAAAAGTACTTAAAGCCAGAAATGAGAGGTACCTGAATAGTGAATCGAACTAACTAACTAACTCACTGGCTCTATTGAACCCGTAGGTTTATGGCCGCACATGCATAAGCTCTCCATACATTCCTATCCTGAGCTGTTTTCCAATAATTCCCTGTATAATCTACTTCCCTCAAATCATAGTTAATATTATTCTCCCACATCTTTCTTGGTCTACCAACTGGGCATTTTCCTCTGGTTTTCCTACAAGAAGCTTCCATTCACGTCTTTCATTGCTCATTCATGCCACGTGTCCTGCCCATTGCAGTCTACGAGACTTAACTGTTCTTATTATATATGTCTTCATATATTTTATATATATATAAAGTATATTGTAGCAGGTTTGTTCAGATTTAAGTCAGAAAATTACAAATAAATTAAAAAGCGCTGCTGCCTGCATGTGCATGATAGTACGGCTCACAGTTTACGAACTATTGCGATTCTAATCGATTGTGTTCCATACTGTTTTCTGTTATCTTAGATTATATCTCTGAAGAAGATATAAAGAAAAGAAGGTTTCGTCTAGCAAATGGAGAATTTGCGCAGTTATATCCCATATGGAAAAATGAAAACCTCTCTTTGAAGACAAAACTTAGACCGTACAACACCAACGTAAAATCAGTCCTCTATGGTTGCGAAACATGGAAAGTTACGGAAGCAACAAATAAAAAGTTGCAGACCTTTGTAAACAGATACCTGAGGCGTATTTTAAATATAAAATGGCCGGAAATAACATGAACTGTGGAGAAAACCAACCAATCTCCAATATGTCACAAGTAAAACAAAGTGGAATTGTATAGGCCATACATTGAGAAAACAAGACGGAGCCATCTAGAAGACTGCATTAGATTGGAACCCGCATGGAATAAGAAAGAGGGGCCGACCTAGGAAAACCTGGAAGTGAAAAGTAGAGGAGGAAGCAAAGGAAAGAGGGAAAAGCTGGGAAAGAATGAAATGGCTGGCTGGAAGCTGATTATGCTGGAGGAACTTTACTGCTGCCGTATGTTCCACTTAGGAACTACAGGAAAGAAGAAGATATCTCATAGTGTCAACTTAATTCTAGTTTAGTAATTTCGAAAGTGGAATATTTTTAACGCTAAGGTGGACTGCTTTATGTTAGCTCTTCTAGTTCAATTGCTAGGAGTGAAATTCTATAGAGTTAAAATTTTGAAAGTTTTTCAAGTTAAAGTTACAATTTTCCGCCGACCTCGTATTCCCGTACGGTTTGTTATCCTGCTCTCTCCATAATGCATTCATAGCTATCTTTGCACGATCCATACTAATGCAGTGTCTCATTTTCTTTGTTATTAATGTTAATATCTCGTCTATTAATTTTTTTTACTTCCAATGCCCAGGTTGTTTCGACATTAGTGATGCTCTCTCCTGGCATGGCATAATTGTAACCCTACTTCTGAGCTTGGGGCGCCTGGATGGCGGGATTATGATGCCCCTATTATATGAGAGTTGATGATGATGGTAATGATGCGCCAGGAGAGGCCTTAAGCTAATTAAGCGAATATGATATTGATGGCCAGATGGTGTTTGGGGACCGTTTGAACCTTAAATTTTCCTGACATTTATCTTACAGGCGAGGAAAAACCCCGATAAAAACCTCACCCAGGAAACTTGTCCCGAGCAGGGATTGAAACAGTGCCCACTACGTGACAAGGCTGCACATTACCTCGAGACCACAGCGGTAGACACATTGTTTTTATATCCATTTCTGATTTACTTTTTCGCTATTATTTTAACTTTATAATTAACAAAAACCACACACACACTTGTGTATATAGGTATATTCATACATATTATGCATTATAATCCCCAAACTTTAAAACCCAAAAGAAGTTAAAAGAAAAATCACAAATTACAATCAAAATGTTCTTGCACGTTATAAAGATTTTTCTTTAAAAGTATATTCGTTCACCACTGTGGCCTCGAGATAGCGTGCTGCCTTGTCACGCAGCCTCACCTGTAAGACAAATGTCAGGAAACTTTAAGGCCCAAACGGTCCCCGAACATCATATGGCCATCATAATCATCATTCATATTCGCCTTAGATTAAGTTTAGGATTAAGGACTCCTGGCGCACCGCTATCATCATCATCATCACCCATCATATCGGGGCAGCGTAACTTCGCCTATCAGGTGCCCAAACCTTAGAAGTGGGTTACAATTACGCCAATGTGAGGAGAGAATACCAAAAATGTCGAAATGGCAACTTGGAGCATTGAAAAAAATATATATATATATATATATATTCGAAATGAGAAATTCAATACAACTATATTTATCTATCGGTAACTGAATAAATTTAAGTATAGATCTTCTGGGAGATTAATAATCAACAGATTGGACGGAAAGTAAATAGATGTGAAGTCAGGAATACTAGAACGTAGTTCTTTTTACAACTTGTTAAATAATAAAATATTGTATTAACACAGTTGATCAGTGGTTACTTTGTTATGGTAATTGTAGGTAATACAATTGTACTATTCGTGACATACGCCACACTGCCTGTAGCTCAGACCACAATAAATATACTCACGCATTTTAATATGTACGCCCCTAAGCATACGTTTCTCCCCGCAAACTAAACATCAATAACAAATTAATTAACTTTATACCAAGATTATTTTTACCATAATTTTATTGAGATTATGTATTGTAGTTAATATTTATAATGTAAATGGGTGCTTTGTTTTACATACGAATGTACATAACAATTTGAAATGCAAGTAACAACCATAATAAATAGAACAATTTAGCGTCACAACAACTCAAAATTATAATTTAAGGAATCGAAAATAGAAAAATAATTTCACACTTTAGAACTAGTAAAGAACACTATAAATTCATAGTCAGGAACATCAACACACATAAAATGATAGAGATGTTTTAATATTGCTAAACCAAAGCATGTAGTACTGCAGAAAACTGTAGTGGAACATGCTGTCATATTAAGACTCAAAAAAAAAAATGGCAGTTAAATGTTTCATTTGTCTTAACAAGTTTGATCACAGCCTCCTTAACGATAGATGCCCACGCAATTATTTCCATGACTGTTTTGCCTCTATTTTTTTCATTTCTAATTTTCTGAGGTCATTCAATGTCATCTATCCATCTTAATCTGGGCCTTCCTGTTTGTCTCCTTCCTTCTGTTTTTGTTTCTAAAATATAATTGTTCTATTTTATCTGGCACCCTGTTCACATGCCACAGACATACCAATTAATAACTGTTGCAAAATTTGGAGAAACATATTTTTATTTTCTAACTTTCATTTATTCCAATTCTCCGTCTTCCATTCTCACATAAGGGTCCTTATAGTTTACGTAAAACCTTTCTTTCCCATGAACTTAATAAATTTTCCATTTTAGTTGTCAGACTCCAAGATTCAGATCCATACAAAGCTGTTTGTTATTAAATCATTAGTAAGCCTAAATTTAGGTACAACCAAATTTAGATTATTACGAGTATCGTAGGAATTAAAAAAAAAGTATCGGCTACTTATTTGAACTTGTTTAAAATGCTACATACACATTCGAGAAAAACAAACAAAAGAAGTCAAAACGGTCGAAGATGTTAAGGAACTCACTAAATACAATCCTAGTAAAAGTAATAATGTGATAAGGTATACGGTAAAGTGATGTAATTCGATATATTGATATAAAATTAACCTTAAATTCCAAACAATTTATATATGTTCCTGATCAAATTAATTTTGTCACATATTGATCTCTTAAAAATCAACAAATTTTACCTTGCATTTTATTAAGGAAGGATTTTTATGGAGATGATTATGACGGTTAAAAATACTTGAAGAGAGATTTTGTCTCCAAGTATGGCGCAAACGTTCTTCATGTGTATTTCAGGCATGCCATTCATGCACGATATCATCCAGAGATATCAGCTGGAGTTATAAAAGGTTTAAGTGGAGTGCAACTGTATGCGACCACTCTACCGATGTCTGCCGAAAGACACTAGTCTCTGGAGTCTTTTATTTATTTTTTTCATTTTTCTTAATTAAAGTGTACATTTCTCATGAAAGTTAGTAAGAGATCCATCCCGCACATTTGACAATTTGTTTCTTTACCCTTGTATCACACACGTTATGAAATTTTACATTGTCCATCAGACAGCCTCCTTTATTATTAATCACACATTTTAAATGATGTTTGGAAACACACTATAGAAACATTTTTAAAGTTATTAACCCACCAATTACAATCCCTATAATTGCTAATGAAGAATAAGCAATTAAATACTTTAAATCGTTTTGACGTATACAAATTAACCTAACTAAGGTTACACCAACGATTCTAATAGAAATACAAATAAAGTTTATCTCCATCCGATTTTTATTGACTATTTAACTCATGCCACAAATGCTAGTCAATGACCAATCACGTTTCAATGAATGTTGTTTTACAACCAATGACAGTCGTGTTTCACCTCGCTCTTTATCGATTTCTCCATCTCCTGCTTTTGTTGTTTAATGTTCTGAACAGATCAAAGCATTATGTTTCTCCAACAAATACATCGAATATAGCAAATAATGAAAAGATTTATTGATATTACTGAGTTGTTTACTAAAAAAATAAATGAATAACCCGTAATGTTGATTATGATATATAGTTTGATGTGTTTCATTATTTCTCCGATTGGGTGCACTCTTACAATATTTCGATCTTATTTGGCAATAAATAATATGATCAAGCAGCAGTGAATTAACATAACCTCACATTTCTGAGTGTTTTCAAACTCGCCGTTTACATTAAATATATAAATATTTTAAAATAACTATAGTTAAACAATGATTTGTGAGTAAACAGCTTAATTTTATTCGTTAAATAGTCCTAACAAATGCCACTCTTGATTTCCAAATTATCGATAAATTCACGACTCACGAAGTGAGGACTTATGACAAACTGCACACAAAGTTTTATTTTAAACAGTATTACAAATTAATGTGAAGGAAAAGATTGGAAAATTGTTGAAATGATCAAAGTTACACCTCTATTAAAATTGTACTGTCCTACCATATTCAGTTAATTTAGTGTGTACCAAAGGGCGCAAAATATTCAGACATTGCATTTGTAATATTACAATACCGGTATTTCATTAAACGTTGATATCTGAAAATTCATTTATTCAACATCCACAAGGAATTGACAGCCATTCTAATATTTTATGTCTTTATTACGTTATTTCACAAGAATTAAACACACAATTAATTTTGTTATAATTTAGGCTATTATTTGGGCACGTTGTAGCGTAAAAGGTTAAGGCAATATGGTACAAACCGGATGGTTGAGGGTTCGAGTCCTGGTGGGTCAAGATGTTTAAACTGACCCAAACCTTCTTATAGTACTATGTCTCTGGGTCGATTCATCCTCTAACGGAAATGAGTACCAGATGCTTGTTCTGGGGGTAAAGGTGGTTGTCACGCAGAGCTGACAACCCGGCTGACATCAAGTGCCGATTGTCTATGGTCTCCTATGGCCTGTAGTGGGATCACTTTACCTTTACTGTACCGTAGGCTATTATTTATGTTATAGTATTTAAAAGATCCAAAACATAAAGGAACTGCGGTAGGGAAGGGGCGAATATTGTAAGAGGTCAACGTGTAAGAAAGAATTTGTGCAAGGCCGGCTGCGAATTCTGACAAAGTGAAAATGCAGAAGCATTACACTATGTATCAGATTTATGTAAATAATGATGTTGCAATCTTTTATAGTGTACGAGTGACGTAAGATATGGCAGCACCTGCAATGTTTAGCTTATAGTTGCATATTTTCAGTCCACGACAACTGTACTTCTTTACACGTGTTCTTTATCTGGTACGTACAAAACGGATTATTCAAGGTTATTTATTAATAATTAAGTTCCGTTGGTAATGCGCGTATTAACAGTTTCTGTGTCGTGAAAAACTGTTTCTATTTCATTATTATTTACGTATGCCATAACATCTATTCATTGGCAAGTGTATTTCTATTGTTTTATTTATTTTCTATAGATCACTGATTTAATTTGTGTCTAAGAAACACAAGTATTATGAGTAAATTGCTAAATATTTAGAATTCATTTATTAATTCTGGTAAAATAATAAATTGCTATTATGCATTGCAGAGACTCTTGATGTCCCAACTCCTTTCAAAAAACGTTAAACTGAAAATATATCTTCTTCTTCTTCTTCTTCCTTCCAAGTATTAGGCCAAGGCCTGTTACGATCCTATAGAAAATTTTCCCGTATGGGAAATTCTCGTATAAGACTTGAAAGCATAATAATAGTCCCTTCGATTGGTTGCTGGCCAAAGGATGGCAAGACCAGTGATGGGCTACCATCTTATAGCCTCTGGTCAGGCTTTTCTGGAGAAGGAAAGAAAATAAAGGAAAGAAGAAATGGAAGAAAGGAAAGACTCCCTAGTCCTCGGATGCCCTAATAGCGTCGGGGTCGAAAAAACAAGAGTTAACCAAGAGAGGTTAGAGAGTAAAGTTAAAAGAGTGCAAAACACAAGTAAGTGGAAGAAATGTTTTGCACAGCTTGGGCACCTTGTGGTCGCCATCCACATATCCCCTAGATGAGGACCCCTGAGGGCACTGAAAATATATAAAACTATTATTCTACCATCTATATTATATGGGTGCGAAACATGGACTCTTACTTTAAGGGAGGAAAGGAGATTACAAGTATTTGAGAATAAAGTACTTAGGAAAATTTTTGGACCAAAGAGAGATGAACAGACAGGTGAATGGAGAAGACTACATAACAATGAACTACATGGTCTTTATAGGAAGCCAGATATAATAAGAACAGTTAAGTCTCGTAGACTGCGATGGGCAGGACATGCTGCACGTATGGGGAATGGGAGACTTGCATGTAAGCTTCTTGTAGGAAAGCCAGAGGGAAAACGCCCAGTTGGTAGACCAAGAATGAGGTGGGAGAATAACATTAACTATGATTTGAGGGAAGTAGATTATACAGGGAATGATTGGAAAGCATTAGCTCAGGATAGGGATGTATGGAGAGCTTATGTCTGTGCAGGCATGAACCTACGGGGTCGATAGTGCCAGTGAGTAAGTAAGTAAAATAATAAATAGTCCATACTCTTCTCTTCCATTAATCAGGCCGAACATAAATGTTACTTTAAGATATGATAATTACAATAAAATTTTAGCTAACATGTAAATAAAAATATATGATAAACTTATAACAATAATATATCTAAAATCGGTTTAGCAATATTTCGTGCCTGATATTGTATATGTTAAATGTTTAATTGAAATTTGTTCCCCAGTCTTACTTATTATTCCATTGTCTTTCTCTGTTTTTCTTTCTTTGATTGTTTTTATTTCCAAAATTATTGCTAAATTATAAACCGCACGGAAGGAAAAATGTTGGACATCCACACAGAAGATGGTCTGAACAATTTTAACAATTCTGGCTTTCATGAAGCCGGAACAACGAGCCAACATGCTTAATCCCTGGATGATTATGATGATTGTATAAAAACAATGATTTTTTCTATACATTAATCCAATAATATACTGGTGATAATGATATACTAATATAATTATTTATTTATAGACAGATTTTTAATGTTTACACATCTTTCTGGGGCTAAAGTTTCATACTAATATAGTAATAATAATAATAATAATAATAATAATTAATAATAATAAATAATACATTTTACTGAATCCTATTTTAGTCTTGATTCATGGGTTTTATGATTTGTTGTATGTCGCTTTTATAATTGCATTCAGAGTTACACGCTATATAATGCACATAAAAACGTAAAGCCCTTAAGAACAAGACATAGAATTAACAGGATTGAATTAATATTGAAAAAAAATTCATGTTAAAATTTCGTTGAGGTAAATAGTCAAATAGTAAAATATTAAAATATTAAAATATATATCTGGCATGCACCGTCGTCGTCAGCTATGTTTATTTTTTAAAATAACTTTTAAGAACTGCCTTTCTGAAACCGGCTTCCATCTTCCAGCGTAGTCGGTAACTACAGTTTTTAAAAATTGAAAAAAAAAATGTTTACCTAGTTGAGAACGACGGCACCTACCAATTTTAATATTTTACTTAGGATTGAGTTAGACGCGAAACTTCTCTTGTGGGCGAGCGTTAAAATCCATAACAACATGTTACGACGTAAATCTATTACGCTGCATTGCAAACATAACGTTGAAATTAATCTCAGGCTTGCCGTTTGCATGCAGTAGTTAATAAAATTAAACAGAAAAAAAAAAATCTGTGTAAATCTTTCAAACCTCAGTTTAGGCAAACATTTTTCTCTTTAGTTGTATGCTGTATTAGAAATTAAAGAACAATCTAAAATTATGTATACTTGGGTTTTCGGATCTGTCTTACTACGGGGAGTAACTTTAATGAAAATGAAACGAAATAAATTATTAATACATTACAGTTGGGATTCTATCAGCGAGTGTTTCTTACAAGGAAATTGTCAACCATTCCGTGCCGAAACCTACCTTGAAATTTCTCCCAGAGAAGCCTTGTGATGTACCGTGCCCAAAAAATGATTTGCCGTTTTTAACTGCAAGGTACAGAAATCGAAACCAGAATCCAGCATGGCAACCAGCTGTGCATAGCTGATGGGCTCCCTGCTTGACATAGAGCGGAGTGGAGTAAGGCGAGTGCAGCGCGGACGGCAGGTAGTGAGGGTTATTCAGTCGATCAAGTGACGAGTTATATTACTTCCATGTAGTTTTAATGAGAGATTTGACACTGAATTTTACTGCCTCGCAGTTAAAAAACGGCAAGTATTTTTTAGATACGCCCTTGGTTTATCACAATGCTTTTCTGGGAGAAATTTAAAGGCAGGTTCCAGCATGCAATGATTGACAGTTGCCTTTTTTAGTATCTCATTTTTCGATGTGTTTTGAATAATATTCTCTCTGTTATGGGAAGAAGTTACGACATATAAAACTGTAAAACGAAGTAGATTTAATACATGTGGTGGTCAGGAAAAATAAATGAATAAATTATGGACAATGTTATGATGGATTCTAATGCCTGAATTATCGGATATATATTATTAACACATTACATAGCAGTTTGGCAACGTACACAATTCTGTAAATAGATGTTGCGTGAAATTGGCTAAGATTCTATCCACAAAACTTGGCAAAGAAGTGACTAGAAAGCGTGATTTAGTAAGAATCCTATCCGTGATAGAAATTAAGAAAACCTTGCACGAATCTGTTGAGATATTGAGAGAAATGAAATTCTCTCTTCGGCTTCAAAATCGTTAAAGTGCTAGTAGGTCTAGGTTAATGTGACGTGTCAGTCCCCCTAACTTACTTTCATCTTCAAATATATTTACGAGTTCTTGGAAATTCTAGTAAAACAATAACACTATTCAGTTTCCCAATTGGCCTTAGCAATTAGAACCTTATGACGTTCGGGTGAACCATTCTTTCTATTTACCTACTTTTCAGCAGCTATACCTGTCGGACAAATGCTAGTCTGTGGATCATCATCATCACTCCAGGGATTAGGCAATTGCCCGTTCCGACTTCATAATGTATAGCCTAACGTCTTCTAGGTCTTCCAACATCACGTCTTCCTCTTGCTTGATAATTTCTTGCTAACAATGGATATCTCTCCTTACTCATTCCATCCATATGATCAATCCATTTCTGTTTGTAATTCGTGACCTTATCTAATAAAGGCTGTACTTTCAATTCTTCTCTTATATCCTCATTTCTTATTCTATCAAGTCTTCTACATCCTTTTACTTGTCTTAGGAACCTCATCTCCGCCGTCTGTATTCTATCCTTCTGTTTTTTTCATTGGAGCCCAAGTTTCACATCCATACAATATTGTGGGAACCGCCATAACATTCTACATTTTTATCTTGATTTCTTTTCTAATTTTATTTTTTAATGTTCTCTGTATTGTTCCACACACCGTCTGAAATTTATTTATCTTGGAGTCAATATCTCTTTCCACATTGTAGCCAACATCACAGCCCAAATATTTGAAACTAGACACCTGTTCTATACTTTGATTTTCTAAAATAATTTTGGATTTCACTGGATCTCTTCCTCTAAAAGCCGTTGTCTTCGTTTTCCTTACAGAAATCTTTAGATCATATAATTTACGTATTTCATTTAATGCATGCATAGATTTCTGTAAGTCGTCTTCATTTTTCTGTATTATGATTACATCGGCAGCAAATAGAAGATTATGCATACTGTGGATACATTTTTTTCTTCTTCTCATGAGCTCGGTTTCCTTCGAAAGAAAAATAAATCATTAGTCCCATGTTTTAGAACTAAAAACGCAACAATATATTTCTTGCAAATTCTAATGAAACTTTGAAAGCAAGCTGTGAATTACGACCCTAATGACCATAGATGTTAACTGGCTGGTTCTATCGAACCCGTATGTCAAGCTCTCCCTACATCCCTATATAAGCTAATATTTTCCAATAATTCCTGGTATAATCTAATTCCCTCATCGTCGTTAATGCTCTTCTCCCACCTCATTCTTGGTTTACCAACTGGGCGTTTCCCTCTGATTTTCCAACCAGAAGCTTCCATGCACCTCTTTCATTCCCCAATTGTGCCACATGTGTAGTCCATCGCAGTCTACGAGACTTGACTGCTCTTATTATAACTGACTTCCTATAAAGATCATGTAGCTCACTGTTACATTGAATAAAATAACTTCCTATATATATATATATATATTGTAGAAAGTTGGGTATTTTATTTAGTACAACGTTAGATAAACCGTTTATAGAACTGAACTCTATATCCAATAGCATTTGTGTCCATTAATTAGTAGCAAATGACGTGAGTGTAATATTTGAACCGTCATTAATCTCTACAAATATCCTTCGAAGTATGAATTTCACGGTTAATTTGATGGGTGCCACACGATCCTACAACATATTCACAAAAGTCGGTTTTGCGAAAAGTTCTTTGTTGAGCTACTTGGTTAGCTCTTTGCGACACTTTTCTTTTATATATATCCATCCATAGTAATTCTGCCCGAAGGCAGGTCCTTCACTGCATCATAGCATTTTCATGCTATGCTTGCAGTTTTACTAGGAAATGATAGGTGTGGTAGCTTCCCGTTGTTTGCCACACCGGTGAAGGATGATGATGATGATGATGATAATGAGGATGGTGATGATGATATGGGTGATGGAGATGATGATGGCCACATGATTTCGGGGACCGTTTGGGCCTTAAATTTTTCCTGACATTTGTCTTACAGGTGAGGAAAAACACCGATAAAAACCTCGCCCAGAAAAACTGCCCCGACCGGTGATCGAACCCGGGCCCACTGCGTGACAAGGCAGCACACTACCTCGAGACCACAGCGGTGGACATATATATATATATATATATATAATTAAGATTTCGTGAGTCTGAAATACTCGTATATATTTCGACATCTCAAAATACTCAATTTATAGCCCATTGGCATCTATATAATGTTGACCCCATTATTAGAGGCACTCTATATATGTGTATATATATATATATATATATATATATATATATATATATATATATATATATATATATATATATGGTTTTAGGTTCTTACAGTGATTTTAACAGAACTTTCAAGATCAAATGCTCGATAAATGTAACCTACTTCAGCGATCAACTCTCTTGTTACATTAGCTATTGGAGCGTGGTAAAAAAAATAAGCACCGGGAGAGTTTTGGAACAGTGTTCAACAAGAAGAATGGAATTAGAAACAATACGATCTAAGATTGCCCCACCTTTATTATATTTTTATCGAAAAGATACCTGTATTTAAAAGTAATGGTAGAGTTTAGTTATTGTTAATTCACTTGCTAAAAACTAGTATTAAATTCAAGACATGGTTATGCAAATTAAGTAAAATTATAGTGCAAAATGTATACGTGTTCAATGAGACAGAATTATAAACTAGTTTTCATAGAAACGAAGGTCCTAAGATTGTGAAATGTAGGGCACTAGGACTATCAACTGTTTTGAAAGTAGTGATTGCGAGTTATAAAATTAATAAATTCGATATATCGATTAATGAAAGTGAGCTAAGTGAAGGTTCTACAACCGTTCTCCTCGAGGAATCACGGAAGAAAATGATGGTTTACTTTTCATACTTCATAAGGTATTATTGAGCTCTTGGGGGTCCCTATGAGAATTTGTTTCTGGTATAATTCGTGGCTTTACAATCGTGATTTGTACGTCTTACTTATATTATTAATCATAGATGCTGGCATTTATTTTCTCCATGTGGGACATGAATCCAAAATATCTTTTAGCAAAGTAACATGAAAATACTGTTAGTTTTATTGAACTTATTACTAATATATTTATTTTATTTATATACAAATTTTCAATCTTTATATATCTTTATGTGCCTAAAGTTTTATTTTCCTCCTTCACTCGTCCTTATCGATCCACTCCATGTCCTCCAGTCCTCTTGTTCTCATTACAGTTCTTATTTGTTGCACCCATGAGTTTCGAGGTCTTATTTCTTCTTCCAGATGTACACCATTGAATGTTTTTTTGTAGGTAACCTTTCTTCTTGCATTTGTCGTATATGCTTACTAATTTAATTTCTTTTATCTCATATAATCTACTATTGAATATTTATTTTTTTATCTCGTATAACTTTATTTCTTATTTTCTCCCTAATTTTGAACATCTCTATATGCCTGTGTATAACTGTTTGTGTCCCGCGCCGTAGCCGAGTAGCGTAGAGTTACGGGACTTACGCTGGTTCGAGTCCCCATGGGGGAAGAAATTTTCTCATGGAATTTCGGCCAGTATGGGACCGGTGTGCACCCAGCATCGTGAGGCATTTGGGTTGCTACATTAAGCAGCGACTTCAGGTTGAGAAGACCAGCTATAACGGCACAGCTGACCACGTCACCCCTACACGGCTACATGATCACTCTGTGATTAACACATGTGGATGTGAGGCCAGAAGCCGGATGGTAGGCCTGTCGTGCTTGGAGGAGGGAGGAGATAACTGCTTTTGTGTTAGTGTTAGCATAACCGTCGAACGCCTGGAATAATTTCAACCGAACTTGGTACACATATTAATTGAGATTTGGAAAAGTTGCTCTAATTGGTAAAAGACCCCTGTTACCTCTCGGTACACATATAACTTAAAATATGGAAAAGAGAAGAGTCGAGAGAATACTACATGTAAGAGGTGGTGGCACTTAGCTATAATTGAAAGCGACCTATATTACTGTTGAATTCACAGCTTTCTGGAAACTTATCTAATTGGCGACGGTCTCTATGTTATTTAAGGCCACGTTTGACCTCCAGCACCCGTAAGGAGATAAGGGGGTGAGAAGGGGTGGAAAGTAAAATGTCAAAATTATCTGAGATTATTACCGAATCCGTAGTTTTTCGGGGTCGCTGAGCTGATTGGTGATAGTGCAGACGGTTTGACCTCTAACACCTCCTAAGAGGGATGAGGGTATGATAAGGAGTGAAAAATAAAATTATAAATATGACTGAGATTGATGTCTATTCATAGATAGCTAAGCTGATTGGTGACAATGTAGATCAAACCTATTAAAACTTGCTCACTGGGTGTGAAAAGACGGTCCTCCCCTCCTACCTCCATCAGGTGCACTCCCAATGAAATAGTACAACTGAAAAGATAGCATTGTCTTAAGTTAGTCTGTCCGGCGTAGGGTTTAATAGGAGGGTCGAGGCGTCTTTTCACACCTACTGAGCACTTATTAACGACCCTGTACCTTATCCGCTCTTAGAGTGATCCTTTATACAAACAAACGCCGATTGTATCCTTCCGCCATTCGCGCCACAATTACTGTCACATTGACAGGGGACACGTGTGAAGTATATAAGACATGTGGTCGTTGAATTGGGTAGATTACGAGAAAGTTGGTGAGATTTTCACCAAACTTGTGAAATACATTTAAAATAACTGTTTTTTGATCACTAGTCAAAGGTTTGCCAGACTTTTGTTTTAAAAATTTAGATGGCGACACAGCAACAGAAGACTCGACACCTTCAGCCATTTTGTTGTACCGAATCGCCTAAAGCATGACTCAAATACATCATCTGTGCATCTGTGTGTGCCAGTAATAAACTATTTTAAGTTGTAGTTATTATTGATTGGGTATATTTTAGAATATTTTCCATGTTTTGAATGTTATTTTCATTCACGAATAATAAATGTATTCAGAGAACACATTTTTAATTGAGTGAAGGGAACTATCTTTTCGCGTACTTATTGATTCTATATTGTACATCGGCGTTTATAACAAATGAAAAAGAGCAGGTCACATGGTTTTGTTTTGATGAGGATCACTTTAAGATCGGGTAGTCTTTAGTGTCGATGTTATTCAAGTCTAAGTTTGATCCCTAAGTGGTGAGAAGCAGAATAATAAAATGTCCATAATGACCAATATTGGTGTCTAATTCATAGTTTTTGAGGTTGTTAATCTCATTGGTAACAGTAGTTCCAATGACATTTAAGTCCAAGTTTAACCCCTAGTGTAGCAAGAGATGGTCACTCGTAAATGTAATGCAATGAAATGAAATATGACCGAAATCATTAACGAAGCGTACTTTTCCTGTTGCTGAGATGAATGTGTCCCTTACATGTGAGCAAACAGGATCATGTTGGCAATTGGCTCTAGCGGGAACATGTATTATCACATTGGACAACATGACGCTAAAAGTCATTTGTTGTCCAATCGAATAATCACTGATGGCACGGTGGTTTAGAATAACAGAAGATTTTAACTATATTTTTGCTACTTAGCGCAAATTACAGTTAGCCACAGTTTGCAAACTATTTCGATTCAAATAGATTATCTTCCAGATTCCTTATGATTATGTTGGATTACATATCGTGCTGCCACCTAAAATAATTACCAACAACAGTCAGTACCAAACTGAAAGTGGAAGATAATACTTAAGTTATCGAAAGGTCTCCTACAAAACAACACTGCTGATTATTGAGGACGACTGAGATCTCAGGTACTGTTTTACATTTCTTAAACTTTTAACCTAATGCGAGTTAAATAATTTCACTAGGTGGAATATTTTAAGGTATTCTGTTAGCTTTGTAAGTTTAATCGGTCTAAGTCGATCAATTCATATTCTACTAAATTGCCAAAGTATTAAGTTTTTCATAGCTAAACTACATTTTCTGGTGAACTCACATGAAATCTTGATCTATGCACTGCTCATAATAGGCATCGTATTCTATGTAATGCACATTGTGCACAATTATCTTTATAATTAATGCTAATATCGCATATTTTAGGCAATTTTTATCTCTTCTAATTATTTTTTCGTTATTTTTCGTGCTTTTTTTTACCAAAAACTACGTAACAGGCATGTGGTACCGCACTATAGATAGAGATTCGTATATCCGATGTGGATGTTATAAGCCTATTGGTTCGTTTGGTGCTTTTGGACAGGCGTAGGCTACTAGCCGGCACTATATTTCATCCTCTTTTCCTTTCTTCATTTTTCCTCTTACAACACACATTATACATTAAGTACAAACATTTGTAAACATACATCCAGCCTACACTCCTCTCTGTGCACAATACAAGTACACATCATCTAGTAAAATGATCTGCCCAAATGGTTCATAAATTAAAAATAGCCTAGCGCGGAATCCGAAGAACAGTGCAGTGGGTGCCATTGAAAGAAAAGTCCTCATGTTTCTTGAGTAATCAGATTCTACAACAATAATTCGTCCTCTTTTTTTTTATTTTTTTAAATTACAGTCAAGGCAAATAATCATTAGAACAGCTCATGGATAACCTACAGAATAGCCGCAATATAATCATGTTAGTTAAAACGTTTGCGAATAGTAACAAGAATGGGATATGTCACCAACAAAGCATAGACCTTGCAGCATGATGGACTGAATAAAGTAAAACTAGTTGTTTACGTGATTGAGGACGTGCTAATGGGGTGGGTTTGTTCATCTCGGTCATTCTGAAAGCGCAATACTTTAAAGCAAGTGATTTCTGCTCTTTTTTTCTTCATACAGTTATGTGGTTGGCAAAGGACTTGAATATATTTGTAGCCCTAAGGTCAGTAAAAGTGTTGGAATTTGCATGATACGATTTCTTTTTAAGAAAACAAGATCGGTCCTACTATTCCACTTAGAGCTGTTCTTTTTTTTATTTTCTTATCTCATATTTGGCATAAATCTAATTTTATCAAAATTTGATAAATATATTTTTTAAGTATTTATTAGAGAAACTGGGAATTGTACAATCACTGGGACATATTGAGATTTTAGAACAAAATTTGTTTTCGAAATTGTTGATTTTTTAGGAAATTAAGTTGAAGATATAATAAAAAAAAAGTCGATTTTTAGAGATCTAAGATAAGAAGAAGCAAAATTGATTTCTGGTTAGATAATCTAAAAAGGTCTATGTACTATATACCAAAATTTTCTTTTTTTATTACGTTAAAACAATAAAAAATTAAGTGACATGTAAAATATGCAAATCTCTTTGGAAGCAAAATTATATGAATTTCCTGGAAAACAATTAAGGTTAAATGGAGAGATTAGGATGATATAAAAAGAATTTCACCAACCTCTGTGAACACAGAAAACACACTTCATTAGGTACAGTATTATTAATAAAAATAACAGAGTTACAGCTGAAAAATTCGTAAAAGCAAGCCATGACGTGTACTGAAAAAAATCACACCAGCCAATCCCTAATATTTTTTCTCTATCTCGAAACCTTGGTCGAACTTAAAAATAAAAGGGTTTGGAAATCTGGTGTGCTATTTTGTTTCATTAGGCCTTTTCTGTTTGACTTTTCCCAGAGGAATTAATTTAATTTGTTCCGTCACAGATCCAGGGAGGTTCGTCACTATATAACCTGTATAATTTGTACTAGAGTTCCTACTCGCTACCTATAGGTGACTCTTCAAGGACTCCTCCTTGTAGGCAAAAGTCTCATGGAGTCTTTCAAAATATGTGAGGATACAAGAATATTCTGTTCAAATTTCTAAATATGAAATTATCAAACTCTTGGGTTTAGCATATTGGAGATAAAATAATATTTTCATTGTGGAAGGGTAGTGTAGCACGCATTTGAAGTAATTCGCGTTCGCAAGCTTGACTCACTTTTCCAAGAAACTAAGCAGTTTTATTTTCTTTACAGTTGGAGACCGGACGGCTGGCGACAAAACTGATTTTATTTTAAAGGTAAGAGCAACTTTCAGCATTTGATATGAAGTTTAGCCTTTTCTGAAAGCATTGAGCCGAACTTAAGAATCTTAGCTCTGAGTTATGCAATAGATACTTTTAGACGATAATGTCTTTTCTACGTATTTATCAATTTGTTGTTTGCTTAAGATTAAAAATAAAGTACGTAAGGCGGGATCACTTTACCTGATTGCTATAAAAACAAAATACACAAAGCACTGTTTCAACTGTTTATTGCACTAGTGTCATAAGCGGAAAGAAATAAGGAACATTCATCTAATAAACACTGTCAAATAAAAAATAAACTTTATTTTTACATTAACACTGCCTTATTTTTCTACAGTGTGATTATAAAGTCCTAGTACATTTTGTGGGTAACGTAGCGCAAATAAAACAAAAATTATAAGGTAGTTTGTACTATCAAGTTAGTGTTCAACATGACCTCCATCAATCTCAAAACATGTTTCCCCGACGCACCGTCGCCCGGAAAACATGCACCAACATATCCTCTGTAATCATTTCACTCGCTTGGCGTATGCGTTCTTTCAGCACTTGCAGATTAGGAAACTTGGTTCCGAACCCCCAAGCAAAAAAGTCCAGGGGTGCGAGGTCTGGCGAACGAGGTGCCCAGATACGAGGAGATGTCCTTCCAATCCACCTGTTGGGAAACCTGTCATTGAGATATCCGCGTATAGTCAGAGCAAAGTGTGGTGGTGCTCCATCTTGTTGCAACACCACTGTATCAATGATACCATCTTGCTGCAACTGTGGCTGTAAGAAAAGTTGCAACATATCAAGATACATGTCTCCCGTGAGGGTTTCCTTTGGAATCTGTCTCTAACTTCTTCGTACGACGGCCTCTTAAACGCGCAGCAACATTTCTATACGCTCTTCAATGGTGAACATATTTGTATCTTTCGAATGGCTGTAACAGAAATACGATATGTAAGCGATTTCCTTAAAATGTACTGGGACTTTATAATCACGCTGTACTTTGATTTTCATGCAGTGTACTTTTTAGTAACAGTTATTCGCTTTGCAGAGTCTGTAAATATCCTGTGTATGTGTGAGCATATCCTTAAAGTCTAAACGCTGATTGGTGCTCCGTAGCAAACAATGGTCCACAATATCACAGTGCGATAGTTAATATTCCTGCAGTTAAAATGGTTTCAAAACTGCAGTTTAACAACAAACTTCATCATAAATAAATAATTTAAACGAAAAATTATTTATTTACAAATTGTAAAATATATACCGCATTTAAAAATACATAGGACTGTGCATAGCCGATAGAAATGGTTGCCGTCATTGGATACCAAAACACAATACAGAAAGTCACGTGGTTGACTTTACGCAGTTCATTAATCGTAGTTCCAGTTATATTATCCGGATTTCACTACTTCTCATATCATGTTTGATATTCAGTTGCCCTGATAAGGTCGAGTGGACTTCAGTCTACACCCTACAACGAAAATATAGTATATCCGGGAATTGAACCCAGTACCCTTATACATTATATTCCACGATGGCAGTCATGGTAATTTTTCTTTTTGTGCAATACCACTAGGTATTGGGGCACGCCGTAGTGTATTGGTTAAGACACTGCGCTACAAGCCGGAAGGTCGAAGGTTCGAGTCCCGGTGGGGTCAGGATTTTTAAACTGACCCAAACCTTCTGGCGGCACTATGGTCCTGGGGTCGACTCAGCCTCTAACGAAAATGAGTACCCGACTCTTGTTCTGGGGGTAAGGCGGCCGTCACGCAGGGTTGACAACCCGGCTGACATCAAGTGCCGATTGTCCAGAAAAAGTGGGAGCCTTAACCTCCTACTACCTCAAGGGCCTCCTGAGGCCTGTAGTGGGATCACTTTACTTTACTTTACCACTAGGTATTATGTTTTTATGATATTTCTGACTTTCTCGTCTGGCATTGGCGGAATTGTATTCCATTTCGTAAGTTGGGATACCTGGAAGCAAGAGTTACGTTTCGCCGGTATGATAGGTGATAGATGATAAAGAAGCGCCAGGATAGACCTTAACCTAAACTCTATATTCCAGACCATGGGAAACCACAGAAGTAATTATTCCCTTTAAGGAAAAATGCCTATGGTCTGACCGGGAATCGAATCCGGAACCTCAGGAACTGTAATCAGAAACATTGACCACTAACCCTTGAGGGTCATGGTAAAAACATAAATGTATATATATTTTAGGAATTTGAAACCGAATAAATTTTGCAGCTGGCAAAAAAAAAAAAACTTATGACCTGTTAATTTTCGGATTCATGTTTGCTGGAAATAATTTTCTTCACTTCTCCACATTATGAATATCACATTGGAAATACTGTGCATATTTAGACTAGTTACAAAAGCAGAGATTTAGTAACAAGATGCTCTTCGGTCGTGTTGTAAGAGCAGCGAGTTGCTAAACATAATTTTCTAACGTGTTGTCTATAATATTTTATCTACGTTCAGAGTATTTTAGTATATTCAGTATATGTAATGAAATTAATTTATTCCGGAAACGATTTGTTTATAGAAAGAGTAATGTGGACTTTGGGGGGGGGGAAACGCTTTTCTCCAATCAATCAACAAAATTGTTGTTGCATTGTGCAATTTTGGGTGCTAGTTTCATATGTGAATTTAAAGTAAAAATAAGCTGAGAAGATGATTTTCACGGTTCATCAGGAAAAATTTAAAACCATTCCAAGATGCAAATATTAATATACTTCCAGAAGAGTCAAGGGAAGTTTATTTGGGGATTCTTTACAACATGTGACGGTAAACATTTTTCTAAGTTCCAATCATACACCATGCGCATGCGCTAACAAACTCGAAACGATTTACACTATGGAATCACGGGATGCAGCTAACATATACACGATATTTAACGAGCCTAAAAGCTAACCCAACCTAATTTAAGTACGGTAACTTGTTAAATACCAACCTAAAGGCTAACCTAATGCAATTTAAGCACTATAACCTGTGAAAGAATGCAACGCCCAAAAATAAATAGTAAGTTCTGGAATTATGAAGTATATGTGTAATTAGTGCATACTCTATGTTGGATGTACTGGATATTCGTTAAAATTAATACGACTGCCACGTCTTCATGCTACGTATGTAAAGTAAAGTATTCCCACTATAGGCCTCAGGAGGCCTTTGGAGTAGTGGGAGGTTAAGGCTCCCACTATTTCTAGACAATCGGCACTTGATGCCAGCCGGGTTGTCAGCCCTGCGTTACAGCCGCCTTTACCCCAGAACAAGCGCCTGGTACTCATTTCCGTTAGAGGCTGAGTCGACCCCAGGGCCATAGTGCCGCCAGAAGGTTTGGGTCAGTTTAAAAATCCTGACCCCACCGGGACTTGAACCCTCGACCTTCCGGCTTGTAGCGCAGTGCCTTAACCACTACGCTACGGCGTGCCCCTTTTGACTAGTTAAATATTATAGAAACGATATATTGAAATAATCGTTAGAAAAAAATGTGAAGATCATTGTAATGGTAGGAAATAATTTGAAAAATGAAACCCTAAGAATAAAATTTGACAGGAGTTTATGAAGGAATTAAAAAAGTCGCGTCACAGATTGTAAAGAATATGCAGTACGTTTATTTATGTAGTTATACGAAATCATCATTAAAGTGCATTGTATGTTTTGTTGAACATGTATTTCATATTTTGTATTTTTTTAGAATATAAAGTATACGTAACTACGAACTAAAGCGACACTGATCGTTAGAGTAGTAGACAAATGATTTTTGAAGTATATATAGGCCTACAGAAGGCATTTATATGATTTTTTAATATATAATTGATATACTTTTTTTAATATATTTTTATACTCCGTATTCATCAACTTTAATATTTCATGAATTATATCTTCGTGGTCCACCGCTGTGGTCTCGAGGTAGCGTGCTGCCTTGTCACGCAACGGGCCCGGGTTCGATCCCCGGTCGGGGCAGTTTTTCTGGGTGAGGTTTTTATCGGGGTTTTTCCTCACCTGTAAGTCAAATGTCAGGAAAACTTTAAGGTCCAAACGGTCCCCGAAATCATATGGCCATCATCATCATGATCATCTTTCACCGGTGTGAAAAGCAACGAGAAGCTACCACACCTACACAATTCCCTAATAAAGCTGCAAGCATAGCATGGAAATGCTATGATTGCAGTGAAGGACCTGCCTTCGGGCAGAATTACTATAGATGGATGTCTTCGAGAAGCTTTTCGAAGTTTTACTTCATCTTCATCACTCTAGTTATTATTGAATTTATTTATTTATTTGTAAATTTTATGTAGATTTTATATAAATTCAATAAGTCCCGCGCCGTAGCCGAGTGGTTAAAGCAGGAAGCCTTGGCGCAGTGCCACGGGACTTGCGCTGGTTCGAGTCTCCATGGGGAAAGAAATTTTGTCATGGTATTTCAGCCAGTATGGGACCGGTGCCCACCCAGCATCGTGAGAAATTTGGATAGCTATAACGGCTGGGGGACTCGACATGCTGACATGTCACCCCTACACTGACTAGATGATCATCTACCTCTGTAATTGACACATGTGGATGTGAGGCCAGCAGCTGGAAGTTAGGCTAAGAGCCGTCTAGGCCTGTCGCGCCATGGAATTACTATATTATGTAATAATAATAATAATAATAATAATAATAATAATAATAATAATAATAATAATAATATTATTATTATTATTATCCACCGCTGTGGTCTCGAGGTAGCGTGCTGCCTTATGACGCAGCGGGCTCGGTCGGGGCAGTTTTTCTGGGTGAGATTTTTATCGGGGTTTTTCCTCACCTGTGAGACATGTCAGGAAAACTTTAAGGCCTAAACGGTCCCCGAAATCATATGGCCATCATCATCATCATCCTTATCATTTTCATCATCACCATCATCATCCTCATCCTTCACCTGTGTAGAAAGCATCGGGAAACAACCACACCTACAATTCCCTAGTAAAGCTGCAAAGCATAGCATGAAAATGCTATGATTGCAGTGAAAGACCTGCCTTCGGGCAGGATTACTATGGATTATTATTATTATTATTATTATTATTATTATTATTATTATTATTATTATTATTATTATTATTATTATTATTATTATTATTAGGCTATGAATATCAGAGGATTGGAGGAAGATCAATGGATGGACAGAGAGGAATAGCGTTTGGTTTCCGGAAGACGGCGGCAGTTGTCATGATACCGGATTATAATAATAATATAATAATTATTATTATTATTATTAATTAATTAATTAATTAATTAATTAAATAATAACAAAAGTCGTGAAGATGAAGTAAAACTTCGAAAAGCTTCACGAAGATATAATACATGAAATATTAAAGTGCAGGAAGACGGGGTATAAAAAATAAAAAATAAAGATATAAATCTTATAATAAAATATATAACCTCAACGATTTGATATAAAATAAAAAAATGAATATGGTAAGTATAGACCTATATATGAATCATGACATACAAATAAGATAAAACTAAAATTTAAAAACCGCACCTTATATTAAACATGACGTAATTTAGCTATTACATAAATTGACAATATAATTTTACCTGAGTCTCCTGATGGAAAGCTCTAAGCTGTAATTGAGATGAAATGTGTTTGAAAAATGTCTATTTGAGATGAGTCATTGTAATGAATGTAGACGGTGAGCAGGGCAGATCGTGCTACAGGTGAAATGGGTGAGTCACTTCCATGCATTCCCCAAGACAACTTTTTTATACAACTTGTTAGCTTAAGGTCGAAAACCTTGTGGAAGCTGTCACTTCAGTAACAAAGAATTTTCAGTTCAGATCAGTCGGTCCTGCGGTCTATCATGATCGCCTCTAGAACCAGGTTTCTGGGGTTGAAACCCAGGGTCGAACATTTTTCAGGGAATAAAAAAATACTGAATGTGTATGCGGTTTCTTTCGGAAGGGAAATAAATGCGTTGTCGCAGATTTACAGGAAGTAAAATAATTTACCTGAAACAAGTGGCGTCTAATCATAGTTGTCGGTGCCTCTCTCAGTACTGAATTACGACACTAATAATCCAAGTCGTTGAAGAGCATAACTGAACAAAATACAACCTATCTTTTTTTTCTCCTCAGTTCTTTTTAGAACTTACATACTCATGGGAACAGTGCACTGGAACTTTGGGAGGGTTACCTTTAAGGGCAATCTACTTACTTGGGTAAAAAAAAAATTGCTTCAAAAATCCAGGAAGGTCTCTTTTTTCGATGTGTAATATTATTTTGTCGTTTTTGGATATTTAAACGCGTAAAAATTGATTTTTAAAAATAGCGTCTGTGTGTTGTGCACATTTTTTGTTTTTGAATTTTCCCGTGACTTTTTTTCTTCATATTTTGGTACAATTTCCTCTGAAACTATGAACACAGGAGAACACTTTTTGGCGTGGATATGCAGTTTAAAGAGCTCTATAATAATAAGAAAAAATTATCTTTGTGCTATTGTGTTGGAATTAAAAAAAAAAGTGTATGCAAAATTTTTAACAAAAAATTTGGTCTTTGATTTTTTTTAAATAAATTACAATCCATATCTGAACATAAGCAAACTTATTATTGTCAAATGAGCTTATGGTCAATAATATACTAAATTTTGGAAACAATTGGATAAGTAGGCTTTGAGAAAATTATACCAAGAAAATACTTTTAAGAAGTTGGATTTTTTATTTCCATTTTTTAAATTTTAAATTACTCATGAAGAAATAGTCTAAAATGTTAAACAGAATGGCATTACGTTCAGGAAGACTTCTTTAATTAGTGACATACTTTTCATGCACATAACTTAAGAATACGTTGAGAAAATAATTTTTGTATTTTGCATATTTTTAAACCAAATTGCAAGGAAATTAGTACCGGTACCTGGTGCCCTTAAGCTGACAATAGGAATACTAAAAAACACACACTAGGCAGATACAGAATTGCCGGTCTCCCTAAATATACCGTTAGGAAAATATCAGGGCAATCGCCGAAGATAGCATAGAAAAATACAAGGGACTCACACCTAGACCTAAAATGATAAAAAAAAAATGTATCCTATCCCGCCGAGAATCAATTCTGAATCTTAGGAATGGAAATCAGTGACTCGTCACATTGCGGTGACGCATAGATTGATTACAATTAATAATTAAGTAAGCAATACAAGTGAGAATTAGACTCTTAACCGTTCAAACAGGAGAAAAATAGAAACTGTAGAAATGAAGTTCTTACGTTCAATAACAGGTGTGGCAATTTTGGAACAAAAAAAGAAATGAAGATGTTAGTAAAGACTTAAATATTTTTAATTTAACAAATAGAATTGACAATATGAAACACGTATATAAACACGTTAAAAAATGCCTTCAGATAGAATCCCTCAGCTATTATTAAAGTACAAACCAATCGGACATAGAAGTGTTGGACGCCCATTTACTAGATTGGAAGATTCATTAAATCCCACTTGATGTGAAAATAGGTCAAAAGGCCTAATTTCATGAAGTAGAAGAAGAAGGATTAAGGAAGTCCTATGATTTTCTTCGGAAGTGATTAATATGATTTCTTTCTGATCAAATAAGACAAATCGAAGTTTCAGAAATGCAGTTTATTCGTTTTGTAACTGGAAATACATTATTGGATCACTAAAAGCAGTACTGATTTGCTATCAGAAAATAATTGAATATAGAAACAATCATAACATTAATAAAAACATAGAATAAATTGAAGAGACTGTGTTCTACGAATGCCAAGCACCAGGTGGCAAGAATTGCTTTATATTGTAATCCGAAAGGGACAAGAAATATAGGTCGACCTTTAAAGATATGGCATAAGCAATTTTGAGTCGGAGCAGACCAAAAGGTCTAATCCATGAAGACGATGATGATGATCTTACAGAAGGAAATAACTTAGTATGACTTCCTTGAGAAGGAAATAAAACCATGAGGCTCTTTCGTACATTGAAGGAACATAAATTACTCTTTAAAAGAACTACAATTTCGAAATAATAGCCCTCTGAATAAAATTTACCGCTCTTTCATTCCCAGCTTTTAATTTCGAAGCTGATTATATGAATTGTAAATTAATAAAATGCTATTTACCATTATAAGTAGGGACTATCTCATCTAACCTCGTGAGTCCCTGTACCTTCATGTGGTAGCTTGCAGATGTTATCGAGTATAGCGCATGGCCTCCAAGAGACACGTAGTAGACAATTATGTTATTGCTTGGAAGGGAAAGGTCGATTTACTTTTGATCAGAGACTTTAATTTAAGATTGAGGTTCTTTTACGTGCCCGAAAATCTTCAGATTCGGTTCCCATGACTTAAAAACCCTCTTGGTGGAGTATTCTTTCGATTTTTCAATGTAAAAAAATCGATCCCGGTCGGATTAGAGCCCGCGACCCTCGAGACCAGAGCCAAGAAACGTAACCACTAAGAAACCAAAGCCGACATATTTATTATAATTGTCAATCCTATAAATAATTTAGCAGGTATATGACATGTTAAGCTATTTAACATGTGTGTGAATAAATTGTAAAACCCTGCATAATAAAATTTTAAATATGATTGCAAAATCAAGAATACAGAATTATATTCCACATCCTGCTTTCGTATTACAGACACGTTCTCGGAAATAATGTGGCGACATATCTTAGAGTGTTCATAAACAAATATAAACTTAACCACTTTCCCTATATTGTTTACTTTTGTCATAACCCCAGAGTGGCGGACAGACAAGATCTCCGTTTGTAGTTCATAGGACCCATTTGCAACAGCCATTCCGTTGCCACAGAAGAGAGCTTTGAAGTTCCAGCGTCTTCGGCAAGAAACTGGGACAGTCAGTTTCGCCTAGGCGGAGAAGTAAGAAATCATGTCATTTCCGGAATGACACTAGTTTCTTTCCAGAGAGAGGATGCGAGTTTATTTAGTGAAGTTAGGCATGATCTATTTATAACTTCCTCTGAATTAATAATCAGGTCGAACTTTCCGGACTCCTCAGTAACCGCCTCAATAGCCATTGTGTTAGGTCCGTCGAACTGTCAGGAAGGTTAAGTTGGCTGATGTGCAGTTCGTAGATCATCTTGAAGAAGATTTTCGGGCTGTAGGCCGTGGTTGTGAGGCTTGTAGTTCCCCGACGTTTCGCCAGAGACTGCGTCTGGCATCCTCAAGGGTTGTCTTGAGGATGCCAGACGTCTCTGGCGAAACGTCGGGGAACTACAAGCCTCACGACCGCGGCCTACAGCCCGAAAATCTTCTTAAAGATCATCATAGCAACTCCGGCCGTGAAAGTCTACGTGAATACAGTTCGTAGATCGTCTAGTCTTCGCTTCTACTCGATATTAGCCTACTTTGATTGGATAAATCTAATTTTCTCCGACGAAGTAACCGTCTCGAGTACGAATGATGGACCTGTCCGTGTATATCGCATGGATAGCTATCGATATGACTCGCTAAGTGTATCTGGGGACGAGTTGGGTGACATAAGTGTATCATGTTGGCAGTGGATGTCGTTCGATGGAGCTGGGGTTCTAGAACGTATCCATGGGAGGTACAGTATGGCAATCTATCTCCATATTTAGGAAAACTTATTAGTTCCCTTGACTCGGGAGCGTTGTCCTGAAGAAATGCATGTGTTCGAACATGGTAACTGTCCACCATGTTCTTCGAGTTCAAAGACGGTTTCGAGGATGCGTGGTATTTATCTCTTGGTTCACCCTCCGATGTCACTTGAAGTGAACTTGATAGAATACCCGTGGGTGAGAGTGAAGGCAACTTTATGCTTCAAATGGACAGGACCATATCGTAACTAGGACGATTTCAGGAATAAATTTGCTGACACGTGAGAAGAGGTGGCTTTAGTTCAAGTGCTTTTCCAGAATCTGTGTACTCAATGCCGCGGAGAATGCGTGCTGTGACGGTCGCAGTTGATATGTGAAGGAACTATTAGTTCCACAGTTCATTTACTTTATGTATGTATTTTTTCTTTGTTTTGTGTTCAACCTCCAAATATGACATTTATTTGATATTGGCCAAGTGTAGGTAAACAAATAAATAAAGGGGTAGGGTAAATTAATCATCTTAATATTGCCCTCAAAAGTAGGACAATATGCAATTCCAAATAACTATGTTTTATCTTTAAGAAAGGCGAACAAATGCAAATTGGAAAGACATAAAAAGAAAAAATCCATCTCGGATCGAATCCTAGACCTCGTGTATAGGAAGTTAGCTCTCTAGTACTGAGATAAGGTCAATACAGTTTTTCTTATGCCTGAAAGCATATATATATATATATATATATATGCATTTTCATGCTATGTTTTGCAGCTTTACTAGGGAATTGTAGGTGTGGTAGCTTCCCGTTGCTTTCCACACCGGTGAAGGATGATGATGATGATGGTAAAAAGGATAATTATGATGGCCGGATGATTTTCGGGGACCGTTGGGCCCTACACTTCCTGACATTTGTCTTACAGGTGAGGAAAAACCCCGATAAAACCTCACCCAGAAAAACTGCCCCGACCGGGGATCGAACCCGGGCCTGCTTCGTGACAAGGCAGCACGCTACCTCGAGACCATATATATATATAAATATCCTGGCAGGTTTCCATGGGTCGAGCGGTCGCAAGTTCGAGGTAAGAACACACAGAACTAATATTTATTCACACGTGAACTACGCATTTATAAACAAAATAAGTTCCTTCACGGCGGAACTACAAAACACGTCCATCCCTGATGATGATTGCCACTCAAAAACCGAAACCAAACTGTTCTCTATGCCCTTTGGGAGAGAGAACCATGGCGCAGTAATCAAACACCATATACAATGCAGACAATTACATAATTGCAACCAATGCTGCCACCGAAATATACTTGCATATCTGAGCAAATACAAACCATTATACTGTGAATAAAAATAGTTTAGTTTAAAAACTAAAACATATCGTAACTAGGGCGTATTTCATTGAACATCTGTTGAAAATTAGTCGTGTCATGTACGGTATAATACAGAAACCTGCGCCAAAACGAGTGTATTTTCATGGCCAAGTGTCCGCTCAGTATTTTTGAACCGGAGTGTACATTACTGTATTATGTAACTAATACAAGATAGTTCATATAACTACAGATTGTTTGGAAACGTGTAATTCAAATAAAAGTAAATATATCACATTGACATCTTAGAAAGCCGAAGTGGTTGACTGACTATAAGGCGAGTCAGTATAAGGCATGTTTAGTGTTATCCATCCGTTATCTTATTTTTTGTTAACGGGATTTCACCATTTATCCTTAAAATATCTTACACTGAGCAACAAAAATAAACTTTTTTTTTTGTATCAGAAAGAAAAATATGTGATTCTGATAGTATTTTTCTCCTGAATCAAATATGATATCGGTTTTTCTCCATCACGCAAGACTTCCAAGAGATTCCATCCTTTTAGCCGGGAACTGGTTTTTGGATAACATTAAATCTCATATGAGATCGTTAAGATCTTCTTGAGTCAATAAATGAGACCCACATGAACAGCTTTGTTCAAAAGTTGTATCACCAAAATCTGTTTCTTCTTCTTCCTTACTTCCATCAGAATCTAAGCTCTGTTCATCTAATGTCACATGTTCTGGAGGCTTTGGGCAATTCTTCGCAGTGTGGAACTGATCTCATTGCAGATTGCAAGTCAGGGTACACCACTGTATGTTTTGATTTTGATGTAATCCCTTTAATTTTGTTAAGCAGAAAATAATTATTTAAATCCATTAATTGAAATTGAAATTAAAAAAACTGTGGGTGATGGAGGAATTCGGAACATATTTGAAAAGATGATAAAAACTGCATCAAGTACAACTTTTGATACTCATGAGACAAAAATCATGTTGACCAGTGTTAATTATCCTCGAAAGTTCCTGAATTAAAAGAAAAGTTGGGATTCTATGTCACCTAATTAAATTCAAATAAAAAACGGAAAACGGAAATAATTACCTGAGCGAAATATATATGTTGATTTCTCCCCCCCCCCCTGAAAAAGTGAGAAATCTCTTAAAATGAGTGAGAAGTTGAGCTCAAAGTAACCTAAAATCAGTGTATTTGCAATGTAAAATATGTATTGGTTATTGTTTAGACAGTGTAGCCAACTTATCACAAAAAAGTTGCTAACAAACAAGTAAACAATAAACTAATCTGGTGTATTAAGTCGCTCACCCTAACTTGCCCAAACTAACACTAAGTTAAACTAACACCACCTTCCCCTTTTTCTCACTCTTAACTTACCCACTGATGTAGGTGGACTTTTGGGATAGAATCCCTTTATATGTGAGCAAACATGTTGGCAATAGGTTCTAGGGGGGTAGATTTGTTATCGCGTTGGCGAACATGAAACTAGCAGTCACTTGATGTCCGATCGAATATTCAAAGTTGGCACGGTGGCATAGAAAAGCCGAAAAATTCCCTGTGGTATAGCAGGATTCTAGCCGGAACCTCGAGGCCATAGTGATGCACCCTAATCAATAAATCGAATTCCAATATAGCTTCTGCCATGTGACTTGTTCCTAAGGTAATTCAAAATGTAGGCCTACTCACTTTCTAATTGTGTACCGTATTTCAACTAATGTTTAATGGATAAATGCAAGTATGTATTCACTATATCAGCGATAGTACATCCTGATTCTAATGTGGAACAAACACATGTCCGGAAATTGTCTGATGACTCAGGTTATAAACATCCGCTCGCGTTAAGAAAGAAGGTCCTGAAATAAATACATTAGCAATCACGAAAGATAGTTTAATCAAACATTGTAAACATTTGTAAGCAATTTTTTTTTTCAATGCCACCTGTTTGTCATTCGACATTTCAGGTATTCTCTCCTGGCATTGGCGTATTGTAACCTACTTCTGAGGTTGGGGCGCCTGGAAGGCGGTGTTATGTTGCCCCAATGGTATGTTGTGATGGCGATGGGTAATGATGCGCCAGGAGAGCCCTTAAATCTAAACTTAATATAATGAGGTGAATATGATATTGATGATAATAATGGCCAGATGATGTTCGGAGACCGTTTGGGCCTTAAAGTATCCTGACATTTATCTTACAGATGAGGATAAACCTCACCCAGGAAACTTGTCCCGAGCTGGGATCGAACCCGGGCCCCCTGCGTGACAAGGCAGCACGCTACCTCGAGACCACACTGGTGGACAGTAAGCAAATATTAACTCACGTTTCGGTGACTGTGCTTTGCAATGATTGTTATTATTATTTTATTTACATTTATATGGGGCATCATTTCCTGCTTGTTATATATAGGTGGTCATGTATACAGTAAAACCTGCTTATTCGCGTGGGGTAGCCTATGTTCCGCAAAATGCCGCGAATACAGAAATTGCTAATATGGAATGGTAATTTGTATGGGTATAATGGGGATACGTTCCAAGATTCCAGTATAAAATAACAATTTTCAAAGTAAAATCAATTAATGAGAGATTTTGAACAATTTCTACTAATTTCACTGAGCAACAAAAAATATTTTTTTTTTGTCTCAGAAAGAAAAATAACTGATTCTGATAGTATTTTTTTCTCCTGAATTCAAATATGATATCGGTGTTTCTCCATCAAGCAAGGTTTCCGAGACACAGGCATTTATAATTTCAAAGACTTAAATATTTTCTACATTAGTAACTACACAATATTCGAATGTTCGGACTCATCCCGAAAGTAAGAAATGACGATTTTCCTGCTATATTTCGCTTCTGGAGAATCCCTCTAGATGGTCCAACAATAATCGGCCAGCATATTAGGATTCCATTTGCCTTGATATCACTTTTCCATAGCTGAAATCTCCTGATGAAAGTGTTTCCCGTGCCCATCGCTCACTGCGCCAAGATAATAAATGGACGAAAAAAGTTTATTAAAAATAATTATTTAAATTCATTAATTTGAAATTTAAAAAAAAACTGTGGGTGATGCAGAAATTCCGAATACATATTTGAAAATATATTTCCTATACATTTTTTAAACTGGGTTTAGTCAGTTCTTCTACTCCTTTTTTAAATTACAAAACAAATAAGTTAATCACCCTTACGGGATAATGATCAACGTTCCTTACTACAGCTCATGAGGTCCCGGGATCGATTCCCGGTCAGACCATAGGCATTTTTCTTTAAAAGGAATTATTCCTGTGGTTGCCCATGATCTGGAATTTAGGTTCAGGACTCTCCCAGCGTTTCATTATAATGTATCACTCATCATATCATCGGGATAACGTAACTCCGTCTTCCAGGTGCCCCAACCTAAGAAATTGATTACAGTTCGGCCAATGCCAGGGCAGAAAGCCAGAAATGACATAAAAGACAACCAAATGGGACATACATATATTAAGCATCCAAGGAGCAAGTCCTCCGGGAGGCACTTTAAGCCGTGGGTCCCGAGTCTGAAGATTTTCAGGCTCGTAAAAGATCCTTAGCCTGAATGAAAGGTCTCTAAGCAAAATTTACCGAATTTTCCCGTCCTAATACTACCTTAGTTTCCTAGATGTCAGTATGAGGCGGAACGCTGACCACGGACCACTCAAAGGACATCTATACGAAAACAAGTGTAACTAAATTAGTAAGGTTCAAATTCTTCCCTGTAGGGGGAGAGCGCCTAAATCTCTGTTAAGGGAAACATGGGCTTACAAGATACAATATATATTGCCATATTAAAAATGAATGTAGTACTTGGACTCAAAGTGTCTAAAGGATTTCTGAATAAACTATATTCCATTCCATTAACGCAGTTTAACCTCTCGCCTTACAGGTACTTTTACGTGCCACATGCCACATGGGCCTTACAGTGACACGACCTGTCGGGAGAGGGATTTTAACTGTGGATCACATACATACTTTTTTTTTTACTATTCAAGAACATGGAAGGCCTCACCGAATGAGTGATCAGCTTAATATCAAGGCTTCCTCCGAGACAACACAACACGAAGACAAAACACATCATTCACACACGCATGACGGATATGATAATGATCATCGGGGACCGTTTGGTCCTCAAAGTTTCCTGACATTTGTCTTACAGGTGAGGAGAGGGAAAAAACCCGAACAAATCATCACCCAGGAAACTTGTCCGACCGGGGATCGAACCCAATCTGTTGCGTATAAGGCAGCGACGCTATCCCTGACATCAGCGGTGAATAAACTATATCCAGGAGAATAAAGCTAGCCCTGGTTCGAATTCATCTCGGGACAGGGTGTCGGGTGAGGTTTTTTAAGGGTTTTTTCCTCACCTGGAAGCTTAAGGCCCAACGGTCCCCGAAAATCATCCGGTCATCATCATCCTTATCATCATTTTTCACCGATGTGGAAAGCAACAGGAAGCTACACACCTACAATTCCCTAGCCACCATCATCAATCAACTTTCATATCATCGGGGCAGCGTAACACTGCCTTCCAGACGTGCTAACCTCAGAAGTAAGTTACAAGTACGCCATGCCAGGAGAGAACACCAGAAATGTCGAAATGACAACCTGGGACATTCGGGGAAAAAATCCCTAGTACAGCTGCAAAGAATAGCATGAATATGCTATGATTGCAGTGAAAGACCTGCCCTATGGAATGGATGGAATGTTTTATTGTTCTCCAATGGATACGATGTCTGCAGTGAATTATATTAGTGTAACGTAAGTGATTGCACTTACAATCTAATTATTGTAACTTTGGTTATTTAAGAGGCAACAATGAAACTTTTCCATCATTATGTGGAGTAACGGTAATAACATTTTCTTAATAGTTATGCCACGTACGCTGCTGGAAAACAACGCTGTGCTTCCACTCCTAAATATGGTATAATGTAGTTCGTTTTGGCTATGTTGGCTCTTAACCAATATATCCCGTCTTCTAGAAAAAATATTATTGGTTCGCCATTTTAAAGCACTTAACTTGAATTTGAGGAGTTCAGAGCAAAAATAGACCAAGTCCAAACATTGAAAATCTTAGTTTTATGTGGACTTTGGTTCAAAGTATCAATAATTCTTCATCTGCAATTAAATATACATTACTTTAACTTTATATCAATTTTTCTTAAAAGAGTAGAATATGAACTTATTACACTTTTGCTCTGAATCCCTCATTCGTTCTATGAAAATATGTCATCATCATCCAGGGATTAAGCCTGTTGGCTCCTTCCGGTTTCATGAAAGCTAGAATTGTTAAAATTGTTCAGACCATCTTTCTGTGTGGGAGTCCAACATTTCTCCTTCCATGCGGTTTATAATTTAGCAATAATTTTGGAAATCTTTCTTCTGGCATTCTATAAATATGTTCTTTCCAGTCGTTCCTATATTTAATTATTCGGTCTGTAGGTTTGAAAATATTTAGTTCCTTTCTTATATCTTCATTCCTTTTCTTGTCCAACAGAGTATATCCTGCTATATTTCGTAAAAATCTCATATGTATTTTCCCATATTTATTTAAGTAAGTGGCGATCTTCTTCTTCTTCCGTATGCAGTATTGGGTAATGATGCCCATTCTGCGACTACAAAAACTGATCTTTCCATCGGTTGAAGGGTCTTCCGAGGTCTCTTTTGCCTTTAGGGTTGAGGTGGTAAATCATCTTTGGTAAACGGGAATTTGACATTCTCTGGACGTGTTGGAACCATTTAATCTGACTATTTAACTCATGCCCCAAATGGGAGTCAATGACCAATCACGTTTCAATGATTTCTGTTTTGCAACCAATCAGAGTCGTGTTTCACGAAATATTTATCAGTGTTATATTTACCATATTAAAGAAAGCTCCTCCTTGTTAATATTCTGAACAGGTCTGACCATTATTTTGCAGTGACTGAGCCTACAAGAAATACGGCTACCAGATTGTATATATGGTGCATAGATGTCAACACATAGAGCTTGCAGGAGTTAATATAAAAACATTTGTAGCAATTTATTATACCACCAAAAAAAGAAACCACTGTTTGCACTTTCTTAAATGTATTTTTTCCCAGGCAATAATGCAGAAAAATTATAATTGTCATATTTACATCATACGACATCAGAAATGAATTAATATACAGTTTGATGTATTTCATTTTTTCTCCACTAGAGAGCATTCTTACAATATTGTGTTCCTTTGGCAATAAATAGTATGAACTGGTTGCAGTGATGAACAAGAGAAGCAGATGAAGCGTACCTATCGTTTTCATTTGTTTTCAAACATCGCCGTTTACATTAAATATATAAATATTTTAAAATAACTATAGTTAAATAATGATTTGTGAGTAAACAGCTTAATTTTATTCGTTAAATAGTCCTAACAAATGCCACTCTTGATTTCCAAATTATCTAGATAAATTCACTCCTCACTTCGTGAGTCGTGAATTTATCGATAATTTGGAAATCACAAATTACTTAAAGATAATTGTGTATATGTTCAGCCATTTCCTTACTATTCCACTGCATCCTTATCTCGTCACTCTTCATTCTATCCCTTAAAGTTACTTCTGTTAGTGATCGGAGGAATCTCATTTGTGAACTATTAATGCGGGATTTATCTTTTGCTCGAAGTGTCCAGCATTCACTTCCGTATAGTAGAGCAGGTTTGGCTATGGCATTATGAAATCTCAATTGGATTTCTTTAGTAAGTGGCGATATTATTAAAAATAAATATATATTCAGTGAAGTATGTATTAATATTATTTTTTATATTACAAGAGTGTAACTATTTTTCGTTTATATTATGAATAGACTACATACGAGTATAAATATTGTCTACCATCATAATAATCACGTAATATTCGTCGTGATTACTTAGAATGCAGCAGAGAACAGTCTGTCTTGCTTAAATTTTCTTCTTGCCTCTGATGTGGCCCTATTCGCGCCATTGGTCTTTTTCGTGGATCCCCTCTATGTTCTTCCGTGATAAAAAAATTATGTATGTCAAAAAGATTTAAAAATTCTCTCCCAAAAGGCTATATCAATGTTTGATATGTTAGTTCTTGTGGACTAATAGTTACAATGCTCACCACTTGGAACTCTGGTTCCAAGGTTCGCGGGTTTTAACCTGATCCGGTACAAACGATTTTTCAGGGCATAAAAATCTTAAGTATGGGTTCATTAGGAAGGGAACTAAGTCTTGGGTCCCATTGTACAAATTTGCCTCAAGTAAAATAACATCAAACCTGAGAAAAGAGGCCTCTGAACAAAATTCTGCGGGCCTAATATGTACCCAGCTTATAATTGCGATACTAACAACCTTAGCCGAAAAATATCGTCATTAAATTAAATAATTGCAAAATTGACGAATTGTTGGCAACTTTGACGTCGTTATTGCTTTTTAGAGTCAATATTAAAGAGTGGCATAATGCAGTAGATTGTGGAATTCTTAATCGTGTGACGCATTACTATTAAAATAAATCACTGAGGAAACAGGTTAAAATACTGCCGGGGTTGGTTGATTTTTAAGAGCTGGAGTATAGGTCCCATATCGTAGATTAAGGATATAAAAGAACTGACAAAAACACAACACAGAAATAAGACGGCAACTAAAAGTAGGAATTAAACACAACAATAGTGAAATACAGAACAAACTGGAAGGAACACTTGGCAAGGATGACGGAGAATAGAATACCAAAAGCAGCATACAGCTATTCACCACGAGGAAGAAGTATTCTGGGAAGACCAAAGGAAATATGGAAACTGCAGCAATTTGGAGCCGGTACAGACTAGAAAATAAACCTAAACCGTGACGAAGAAGAAGAAGAAAAGAACCTGAAGCCTGAAAAATGAAGTATGTGAGCAAAATTTGTCGACATCTTCACACTTAGTTTTGTTTTGCGACGCTGATGATTTGAGGAATTAAAGAGCGTCGTTAAATATCTAACTACAGTAGCTGAGGAAGCTGTTATTGAAGGGCATCTTTTTCTCTTATTGACGAGATTGCAAAAGAATGTGCATACGTACATATTTAACACTGACCACAAAACGTGAAGTTGTGCCGCGGTTTTGCAAAACATTATCGTGTTTCAAGATGACTAGCACAAAAAAAAAGTGTAAGGATCCGATTGCTGGTATTTTAATCTGAGTTTTTGCAGACAGTTAGAAATATCCAGTTACGTGGCAAATTGTTGACATCTGTGCAATGTTGCGGTTGGACCATGTGTTTAAGAATAACACGTTTATTAAGCATAATTATATGCATAGGTAGATATTATTTTATATAACAGATGCTCTTCGAAAATCGTAGGTCATTACCATTACAATGCAAAGCCCAATATGTTAAGGATTTGAACCCGGACCTCTGGGTTGGTACCCCAGCGTTCTATTCATTACACCACCAGGCAAATCCAATTGAAACATTTGTCTCTTTTATATATATACCAGGCAGATCCAATTCAAACATTTATCTCTTTATATATAATATTCTCCATTATTACTAGATGTTAATGGAGGATATATATATAAGAGACAAATGTTTCAATTGGATTTGCCTGGTGGTGTAATGGATAGCACACTGGGGTACCAACCCAGAGGTCCGGGTTCAAATCCTTAACATATTCTGAACATATTCTCCATTATTACTAGATGTTAATGGAGGATATATATATATATATATATATATATATATCATCTAGTAATAATGGATAATATGTTCAGAATATGTTAAGGATTTGAACCCGGACCTCTGGGTTGGTACCCCAGTGTGCTATCTATTACACCATCAGGCAAATCCAATTGAAACATTTGTCTCTTTTATATATATATATATCCTCCATTAACATCTAGTAATAATGGAGAATATTATATATAAAGAGATAAATGTTTGAATTGGATCTGCCTGGTGGTGTAATGGATAGCACGCTGGGGTACCAACCCAGAGGTCCGGGTTCAAATCTCGTTCAGGCATTTATTTTTCTTATCATGTCATATATATATCCTCCATTAACATATATATATATGTGTGTGTGTGTGTGTATGGTGTAAAAAAGGACCTAACATGGAAAGAAGACCTAACCTAATAACATCATATAGGTTTTAGGAACACATTTGTAATATTTATTTTTCAGGATCTCCTAATTTGGATACATTTACTTTTTTTTTACTTTCTGTTGTTGGTATTACTGTATATGTGGTTAAAAATAAGTAAAAAGGACCTTCTGTAAAATGGACAGAAGACCTAACAGATGTCATATAGGCTTTAAGAACAAATTTGTAATATATATATTTTGGATATACTTTTTTTTACCTTATTTTACTGAAATTACTGTATATATGGTTAAAAGTAAGTAAAAAAGGACCTAAAATGAACAGAAAACCTAACGTAAACATAAGGCTTTAAGAATAAAATTGTAATATTTATTTTTCGAGATTTCCTAGTTTGTATAGGTCATATACTATATTTCTTTCACTTTCTTTTATTGATATTACTCTATGTTTTAATTAAAAAAATATGCTATTAACTTATTTTTTGATGATGGAGTGATATTTTTTAACTGAGATTTTTAATTTAAAAATATTTTGTGTTGTAGATAAATTTAATTTCTTAATTATAAATGAATATTTCATATATAATTACAAAATTGTACTTTGGGATTGAAGATATGATAGAGAAGATAATGAAACGACAAAATTTTCCCAGAGGTCTCTCACTTTTGGAATGTACTTACTTAATTTCTCGTAAATTTATGACACAGTTCATAACATCGCTTATCTTCAGAAGAATGTCACATTATAAAGGATTGTTTTTTTTTTTCAAATGCCCCAGCTTTGTCTTTCGACATTCCTGGTTTCTCTCCTGGCATGGCGTACTTGTAACCCACTTCTGAGGTTGGGGCGCCTGGAAGGCGGGGTTACGTTGCCCCGATGATATGATGGGTGATGATGATAATGGTGAGCCAGGAGAATCCCTAATCCTAAGATGAATATGAATGGTGATGATTGCGATGGCCACATGATTTCGGGGACCGTTTGGGCCTGACATTTGTCTTACAGGTGAGGAAAACCCCGATAAAAACCTCACCCAGAAAAACTGTCCCGACCGGGGATCGAACCCGGGCCCGCTGCGTGACAAGGCAGCACGCTCCCCCGAGACCACAGCGGTGGATTAACAAAGGATTGTTTACACCTCAAAAAATCATTGAATCCACCCGTGTTGCAATCTGTTAATCTCCTATCCAAAGATGACCATTAAAAATGGCAGACTTCTTGTCGCCTCATTGCAACAACAAAAAAGAAAAAGAAAGTTCATTGTTATCAAGAGAGTCTACCTTCACCATTACATTACGATACATTAGTTAGATAGTAGGATATTTCTCCTGGTTAGTTGCTGGGTCATTTAAGCCATGCTGATAATATAACCTCACATTTGGAATCATGTTTTGTCCAACTATTAGTCCTGAATTGGGTTTTATCAGATCGTGGAGGTTAATGAAGAAAATAAAAAATATAACCTTACACTGAATTATTTTAACTCTTAACTTTAATCTAAAACACGTGTTTATGGCTTATTAATAAGGGATCGTGGTTTTATGCTCCATTTCTTTTATTCCTTTGGGATAAAATTTGTTTTATTGCTTCTCTTAGACATTAAATTGTCACCGACAAATTTCCTCAAACCAGTATGTTAAATTAATTTGTTTGAAAGTCATGTATTTCATTTCGCATATAATATTTCACTCCAGCATTTATAATTCATATATTTATATCCTATGAAAAATGTGGATGGACCTATACGAACAATGAGTCTTATGGCTTATCTCCAATGATAGTCAATATGAGAGATAAAAAATGATATATATATATATATATATATATATATATATATATATACACACACACAATATGTGTACGTTAATAAATAATAATAATAATAATAATAATAATAATAATAATAATAATGATAATGATAATGATAATGATAATGATAATGATAATGATAATGATAATGATAATAATAATAATCATCATCATCACTCCAGCGATTAGGCAATTGCCCGTTCCGACTTCATAATGCATCAGCCCAACGTCTTCTAGGTCTTCCAACATCACGCCTTCCTCTTGCTTGATAATTTCTTGCTAACAATGGATATCTCTCCTTACTCATTCCATCCATGTGATCAATCCATTTCTGTCTGTAATTCGTGACTTTATCCAATAAAGGCTGTACTTTCAATTTTCTCTTATATCCTCATTTCTTATTCTATCAAGTCTTGTACATCCTTTAACTTGTCTTAGGAACCGCATCTCTGCCGTCTGTATTCTATCCTTCTGTCTTTTCACTGGGGCCCAAGTTTCACATCCATACAATATTGTTAGCTTCATGGAAATCAGCCGGATTGTCAATAATAATAATAATAATAATAATAATAATAATAATAATAATAATAATAATAATAATAATAATAATAATAATAATAATCTTCTTCCGAATGCAGTATTGGGTGATGATGCCCGTTCTGCGACTACAAAAACTGATCTTTCCATCGGTTGGTCTCCCGAGGTCTCTTTTGCCTTTAGGGTTGAGGTGGTAAATCATCTTTAGTAAACGGGAATTTGACATTCTCTGGACGTGTTGCAACCATTTAATCTGACTATTTAACTCATGCCCCTAATGGGAGTCAATGACCAATCACGTTTCAATGATTTCTGTTTTACAACCAATCAGAGTCGTGTTTCACCAAATATTTATCAGTGTTATAATTACCATATTAAAGAAAGCTCCTCCTTGCAATATTGCGTTCCTTTGGCAATAAATAGTATTGATCTGGTTGCAGGTGATAAACAAAAGAAGCAGTAGAAGCGTACCTATCGTTTCTCATTTGTTTTCAAACATCGCCGTTTACATTAAATATATAAATATTTTAAAATAACTATAGTTAAATAATGATTTGTGAGTAAACAGCTTAATTTTATTCGTTAAATAGTCCTAACAAATGTCACTCTTGATTTCCAAATTCTCTAGAAAAATTCACTCCTCACTTCGTGAGTCGTGAATTTATCGATAATTTGGAAATCACTCGTGGCATTACTTACGATAATTTTGTATATGTTCAACCATTTCCCTACTATTCCACTGCATCCTTATCTCATCACTTTTCATTCTATCCCTTAATGTTACTCCAGTTAGTGATCGGAGGAATCTCATTTGTGAACTATTAATGCGGGATTTATCTTTTGCTCGAAGTGTCCAGCATTCCCTTCCATATAGTAGAGCAGGTTTGGCTATGGCATTATGAAATCTCAATTGGATTTCTTTCCTCATTTGTTTTCCAAAATTTCTCCTAATTATAATAATAATAATAATAATAATAATAATAATAATAACAATTTTTTTTCTAAGCCCATGTTTTCCCTTTACAGAGATTTAGGCGCTCTCCCCCTACAGGGAAGAATTTGAACCATACTAATTTTAGTTACACTTGTTTTCGTATAGATGTCATTTTGAGTGGTCCGTGGTCAGCGTTCCGCCTCATACTGACATCTAGGAAACCAAGGTAGTACTAGGACAGGAAAATTCGGTAAATTTTACTTAGAGGCCTTTTCATTCAGGCTTAAGGACTCGGGACCCACGGCTTAAAGTCCCTCCCGGAGGACTGGCTCCTTGAATTTTTCCGTCCTAAAAAATCCATCGACCCCGGCCGGGTTTGAACCCGTGACCCTCGGGACCAGAGGCAAGGAGCATAACCACTAGTCCACCGCGGCCGATAACAATAATAATAACAATACACAGCATCTATAATAAAAATGCATGTATTTTACAGATAAAATTAAGACACTATAACACTGTAATTAAACCAGAGTGCATCTATGGAGCAGAAACATTAATTTTCAACAGAAAAAATTATATCGAAAATTTAGTGAAAAATAATGCAAAATTATAAGAAAAATTTTAGGTCCACAAGTCATAGGTGAAGCGCACATACTCAAAAGTAAAAATGAAATAAACTTATGTACAGACATTCATAGTGATATTAGAAAACGAAGGTTAAAATTTTATGGGCATATTAAACGAATTAACTCAAAAAGACTTACAAAACAATTAGCCTAATGAAATTCTACGAAAATTGAAGTAAAGCACTAGTGGATACTATGAAATGGATTTGTGAAGTCAAAAATTAATTAAAATTGGCAAGATATCCTAAACAGGGATATATTCAGAATTAAGGTGCGTAAGTGGCAAATTGACCAAGAGGACAAACCGGGGAAACAAAGGAAAAAAAACTGGAACAAGGACAGACGAGAAAGCAAAGCCCATAGCCAAAAAATGAAGGAAATATGGATTCAAGTACTTTGCATAGTCCTGCATGGACTCATTCGCAATACAAAAAAAAAATAGTAATACTAATAATAATAATAATGATCTCGAAGAAGATTTTCGGGCTGTAGGCCGTGGTCGTGAGGCTTGTAGTTCCCTGACGTTTCGCCTGCCAGAGACTGCGTCTGGCATCCTCAAGGGTTGCTCGAAAATCTTCAAGATCATCATAGCAACTCCAGCCGTGAAAGTCTACGTCAATAGAATAATAATAATAAACCTATAGTATCGCATACAATCCCATTAAATTCTAATATTTTTAGGAAAGATTAGTGTTAATTTGTAACCAAATGTGGAATTCAGGATGGATGGCCAGTATGACCAACATATTTTTTTATAGCTGCATTGTCGTATTTTTTATATCTGCTCCTAATAATTTAAGAGTTCGTTACTGGTTTTCAGTCCTCACATGATTCTCTATTTTTAAATTAATTTAATAAATTTATTTGTTCAGATTATTTGAATAGAAATACTGGTGATAATTTATAATTAAATTTGTGGAATTTTCTAGCAATTTTACCTTATTCTGCGCGCATGAGAATAACACTGACATGTGTATACAATTTTCAGGATTTTTTTGGCTGATTTGAATTCAGCAGCAGCATTTCATGTGCAGTAAAACATTTCACGTAATGCTGTACGTCCGGACTAAACCTCTCTACGTATACATCACAGCTAAAGGATCAACGTCCTCAAACAGAACTGAGTTTTTTCTCACAAGTAGGTGTAACTAGGAAGCCACTTACATAAACGTGTAACGGTTTTACTTCATGTTATTTCATGAAAATTTATTTCATTACACGATATGGAAGAAATATGATAGAGCATAGTCTATTGAGAGTTAATAATAAAGTGTTCATAATGCAGACTTACAAATATTAACAAATTAGATAATAATCATTGAATAAAAAATATTCAGACGGCAAATAATTTGCTTATCAACTTCGTGATTAGCTAATGAACACCATGACCCACCATAGGCTTCATCCAGTACCTCCATAAAATCTTGTAATATTAGTCTTACTATTTACTGGAGACTCCTTGATTAAAACAAAAAAAAAGTTTAGATTTGCCCCGAACGGTGAGTTCATATTTTTATAAGTAGCTCAACGGTAAACAGCCAGCATGTGAAATTGGAGATTTTGGGCTCAAGTTCCTGTTTAGGTATAGATTTTTCTCTTTAGTTATATTAACTATAGCTAACAGAGGTTCATCTGGAACCATTAATTTTTCTTCTTCACTTCATGGACTCTGCAAATTACCTGTTCCGCCTCACAGTTTTTCTGTCCATGTTATCACTGGCCTTCCTACATTCCTTGAACCTCTTGGCTTGTAATTAAATGCTGCTTTTGATAATCTTATTACATTAATTATTTCCACATGTCTAAACCATTTATCTCTGTATTCTTTGATTTTATCATTCAATGAATATATATTTATCTCTGTTCTTACATCTTCATTCTTTCCGATCCAATCTTGTGCAGCCTTTTATTCTTCTAAGAAGTTAATTTCTACGCTTTGTATTCTACTTTGTAATTTTTGTCAAATACTTTCTTATTTTAATAGGATTGAATTTAATTATTAAGTAAGAAAGCTTAAATAATTTTATGGGACGAGAAGACCCTATAGAGTGTTACCCAAGTTTCACTCCCATAAAGTAATAGAGGAACTGCCAATGTTTTATAAAACTCAAATCCAGTATCTCTTCTTGTTTTATTATTTAATCTTCTGTGTATAGTTCCACATATCATTTGAAATTTCGACAGTTTCATATTTATGTCCCTTTCAATTTTTGTATTTATAGTAAAATACAACCCAAATAATTAAAATTTGTTACTTGTTTCAGAGGTTTGTTGTCTATTATGATTTTTGATCTTATATGTTAATTTCCCCAAAAGTCTTTATTTTCGTTTTTTTTTTCTTTTGATATTTTAAAATTATATTCTTCGCATAACTGATTTAATTGATGTAAAGAGTACTGCAAACTATTTCATTTTCTTGAATAATAACCACATCGCCAGCATACATTAAAACGTTTAATATTTTAAAACGGTCCATTCTTATACCTGCATTAACATTACTTTTCCAATTTTGGACGATGTCATTAATTTCCATGAAATCCATTTTGTTCCTGACTGCCCAAGTTTTCCCAAAATGTTTTCCTATCAGTCTAATGTTTTTGGCGTGATATCGATATTTTCATTTCAATATAATGACAACACAAATTACTTAATTTTGTTTATATAAAGCTTACGCGCCTCCATGACACGTATCTTTACCTTGTCGTGGTGAAGTGGTTTGCGTGATTATATGACCCCGAGAGCTATTCCGGTAGTCGCATTACTGCCGAAAGGGTTATCCATGCCGGATCACAAGATTAAAACAAAGTACTGGGTGAAGCTCACGATGGGTCTTACTGTTCATCAGCTAATCACAAAGGCGATAAGCCAGACGAAAAAAGGAACTTGGATAAAATATATTTTTTAGCGTAAAAACACAACCGTCAAGAAACGCGGACACTGGTGTAAAATTTCCCGAGGGCTCAGGATATGGATGTATGCGAAACTTATGTGCACACGGTCATGAACTTGCGGGTTCGACATTGCCAGTGAATTAGTTCAGATTACGTGATTCTGTCACATGACTTCTTACATTATAGGTCTATTCCACAGCGCTGCTTATAGTGAGAAGTAAGCTTAAAAACGAATTTCGTTAATATAAATTTTAAAAACACTTCCCGTTTCAAATTTATAATTAAAGAATGATATAAAAAAATTACATTTTCTTCCATGTGTGTGTGTGTGTGTGTGTGTGTGTAAAATATATAACTGTATAAATTTGGAAGGTTTTACTCTGTATATTATAAAAAAACAGTATTTTAATATTTGATAGAGACTGCACTTGGTGTTTTACTGACAAGTTTTCAATAGTCTGAATATATCATGAATCTAAATGATTAATCTTATTTCACAATAATTTATCATAAGTAATGCCACGAGTGATTTCCAATTTATCTAGAGAATTTGGAAATCAAGAGTGGCATTTGTTAGGACTATTTAACGAATAAAATTAAGCTGTTTACTCACAAATCATTATTTAACTATAGTTATTTTAAAATATTTATATATTTAATGTAAACGGCGATGTTTGAAAACAAATGAGAAACGATAGGTACGCTTCTACTGCTTCTTTTATCACTGCAACCAGATCATACTATTTATTGCCAAAGGAACGCAATATTGTAAGGAGGAGCTTTCTTTAATATGGTAATTATAACACTGATAAATATTTGGTGAAACACGACTCTGATTGGTTGTAAAATAGAAATCATTGAAATGTGATTGGTCATTGACTCCCATTTGGGGCATGAGTTAAATAGTCTCCGTAACTGTTAAAGCTAGAACATGACACTGTGCATTCATGAACAAATGATAGCTAAATCATCACAGTTTCCATTTGTCACTAAACATTAAGATACAGTGGGTAAAAAAAAATGTATTTTTAATGTAATTTAGATATAATACTATTTTTCCTAACCTGGTTGAGTGATAGACAAGTCCTAAGGGCTTAAAACTGCCAGGTAAAATAAAGCTATTATTATTGTTATTATTATTATCATCATCATCATCATCTCTTTATGGAAACCATATATAACAAGTACGGTTAAGTCTCATAGACTATGTGCTGGACATATGGAACGAATGGGGAGTGAAAAAGAAGTCATGAAAACTTCTTATAGGAAAAACAGAGGGAAAGCGCCCAGTAGGTAGTCCAAAAATTAAATGGGATAATAATATTAACTACGATTTGAGGCAGGTAAATAATACAGGGAATGATAGAAAAAAAAAACATACGTCGGGATAGGGATATATGGAGAACTTATGTCCCCACAGCTATGTATCACTGAAGTGAGTTAATTACGTATAATACAGCTCTATTAAGTGGAATAAAATATTTAAGTCTTAAATTCAACAGATAAACTAAATTACAATTATTCTAGAAATGTGTTAAGAATTTTTATGTAATGCTCTGAACGCAATAAAAACTTCTTTTCAATTACCGCTCGGACATAAATTCTCCAAAATCCCTATCTTCAGCTGCTGTTTTCAAATATTCCCCGTATAATTCAGCTCCCCCAAATCATGGTTAATATTATTCTCTCATTTCATTCTTCGCCTACAAGAAGTTTCCGTGCCCCTCTTCTTTCCCCATTATTGCCACAAGTTCTACCAGTGAATGTCTACGAGATGTCCTTACGGCTTTTTCCCTCTGATTATATACTATGTTCCAGATAATTAGATGCATTTCATTCCTCGATATTCCGATTAAACAATTCTAAGTCTTCTTATTCTTCTCCTACTCTCAGATATTCTGTTTTTACCATATTGATGTTGAGGTCCCATTTCCTATCCCGAATTGCTTTCTAACCTCAATATATAATTTTTCTATTGAGTTTAAGAACTGGTACGATGTATACTTAGTTTGTGATGACTGTTGACAAATGAGTAACTAATTGATATGAGAAGTAACTAAATCAGGTTAAGAAAACTGAAATTAAGGTTGAGGGATTATGTCATACTATGTGACTTCTTGTATTACCATCTACTAGTCGGTGATAGGGCCTCTTTTTTCCGACCATGGATCCTCGGAGATGCCATATTATGAATTTATATAAATATTGTAACTATGATTTGAACTTTTTATACATTCGGATTTATTCGTAAATTTAGGAACCAATTATTTAATCATGTGCAAAATTAAATTTACTTGATTTGTTTAAAAATTGAATTTCTCTAAACTTGACCTGAAAAACAAAGTAAACAAATTACAGTTCTCCTGGCGATTATCATGTTCGCCTCTGGACCTAAATTTCGTGGTCCATGGATATTTTCCAGACGTACATTTTTTTAATGGCTTCCTTTGAAAGGGAAGTAGAACTGGGGGTCCTGTGTCGGAGATTTACGACATATGCTATAACCGCCAGTGTGAAATAAGAGGTGATCCATCCATAGTAATTCTGACCGAAGGCAGGCCCTTCACTGCAATCATAGCATTTTCATGCTATGCTTGCAGCTTTACTAGGGAATTGTAGGTGTGGTAGCTTCCCGTTGCTTTCCACACCGGTGAAGGATGATGATGATGATGACGATGATGATGACCATATGATTTCGGGGACCTTTTGAGCTCTAAAGTCTTCTTGACATTTGTCTTACAGGTGAGGAAAAGCCCCTATAAAAACCTCACCCAGAAAAACTGCCCCGACCGGGGATCGAACCAGGGCCCGCTGCGTGACAGGGCAGCACGCTACCTCGAGACCATAGCGGTGGACTAAGAGGTGATAATGTGTAATTATCCCCATTTTCAGGACCAAGTTTTAATCACGTCGATAATTATTATTTTCGTCCATAAAGATCGCCGCTCAAATAGAATATTAGCCTATCTACCGACTAATGTACCAACTAGCTCATTCTTAATGCAATATACACACAACAAAGAGGAATGTTACGAACTAATGTTAATAGGAGAGATTGTGTATGTAAACTGTGCCTGACAGCGTTTATAGGAATTTGAGAGCTGGACTTATGCCCACAGGGAAGAGAAACCCACTTGGCACGTGATCATAACACATTCTCAGGGTGCATTTCCTATTAACTTTTTAGCGCGGGTGAAATCAGATCACAAAGATAATTATATAAATGCATTGAATCACTTCTCCCTCTTTCTCACCTACAGGAAGTATACAAAATAATGGAAACACATTTCAAATCTTCATTAATATGGTCTAGAACTCCAGTAGTCTTTAAAACAACTGTGATTCTTCTTCGAATTGAATCATACAACTTATGAACGTATTCTGTGGTCATCTTTTACCATTCTTGGAGTATTTCTTATAACTCTCTAAGAAAGGAAGGGGGTAGAAACATTGTCGTTACTCCAGTTTCCATTTTACTCAACATTGCCTCAATAATATCATACAGACAATTTCTAGGAGAGATTGTTGTGGTCTAGTGGAAGGAGCTTCTGCTTCCCGTGCATGAGGTCGAGTGTTCGATCCTGCTGTCATGCTTTTTTTTCTCACGTCCTTATTTAAATTAATTTTCTTTCTTTTGTTTAATTTTTTTGCTTTTTTATTTTCAGTATTTACCGCACTACTTATTCACACGAAATTGTTTTCCATTGCACAACACACAACGAAATAGAACGGATTTAGTTTCTCAAATAGTTGTATACTTGTGAACCAAATAGCTGATCTCTGATCATGCGTAGTGGCTTCGTTCTGAGACTTGAAAATTATCTGTGCGCCATCAATTATTTCAAAGACTGTACATAGTTATGGACATATAATATAATCGGATTTTCCTTTAAAGGCTTATTAGATTTTGAGTGTACGCTCTTCATGTATGTATATCTTTGCACTTTCGAATCAGAGCGCAGAGTATTCGGACAAATTGAGACGAAACAATTTCTGTTACTCATTTCCCAAAAGGCTTATGTAAAGGTACGTACACACCTGCGCGCCGCAAACACGAACGGCGCGCGCGCCGCACCATGTTCGTCAGATTTGGACGGGGTTTTAAGGTGCGCGCCAACGGCGCGCGCGCCGCGCGCGCGTCTCTCACCACGATCCACTCATTGTCGGTTTTTTCCACGAACACTTTGATGGTTCGCTGTTTAGATTTGGACGGGTACCTGAGAGGTTCGTTGCTTTCGGTGCGCACCTATTATTTGAGTATGGAGTGGTCAGAGGAAAAGTGTTAAAACTTGTTGACATTTATAGAAGCAAGCAATTATTGTGGGATCCACAACATAAGGATCATTTAAAAAAATCATTGAAAGGAGATGCCTGTTTTTTTTTTTAATGATATGTGTTTTTTTTTCGTGTGTACTGTAATTGTATAAATAAATTAGAATTATTTAGAAAACATTATTTATTTAAGAAGTTCATTTCATAATATTATGTATGAAGTATCACAAAACAATACAATATATAAACACATTTATTGCTAATTATTTATTTATCTCTTCAAAGACTCCAAAGAGCAAGACTGCTCATGTTAAGGGGCAATATACAAAAAATAATGACCATAAAACAATTAACAATAAAAACAAGAAAACAAATTCAGGCATAAGTTTAAGTAATACAAACTACTATAGATGCACAATATATATACACATATAAATACAATATTTAAACAGGATAATATTAATAATAATAAAATTAACAAAATTAACTAAGAAAGCAATGAGAAAAAATATTTTTTAATACAATCAGAAAAATGTTTAGCATTCGTGAAATGTTGATATTCAATAGGTAAGTAGTTATTTTAATGGTTGATTAATGCATAACGAATCCCTTTTATACTTTTTTTTTAGAAACTAGTATCTTTGTGCAATAAAGTACACAACCTCTAGTATAATAATCATGTACATTTTTATTAAAAATTAAGGCCATGTTATGGTGAGATAGATTCTTAATAATTTTAAACATATATATACAAATCATGTCCACCGCTGTAGTCTCGAGGTAGCGTGCTGCCTTGTCACGCAGCGGGGCCCGGGTTCAATCCCCGGTCGGGGCAGTTTTTCTGGGTGAGGTTTTTTTATCGGAGTTTTTCCTCACCTGTAAGACAAATGTCAGGAAAACTTTAAGGCCCAAACGGTCCCCGAAATCATATGGCCATCATCATCATCCTTATCATTATCATATCATCATCATCTCATCATCCTTCACCGGTGTGGAAAGCAACGGGAAGCTACCACACCTACACAATTCCCTAGTAAAGCTGCAAGCATAGCATGAAAATGCTATGATTTCAGTGAAGGACCTGCCTTCGGGCAGAATTACTATGGATGGATATACAAATCATATATTTTTTAAATTCCTTTAATGCTATAATATTTGAAAAAGTATATAATAAAGTTATAAGATGTAATAAGTAATAAGCGTGACCAGACGTCCCTATTTTTGGGGAAAGAATGCAGGACAAGCGGGGGAGAGCGGAAAGGGAATAGACATCGTTGGTTACACCTGCTCTGCAAAATGTCTACTGAAGGTTTGTGGGTTTCCTATGGATCACAGGAGGTTCGTTGAAATTAATAATTTCGACGAACATAACACGCGCCGCGCGCGCCGTTCGTGTTCCCGGCGCGCATATGTGTACGTACCTTAAGGTATCCCTATAACACAGAGAAGAATTCGAACAATTTGCCCAGCTAAGTGAACGCTTTGCTGTACTATATATTTCTTTCACAGTGTTGTTGCAGTTAAGAATTTGTTCATACTGAGAAGAAATAAATAAATGCAATTAAGAAATAAAAACAAAATTTAAAAAAAAAATTGGATACAAGAGTTATCTAAACATGAGAGTAAACAGTAGTTTGATTCTATATAAACAAAATTAGTTCTCTCGAGACAGATAGGTTAATTTTCTGGGAACTCTGAGTTATCACGTCATTTATGCTGCTTTCAGTTCGTTTTATCTCTCTTATCTGTTTAAGTTTATTTACCGTAAGAAGTGTAGCTCTTGATATATAATATTGTGTATCAATTTGTTTCTATATTTACAGTTTCTATATTTGAATAAATCCAATCCCTCAGGGGTCCTCATCTAGGGGATATGTGGATGGCGACTGCAATGTGCCCAAGCTGTGCAAAACATTTCTTCCACTTACTTGTGTTTTGCACTCTTCTAACTTTACTATCTAAACTCTCTTGGTTAACTCTTGTTTTTTCGACCCCAATGCTATTAGGACATCCGAGGGCTAGGGAGTCTTTTCCTTTCTTCCATTTCTTCTTTCCTTTATTTTCTTTTCTTCTCCACAAAAGCCTGACCAGAGGCTATAAGATGGCAGCCCCATCACTGGTCTTGCCTTCCTTTGGCCAGCAACCAATTGAAGGGATTATTATTATGCTTTCAAGTCTTATACGAGAATTTCCCAGAAGGATCATGCTGGAGGGAAAATTTTCTATAGGATCGTAACAGGCCTTGGCCTAATACATGGAAGGAAGAAGAAGAAGAAGAATAAATCCAAAAATAAAGTAATGTAGTCCTATATAATCTCAATAAATGATAATAATACTCAAATAGATTGAATTTAAATAAATCCCTTTCATGGCAGTTCCCAAAGGAAGGTTGACTGAATAAATTATTGTTCTACTTGCTAGCAGAATGGAATCATACGGTTAGCTTCACGTAGTCCTTCAGTTTTAATTATTTTTGTAACCGGATTTCGTTACTTCTCGTGACTGAAAAGTAATCAATTGTCTTCGTGAGGTTGAGTGGACCCCGATCTTGATCCTATATTCAAACTTTTTCCGATAAGCTATAGGCGGGAATAGAACCCGAATTTCTGGAATTCTTTTCAGAAACGTTCACTGTTACCCCCCATAGAGACCGTAAGAAATGGTTTCAATTTATGTCACCGTAAAGACAGTACGAGATGATTTTAATTCTTGTTGTCATAAGCGCCTGTATGAGATGGTTTCATTTTCTGAAATTCTACCGGACAAAATGTCGAGAAAGCAGCAAAAAGTTAAATGTTGTGGGGCAAATAAAATAATAATAAATTATGTTCTATATAAGGTTTATTTGTCATAGATAAGATATTGCCTGCCCGTTAATTGCATCATTCGTATACCTATTTGATCTAAACATACATTGGACATTTTTATGCGATAAGAGAGCGATGCATGTCAATAGAGAGGAAGGAGAAATCAGGTCATTTAATTTAACTTGTAGATAAAATTAACGTATCGAACAACATTGCACGAACATAAATAATTTAGAACTTTGAGAGGATGGATCTCGGGAAACTAGGTTTAGCCGGCACGAATGCATTTGTAACAAGTGCTTCAGTTTGCCAAGTGCGCGAATCACAGTGAAAGGGTTTCACACTGAATACATTGTGACAAAATTTCTCACAATTTCCGTAGTGTCTTCTCTCTCTCTCTCTCTCTCTCTCTCTCTCTCTCTCTCTCTCTCTCTCTCTCTCTATATATATATATATATATATATATCCTTTTACTTAATCTCTTTCTCTCTTCTCTGCATGTTTTCTTTTTACTCATTTTTTCTCTCTTGTACTTCTTGTCCCATTTTCTTACACTTCCTTTTATATTCTTTAAATTTAATTATTATCTTGTTATACTTTTTTCTATTCTACATATTTTTCTCTCCTTGTACCTTCTGTTTCAACTCTTTTCCTTTCCTTTCTTTCGTCTCTTTATTCCCTATTTATTTTCCTTTCTCGTTACTTTTGTTATTTCCTTTTTAATTAAAAGTATTGTTACCCATGTTTACTATGAATGTGTGTGTGTGTGTGTTTGGATTGTATGTTTAGTCTTCATGTTGTTTCGTCTCGAAGGAAGCTCTGACATCAAGCTGATCACTCATTCGGGGAGGCCTTCCCTGTCCTTGTGTGGTCAAAAAGTATGTGTGTGAGACATGCTTTAAAATTCCTCTCCCGGCAGGTCGTGCATTGTAAGGCCCAGATGGTGTGTGACATGTAAGATCAGAGGTTAAATTAAGTTAGTGCAAAGGAATTAAAAGTATATCGTTTTAATAAAACTCTTAGGTTCATTATATTTCTAATGTGCAAGGGTATATTGTGATAAAGTGAAGTTTAATTTTTGTAATGATATGCATATTACATCCGAAACCAGTAAACTTATTTTTCTTAAATGGCACTACAGCCCATTAAGGACCTTCGCCTCCTCAATGAGCTTCCTCCAGACATTTCTGCCCCTAGAAAGCCTTTCCCAATGGTATATTTGAATTTTTTTAAAGATCTATTCTTAGGTCTTCCTTTTAATCTAGTTCCTTGAGATTGTGAAGAGAAGATTTGTTTCACCACCATACACAAAACATATAATGCATACCATTTATTCATAGATGTCAGAAATAAGAAAAATATGGTTAATGTTTAACATTTTCATCGAGAGAAAATTATGTGAAAAATTGACAGTAAGTAATGTTTAAAAAGCTACTTATTACAAGAAACAGGAAACATGTGACAAAAGATAAATTATTTCATACATGTAAGTTTTAAAGAAAGTGGAGTTGTGGTACTGAAAGGTGACGTCCGGGGTTTTGTTCCGATGACTTTGAACAAAGCAGCACGTGTCTTGCAATTCTGTGTGCAGGATATTAGCTATTACAGAAAAACGTAGGCTCCAGAAAGTCACGCGTTCTCAGAACATTAATTCTTCCACCCACATATACAAACACAATTGAACACACACTACTGCGTTATACCTTATTCATTAATGCATTGCAAGTCCTACACTCACGATTTATTCCTAATTTAATTACTTTTATGCACTTTGTTTTTCAACGAATAAATAAAATTATTCAGAAATACAAGCACATTTGTTTTCGTCTTTGATCCGAGGCTTGATCTTTGGAACTGCGAGTAATGTATAAGATACACTTTGAAGTGGGTTGCTAGCCCGTTTTCATGGCGTATTTATTATTCGGGGTTTCCTCCCTAGGCCTATTGCCTTCACCCAGCTCCAGAGCTCAGCCTGCCTCGTTTTATTTCGAAGTTGTATTTCCTAAATGGGTTGTCTTGCAGGACTAACGAACCCCATCCGCCCATTGTGGATTATTCTTACGCGGATGCACATCCAATACGTCTTCTCCGATGAGTGATTTTGGAAATAAACTGGATGATAATCCAACAAATTATGAACAACAAGAATAAGATAAGGAAATTATGTTAACATTTTAAAATTCGTAGCTGATAAAACAGTCATTCTCAACTTCATTAACTTTTGTTATAAAACGTCGTCACACTTAGGCCTTTCAAAGAGCATGCTTCATCTTCAGGATTTCTCATGGTACGAGTATCATGAGAGAAATCATGAAGGTAAAGCATGCTCTTTGAAATACTTAGATGTGACGTTTTATAACAGAAGTTAATGGAGTTGAGCACGACTGTTTTATCAGGCACGAATTTTAAAATTTTAATAAAATTTTAACCTCAACGGTGCTCTACCATGAATTTTAAAAGTATATAAGCAAATGAGTCCACCGCTGTGGTTTCGAGGTAGCGTGCTGCCTTGTCACGCAGCTGCCCGGGTTCGATTCTTGGTCGTGACAGGCTCCTGAACGAGGTTTTTTAAGAGATTTTCCTCACCTGTAAGGCAAATTTCAAGAAACTTAAGGCCCAATGGTCCCGAATATCATCCGGCCGCCATCATCCTTATCATTATCATCATCATCCTTCACCGGTGTGGGGAAAGCAACGGGAAGTTCCCACACCTATAATTCCCTAGTAAAGCTGCAAAGCATAGCATGAAAATGCTATGATTGCAGTGAAAGACCTGCCCTCGGCAGAATTACTATGGATGTATAAGCAAACAATTCGTCTTCAACGTAATAAACGCGTTTTTCTCAAGATACGTCTACTCGGATCATACCTCCTCCTGTACCCAGTCTCACTCTTTCCTACTCTCTTCTCTCCAAAAAATTCCATGGCGCGACAGGTCTAGAAAGCCCTTTGTCTACCTTCCGGCTGCTGGTCTCACAACCACATGTGCTAATCAGAGGTAGACGATCATCCAGCCAGTGTAGGGGTAACATGGGTCAGTATATCGGGTCCCCCAGCAATTAGGCCTATAGCTGGTTTTCTCAACGTGGAGCCGCTTCTTATTGTATCACCAATATCCTCACGATGCTGGGTCGGCACCGGTCCCATACTGGCCAAAAATTGCATGAGAACCTATCTTCCCCATGGAGACCAGAACCAGCGCAAGTCCCTAGCTCTGCGCCAAGGCATCTTACCATAATCACTCGGCTAAGTTGCAGAACTCTCTTTTCTTCTATGCTCCTACGATTTTTAAGGGGACCGTTACACCATTAATTTACTTCCTTTGTCGCAAATCACTGACAATTTACTTGGATATACCTATACGTCTATACCCTGTACTTCCCCGTGTGGGGATTAGGGTGTTCCGTAGTGGAGTGTTTTTAACCAAGCTAATTTAGTTACGCTCATTTACCTACAGATGTCAACGAGTGATATGTGGTCGGAATTTGACACAAATAGTAGGCAATTAAAGTATTCATAGTTAATATGGGAAATGGGAAATAACATTGAGGTTCTTAATTCATGAATGAATGACTCATTTTTTATATCTTACCTCATAGTTTGTTTTCTTAAACACGGGAACTGCAGTTTTCAAGAGGAAACATCCCTCCCATTTTCAACCGTGTTTAAGAAAACATAAATTATGAGGTAAGATATAAAAAATGCCTTGTTCATTCATAAACTAAACTATGAATTCGACAACAGTCGGTAATTTTTACACATATGACTCTTTATTCAGACACGCCATTATTTTACGAGTCTCAAAATCGGTTTAAAGTCTCTCTCGGAGGACTTGTCCCTTTGATTTTACCATATTAAAATCCTACGAGTCCGACCGGAATTGAACCCGCGACCCTCTAAACTAGAGACAAGGAACAAAATCATTAGCTCACCGCAGCCGACACGTATGCATGATTTTTTTAAATGTGTTCTCGGCAACATTTCGTTTCGGTTAATAAAACCAAAACTAAGGCTTAGTGACTATGCCACGCTAAACACATGACTCCATATACTAACCTATAAGGGTTTTCACATCTAGAAAATAGCATTGCTCTTATGGGCCAATTCTAGCTAGTAAACGTATCTTTTTATGTGAGATTGATTTATTAGTTAATTAATTTGGAATAAGTAATTTAATTAAATAATTTCGCTTACAACTTTGCCAAGGAAGTGGGTACCCGATTTATGAAATTATATATATATATATATATATTAACTTATTATGATAAAGTTTTTTTTTCATGACTAGAAAATATTATTTCTCTTATGGGAACGCTATGCCACTGACGCCGCAGACTGAGTGGCAGAGATGAAAATGCAATTGTCTCCAAGTTTCATTGAAAGGGGATAGTTCAATGGCATCTCTGCTAGGCGCTATTCCGGTAATTGAGCTCACCCGCTAACGTTATTAAATGTGTGGAAGATAATTATACGTTCCTTAATATATATATATATATATATTGAACTATCCCCTTTCAATGAAACTTGGAGACAATTGCATTTTCATCTCTGCCACTCAGTCTGCGGCGTCAAGTGGCAATAGCGTTCCCATAAGAGACATCCTATTTTCTAGTCATGAAAAAAAAAACTTTATCATAATAAGTTAACTGGTGACGTCAATCAGTCACGTAAATATGCCTTGTTCTTTGAAGCTCTCTTGCCAAGAAATTACATATTACTAAACCAAGGAATTCGTAATTAAAATATAGGCCTATGCACTTAGTTACTTTCATTCTGTATATTCTTTGATAAGATATGGCTGTAGATGCAAATTAAAAAAAATGTTTCACTTAAATTGTAAAATATTTTAAAGTGACATGGAACAATAAGCAAGAAATTGTTTGTAAATGTGTACTTTCACCCATGGGACAGGTTCTTCTTTGTCGCGTGTTTTGATGTGAATTCCCAACAGTTTTGTAATGAATAGAGCCAAGTCGCTTATTAATAGCACATATCAGATATGAAAGTAGTTTCTTGTCATAATAAAGTCAAGGGTACACGAACAAAATGATGAAACAGAGGAACCGCATTTAGAAAAATATGTCAATGGAAATTTTAGGAAAATAGAATGGCATGCCATCTTGCAGAAGATGCTAGTGTTAATCATAACCATGGCATAATGGACACATTCCCTCCTTTTACAAAATGTTACATATTATTTTATTCAATTATACTTCAACGATTCTTAATTAACACACGGGTATGAAAGGACCAATACTTTTTGATCAGATCTCTCACATTTCGGATTGACGTTATTTCCTTTCCGAAGGAAACCACATTCAGAATTATTACTATCATAAAGACCAACTGTCCGTCTCTCTAACATTATCGATAGAGTCCGCATTCTACTCCGATGGTACGAGTTCGATTCCTGCAAGAATAGAAGATTTTAAACCATATAACTTTTGGGATGTTTCTTTCATATTATCTCTGGATTGTCTTTGGCTGTTGCCCTTAGTTTGTTGATAACCATGGAATTAGGACATTGAGTTGTACTCCAATGGGGCAGTGAAAGTCTTACTTAGGAGACAGGGTAAAATAGAAGAAAAAATAAAAAATATCAGTGTTAGCCTTAAAACTCTTCATTCCATGCATATCAAGCAGTTGAAACTTTGAAAAATGTTGGCTTAAATGACCTTACCCTACTTATAGCCTATATGTAACATGTATATATTAATATATCGTTAAGGCACTAATCATACTTTTTACAATACAAATCATTTAGTATAAAATAATAATAATAATAATCAATAACTGATTTCTATTATTATTATTATTATTATTATTATTATTATTATTATATTATTATTATTATTATTATTATTATTATTATTATTAGGAGAAGCAAATAGAGAAATAAATAAATTCATATATTTTTGGAATCAGGACTTAGCAAAATAAATAGCAAACAAAAAAGAAAAATATTTAATGTGGTTGAATACCAAAGATCTGAAAGACAAAATACAATATAAAGAAGCTCAAGCAAGAGTTAGAAAGAAAATTACGGAAGCTAAAAATCAGAGCTGGGAACAAAATTGTTTAAAAATTCAAATATGTATTGGAGGAAAACAAAGTTCTGAATCTTGGAGAATTTAAAAAAAAATTGAGAAACAAAAGAAGTGGACAAACAAATGTACAAACAATACCTATGACTGAATGGGAAAATTATTTAAAACTATCAGAAAACAGGGTATTTAATTTAGATAACGTTCAAAATATTCCATAAATAAATGAAGATGAACATATAGGCTACAATTGGACATAGAGGATATTAAAATGAATATTCAATCATTAAAAAATAAAAAAAAACTAGTGGTCCAGGAGGAATTCCAGCGGAATTATTAAAACATGGATCCGACCATTTATTTGAACGACTGAGAAAATTATTTACAAAATTTATGAATGGTGAAAAAGTTCCTGAAGAATGGAAACTAGGATACATTTCGACAATCCATAAAAAAAAAGACCAATGTGAAAATTATAGAGGTATAACAGTAACAAGTACTATGAGTAGACTCTATGGACGTATACTAAAATATTATTTGGAAAAAAAACTATAGTGATATGGAATTAGAGGAACAGTCAGGATTTAGAGCAGGTCGTTCCACAACCGACAATTTAGTTTTCATTACTCAGGCAATAGAAAAGAAAATGCAATATGGACAACCTTTGCACCTACTATTTGTAGATCTAGAGAAAGCATACGACAATGTCCCTATAGAGAAACTATGGATTGCTTTAAGACGTATGGGAATTAAAACTATAATAATTGAAGCTATACAAAATTTATATGACAATTGCATGTCTAAAATTAAAATTGGCTGTAAATTGTCACATCGTTTTTCGATAAATAAAGGTATTCGTCAAGGTTGTTGTCTATCACCGACTCTGTTTAAAATATATGTACATGAAATATTAAAGATTGGAGGAGAAAATGTTCAAGCATGGGAATTCCTATTTCAAACAAAAACTTTATACAACTTACATTTTTCAGATGATCAATTGTTAATTGCATAAGATTATGAATATTTAGAATATATGACTAGAAAATTAATAGAAGAATTTGAAAAATGGGGATTAAATTTGAACATGGAAAAAAAAAACAAAATATTTATCAATTGGTGAACAGAACAAAATTTAATTTTGGAGACTGGAGAATCAATAAAATCTTGTAGTGAGAACACATAGTTAGGAATTAAAATAAATAAAAATGGGAGTTATGAAGGGGAAATAAGAAATAGAAATAATAAAGGAAAATTTGCAATTGCTTGCCTCAATGGAATATTGTGGGATATAAATATAAGTAATAAAAATAAAATGAATATATATCATACAATTGTTAAAAGCATCATTACTTATGGAGCAGAACTTTGACCATTAACAACAAAACAAATAAGTACCTTTTGGCAACGGAAATAGATTTTATACGAAGGGCCGCAAGAATTTCAAGAAGAGAAAAAATTAGGAACTCAGTTATAAGGGAGAAAATGAAGATTGAAAACACTATTTTAGATTATATTAAAACTCAGCAATTAAGATGGTACGGACATGTCCAGCGAATGGAAGAGGATCGACTACCAAAATCTGTTTTGGAATGGAAACCTGAGGGAAGACGAAGCAGAGGTTTTTATCGGGGTTTTTCTTCACCTGTAACACAAATGTCAGGAAAACTTTAAGGCCCAAACGGTCCCCGAAATCATGGCCATCATCATCATCATCCTTATCATTCTTCACCGGTGTGAAAAGCAACGAGAAGCTACCACACCTACAATTCCCTTGTAAAGCTGCAAGCATTGCTATGATTGCAGTGATGGACCTGCCTTCGGACGACAGAATTACTATGGGTGGACGGATGGATTAATATTATTTAAACTAATTACGTTCCATTGAAAAGCTGTGTGTTTATTTTAAACAATATGCCCAAGGTAGCATACCATTATAAACCAACGGGATTAAGGTATGTAGGATGACCTAGGAAGAGATGGAAGGAATTATTGTGAATTCGGAACAGGCGCGAATCGCCTAAACCTTGAAGTAAATATGATTATATATATATATATATATATATATATATATATATATACACAACTCAAAGTAGTGTAATGTCATAATATGTTGCATTTATGTAAAAAATGGGAGTAAGTAGATCGGCCTGACCGAAAGGTTCAAGTATGATTCAGGGCAGCGGAAATGTTTTACTGTATAAACTCTATTAGAGTGTTTTAAGTTATTAGAAAAATTAATATGAATTTTAATTTAGCTTTCATGTGACATTCCTTTCATAGCCCCTACACGCTATATTGTAGTCTCTTTCTAAATTTCACTTGAAGTTCTCAAAAGACAAAATTTTGTTAATTAAACTGAAGTAATTATTTTCGATCTCATAAGACGTGTATATTAGAATTAGTGTATAAGAAGTGCTTCCATATTCCCATAAGACATGTTACAGGCGAATCGTTTGTACATACAATAAATCAGACTTAATCATACCACGATTTTTTCAGGAGCGTTACATATATAAACTTCTGTACAGCACATCTAATCAAGAAAGAATCTTCTCATTTTAAACATTGAATATTATAAAGTAATTCCTAAGAACAGTTTAGATCAGATCATGGATTTATGATCAATTGATCATCATTCGTAAGTCGGTGCAAATTGCCATCCTTGCCTCAGATTTCGAGATTCGCACGATCAAACTTGTCCCAAGACGGTGAATTTTTAAGGCCGTAAAAATCCTGAGTATAGCTCCTTCGATAGGTAAGTAAACTGTGGGTCCCTTGTCGTAGATTTAAAAGAACCTGAAGCCTAAAATAAGAGGCCTCCGAGTAAATGTTTCAATCCTCTCATTGTGTAAACGCGATAATTTTTTAATCGTGTTTTTGTTTGAATAGAGTTCAGTTCTTTTATACAACATACTATTTAATTCAGTTCATTTTTTTACTCTTAAAACAAGATAGAAATAAAAGCGAAGTTTTGTTTGATGTTTTACAATGGCCAATCATATGTGATTCTGATTGTGTTCAAATATAAAATAACTTTATTAATCTCTTCCCCACTGTATCTTGCCACGAAACAATGACTTGAAAGTAGAACTTTGACTCAATTACTCATAATGTAAATAAACCCGTACAAGGAACACAATAGCGTGATCAAACACTTATTACATTAATCAAGCCAGATAACGTGAGTAAGAATTTGTTGAATTATTATTCGTTATTCACATGTGACTTGATTTTTGTTACATTAGTTCAAGAGGAATTCGGTTGTTGTTGATCAAGATTAGATCAGGTCGGGGAATTCTACGTAAAATTTGTCATAAAACACATGACAATTAAAGTTTCTTCCCTGCTTCCAAAGTGGTATGTGGACTATTAAAATATTCAGGTGCCTACATCCTAAAATAATGTAGAATATAAACAAATTTATATGTAACAAATAATTATCCATTATAATACTGCGCTACAAACTGGAAGGTTGAGGGGTCGAGTCCCGGCGTAGTCAGGATTTTTAAACTGACCCAAACCTTCTGGTGGCACCATGGCCCTGGTGTCGACTCAGCCTCTAACTGAAATGAGTACTGGACGCTTGTTCTGGTGTAAAGGCGGCCGTCCCGCAAGGCTGGCAACCGGCTGACACCAAGTGCCGATTGTCTAGAAAAAGTGGGAGCCTTAACCTCGTGAGGCCTATAGTGGGATCAGTTTATAATTAAAACTCTTACACCACACAGAAGACTTAGTTATTACATAACAGGAGGAATTATAAAATACATTTTTTGAATATGTTACCTCTGTTTTATAGAAGCAGTGACTAAACTTTATCAGAATATAAAATTCAAAACATATATTTTGTAATGTTACCTTTGTTTTATAGAAGCAGTGACAAAAACTTTATTAAAACATACAATTCAAGACATGTATTTTATAATTCTTCACAATTGCTTGTTGAAATAAAATTAAAACATCACAGAAATTATTTTTCTCTCATTCTGTAAAACTTGTCATTCTACATATAGTTACGCTAATTATCGATATAAATCGTACATTTGAAGTATATTTCTTAAGGATAGAAACTCCATATTTTCTGTTAAAGGTATTGAAACAAACACACACACATATATGTGTATATATAGGCTATAATTATATATATAATAGTAATAATGGAGAATATATTACATATATAAGAAAAATAAGTGTTTGAATTGGATTCGCCTGGTGGTGTAATGGATAACACGCTGAGGTATAGAATCCCGTCCAGGCATTTATTTTTCTTATCATACCATATATATATATACACACAAGGGCTATTTTAAAATTAATATATATATATATATATATTTATATAAAACAGGCTCTTCCAACTCTTTTGTATGGTAGCGAAGTATGGACGTTGAAACAGAAGGATATACAGAGACTTAGATCTGCTGAAATGAGATATCTTCGGAGGACTGCAGGATACACACTACTAGATCACAAAAAAAATGAAGACATCTTAGAAGAATTACACATGGAATCTTTAGAAAACAAAATTTCTGATTATAAGTCAAGATGGATGCAACATGTTCTTCGAATGGAAGATCACAGAATACCCAAACAAATGTTAAGATATCAACCTGCAGGAAGAAGAAGACCAGGACGTCCACTCAAAAGACTTCTGGATGGTGTTTCTCTTGAGGCCGAAACAGGTCAACAAATGGTCTAAATTCGTGAATGTAGTACTATGATGATGATGATATATAAAACATTGTACTCCATTTTGTAGCAATATATATTAATTTTAAAATAGCCCTTGTATTATATTCTTCCATCTTGTAACATATGAAGCACATCTCCTATTATGAATACCGACTTAAAATCTCGGAATGAAAACATATCCATCCATCCATAGTTATTCTGCCCGAGGGCGGGTCTTTCACAGCAACCATAGCATTTTCATGCTATGCTTTGCAGCTTTACTAGGGAAATATAGGTGTGGTAGCTTCCGTTGCTTTCCACACCGGTTAAGCTTCCTGACATTTGTCTTACAGGTGAGGAAAAACCCCAAAAAAACTCACCCAATAACCTGTCCCGACCGGGAATCGAACCCGGGCCCGCTGCGTGACAAGGCAGCACGAGATCATAGCGGTGGACGACAACAATATACTGTATAAGGATACAATTAAAGTAGCAGCTGCTTCCTTCTCTATTCGACCCGAGAGAAATCTCTCTGGTAGCAACTCTAACCAACTCACTGGCACTGTCGAACCAGTAGATTCATGGCCGCACGGAGATAAGCTTTCCATACACCCCTATCCTGTGTTAATGTTTTCCAATCATTTCCTGTATAATCTACTTCCTCCAAATCATAGTTAATGTTATTCTCCCACCTCATTCTTGGTCTACTAACTGGGCGTTTTGCCACTGGTTTTCCTACAAGAAGCTTCCATGCAAGTCTTTCATCCCCTATTCGTGCCACAAACCCTGCCCATCGCAGTCTACGAGATTTAACTGTTCGTATTATATCTGGCTTCCTATAAAGACCATGTAGTTTAGTGTCATGTAGTCTTCTCCATTCACCTGTCTGTTCATCTCTCTTCGGTCCAAAAAGTTCCTAAGAACTTTATTCTCAAATACTCGTGATCTCCTTTCCTCCCTTAAAGTAAGAGTCTATGTTTCGCATCCATATAATATAACTGGTAGTATAATCCATCCATCCATCCATAGTAATTCTGTGCCCGAGGACAGGTCTTTCACTGCAATCGTAGCACTTTCATGCTGTACTTTGCATATTTACTAGGGAATTATAGGTGTGGTAGCTTCCCGTTGCTTTCCACACCGGTAAATGATGATGATGATAATGGTATGGATGATGGTGATGATGGTCGGATGATTTTCGGGGACCGTTGGGCCCTAAGCTTCCTGACATTTGTCTTACAGGTGAGGAAAAACCCCGAAAAGACCTCACCCAGGAGCCGGTCCCAACCGGGAATCGAACCGGGCTCGCTGCGTGACAAGGCAGCACGTTACCTCGAGACCACAGCGATGGACGATACAATAATTGTTTTATATTTTTTCAGTTTAACTTTTTTGAAAGGGGTTAGGAGTCCAGAGTCCCTGTAATGCATAATATCACTTATTTCCAGGATTGAGTCATGTTTAATTTCTTTGTGCATCTCATTCCTATTTGTGATTACTGTTCCTAGGGATTTGAATTCAGCCACTTCCTGAAAATTTCCCTCATTTGTCATTAGCTGTCCATTTCCATTATATAATGTGTTTCTCTGGTAGCAACTGTAATCTAAATATTTATGTAAAGTAAAGTGATCCCACAATAGGCCCGGAGGCCCTTGGGGTAGTAGGAGGTTAAGGCTCCCACTTTTTCTAGACAATCGGCACTTTATGTCAGCCGGGTTATCAGCCCTGCGTGACGGCCGCCTTTACCCCCAGAACAAGCGTCTGGTACTCATTTCCGTATCTTTATAAAAATGCCATAATATTGTCAATTGGACTACAAATAAATTTTATCAATCACACTTCTTAATTCTAATCCATTAATTAAGTTTAACCACTCGTCTTATAGGTAATTCTACGTGCCACATGCCACCCGGGCCTTACAGTGTCTCGACCTGTCGGGAGGGATTTTAACTATGGATCACATACTTAATTTTTTTAATCATTTTCTCCAGAAAAAGCAAAACTTAAATATGAAATGTTATTAAGACTCTTACTGAACAGTTAAGTCTTGTAGACTGCGATGGGCAGGACATGTGACACGAATGAGGAATGAAAGACGTTCATGGAAGCGTCTTGTAGGAAAACCGGAGGGAAACGCCCAGTTGGTAGACCAAGAATGAGGTGGAGAATAACATTAACTATGATTTGAGGGAAGTAGATTATACAGGGAATGATTGGAAAACATTAGCTCAGTGTAGGGATGTATGGAGAGCTTATGTCCGTGCGGCCATGATAGTGCCAGTGAGTTAGTTTTGAGTTTTTAAGACATATTTTTACATTGAATGCAATATAATGTTTTTAGTTTGTATTTTGTTTTGTAAACTTAAACATGCCTGCCGACTATTTCTTCATATTATTCTATATTTCCCAGAGTGGATAGTTTGGTGTCGAAAGAAAGTGTTAATGATTGATGATTAGAAAACGTATATACATCTTATTACAATGTGTTTATGTGAAACTGAAAGAAAATATTTTTCACTTTTAGTAAATATGTTTTAACGGTTTCATCATCATCCTTCACGAATTAGGTCTTTGCCTGTTCCGATCTCGCATCTGTTCAGCCCATCGCTTTCTATAAGTCATCCCACCTATCTTCGTCCTCCCGATTATACATCAGTGCCATCTTCGATATCCTATCCTCTGTCATTTGGACTTTTTAACTTTCTTTTTTGCGTTTCTTAACACATTAAAATTAATATTTTTAAATTGTATCAATTAAAAATCCATACCCTAGTAATTATTATTCAATTTACTTATAAAATTATATTGACTATTTTAACTCATGCCACAAATGCTAGTCAATGACCAATCACGTTTCAATGAATTTTGATTTACAACCAATGACAGTCGTGTTTCACCTCGCTCTTTATCGATTTCTCTTTATCGGCTCCTGCTTTTGTGATAAAGAAAGCTCCTCCTTTTTAATGTTCTGAACAGATCAAAGCATTATTTTTCTCCAACAAATACATTGAATGTAGCAAATAATGAAAAGATTCCTTGATTTTACTGAGTTGTTTACTAAAAAAATAAATGAATAACCCGTAATGTTGATTATGATATATAGTTTGATGTGTTTCATTATTTCTCCACTTGGGTGCACTCTTACAATATTGCGATCTTATTCGGCAACAAATAATATGATCAAGCAGCAGTGAATTAACATAACCTCACATTTCTGATTTGTTTTCAAACATCGCCGTTTACATTAAATATATAAATATTTTAAAATAACTATAGTTAAACAATGATTTGTGAGTAAACAGCTTAATTTTATTCGTTAAATAGTCCTAACAAATGCCACTCTTGATTTTCAAATTCTCTAGATAAATCGATAATTTGGAAATCACTCGTGGCATTACTTATGAAAATGCAGCAATAATATACCATATATATTAATAAATATTTCCTGGGGCTTTTAAAAAATATATAAAATATTGTATTCAAATGGTGTGATCACGAATAAAATAAAAATCCTTGCGTTAAATTAGTATCAAAGTTTCCATTAATGGAAAGATAACATTTCTCATCTAGCTATAAATAAATTCTGAAAATATATGCACGAAGTGTATTGAAATATTAGCGATGTATGACATTCCGGATTCCCATTAAACTGTAGTGAACTAAAAGAAATGTTAAAAATAACGGCTTTCAACTATTGTTATTGTAAACATATTGGTTGGGAATTTTGTAATGAGGCGTGTCATAGTTGTTAAGACGAATGGGTGCGACACTTGATTCATAACGTAACGGACATGTTCAATGTAGGTTGTATGTTAAGGTACAGTTTGACATAACATGAACCAGGACAAGTTGAATTCGAAAAATTATTATGGTAACCTAGCGAATTTTAACAGATGTTTTCCCACAAATTAACGACGAGAGCTTTCAGCTCCTGTTGTCTAACGGCGTATAATTTAGCTGTTCCAATAACATTTATGAGATTTTACTGTTACAAAAATATTTAATACTAAGAGAAACTGTCTAAAATTTTCATCCATTACGTCGTTATTTGATGCCATTTTTTAAACTGATCTTAATCTACATTTTTAGATTTGCTCCTTCATGTTCAAAACAATTCAGATGAGTGTTTGTAGACATTTTCAACTAAGCTCGTCCAAGGATGGAGGGTTGGCGTTGCTGTAGCTGTCGTCATATTAAGACAACTTAGTAGCGCGTGGATGACTTCATACTCGAAACAGGGAAAATAAAAAAAAATGATTTTTTTAAATATCTTGGGTCAATAATTAAAAGTTCAGGTACCTGTGAGAGAGATGTACAGACTAAAATTGCAATGGCATAAAATGCAACTAAGACATTATATGGAATAATTTGGAACAAAAATATTACAAAGGAAACTAAAATGAAAATTTATAAGAGCATAATACAGAATATTTTGTCATATGGGAGTGAAACTTGGTCTTCGACGGAATTATTTTAGAAGAAGCCTCCAAAAAATAAGACAGGATAAAATAAGAAATGAATTCCTTTGGAGAGAAATGAATGTCACCACATCTGTTGTTAAGAGGATTGAAAACCAAACGCTTAAATGGTATGGCCATCTACAAAGAATGGAAAATGAAAGATGGCCAAAAAATATGTACCAACGGCCACCCCCTGGAAGAAATAAATGTGGCAGACCAAGATGGAAATGGAAAACCTACGTCAGAACTATAATGGATGATAGGAATTTGGAAGAAGAAGATTGGAATGATAGAATAAATGGAAACTGAAGACGGCAAACCTATAAGTGGGGGAAAGCCGAAGAAGAAGAAGTAGCGCGTTAGTTCTCAATAACTCCGTTCCTATTTTGATTTTTACTAACCTGATACTTGATTAAAATATTTACTTAATACTTAATACAGGCTTTCCACTTACAGCAGTTCGCCTTTGATTCCTGCTTTCCAGAGATTCCTATCTTCCCATTGTCCTTCTTCCATACCCCTTTTCATCATGGCATCATATATTCCCTCATGTTCTTCTACTTCTCCCCCTCTTCCTTCTGCCTGGTACCATCCAATCTAACACATGTTTAGGCCACTGGTCTTCCTACATCCGTTGTACATGTCCATACCAGTGCAAAGTTCTCTTTGTTTATTACTTTCGACAACAGTTTCTTGTGCATCCATTTCTTGTGTGATATATGTATTTCTAATATGTTGTAGCTTGGATATTCTCATACTTTTCCGTAATCTATCCATTTCTGCCGCCAATATTATTTTCTGCATCCTTTCATTTATTGTCCAGCTTTCTGATCCATATGCAAGTGTACTTTCTATTATATCTGTATAATCTCCTTTTTTGTTTTTCTGGTCAAATTTCTATTCCATAAGACCATTCAGGGATCTAATCGTCTTCCTTACACAATTTATTCTGTTAATAATATATTTTTCACAAGTACCAGATGATTAAAATTTTGAAAATTAAAATTAGTACCTGATAAATCAGTTGTCCTCTACAAAAATAAAGTTCTGTTAGAAAACTTACACAACTACATTAATACCAGTTGAAATGCAGAAGATGAAACGTTGTTTTGAAAGGCCTTCATACTTGTAACTGCTTGACGAAGTTTTCTAACAGAACTTTTAGTTGAGGACGACTGATTTATGAGGTACTAATTTTATATGTTTAATATTTTATTACATAACTTCAACGATGCTTTAAAATTAATTTTTTAAAAGTATTGATTGATACATGATTATAATGACAAATAATAAAAGTATTTGTTCTGAATGATATAAAACAAAGTAGATTGGTATAAATAACTAAACTCTGATCGACCAACAAAATTTACTTTTATATTTTTTTCTTTATTTTATTTTTACCGTGCATAAAAGGCAAAATAGGCATAGTCTAATTAAGGATAGGTCAATTTTGGTTTAAGTTCTTTATATCACATCCTGCCATTTAAGTTTAATTTTTACTTTGCAAGAACAGGCCTTTTGTAATATTGGTCGATCATATCCATAACTAGTCCGTCGCCCTACCTTCCACTCCGGCGACCCGGGTTCGATTCCCGGCGGGGTAGGGAATTTTAAAAAATCTCCACTTTCGGTCTGGGTGTGTGTGCTGTCCCTAATGCTCACCTGAGTGCACATTTCCTTAAAAAAGTCCATAACTAGAGCCCGGATTTATATGCGAATTGCATGTTTTGTTTTACGCATTAAAAAGTATGCAGAAATGGTTTACATGTTAAGTGGAACCCTTCACAGAGAATTTGAGCGGTAATTGATAATGCATTAAAATGCATATTACGGAATAAAATGCTTATTTTAGATTTTTAATGCGTATTTTATTCCTAAATGTGGTATTAAATTATAGATTTCCCTTCAGATAATCACTAGTAATTAATTAATTTTAATTAATATTTTTAAATTAATGAAGTGTCTGCAATCCATTGGATATAAGCGTAACGTTTATAATTACATCTGTGTAAGAGGGGAATACCCGTGGGCCATGAGAAATAACATTACGGTGTTGCTAAAATCGCATTTGATAAGTCTAGTGAAGTATTAAATAAAAATCATGGCTACAATAGAATTTGTGAAATTAGCAAAATGCTCTCTGATGATAGTGAAAAAAACTGTAACCGAAGAAGAACTGTGGTTTTTTTTCACATGCACCTGTGACATCACGTGATGTAGAAAGAACATTTTCATTGTATAAAACCTTCTTCTACAAAAAAAAAAAACACCAGATTACGTTTATATAACACTTTGGCTATATCAGTGTTGACCTATGGTAGTGAAGCATGGACACTAAAAAGACAATATGAAAGCAGAATAACGGCTTGTGAAATGAGATTCATGAGCAGAACAGCGGGTTACACCAGATGGGATCGGAAAAGGAACGCCGATATCTTAAAAGAATTGAAGACTACGCCAATTTTGGAATATATTAAACAGTACAATTGGAAACACCATCTAGAAAGAATGAGTTCATATCGGATCCCCAAAGTTGTTTATAATTATATACCAAGAGGGCGAAGATCACTGGGCCGTCCTATGAAACGCTGGAGGGAAAATTTTCTATAGGATCGTAACAGGCCTTGGCCTAATAGTTGGAAGAAGAAGAAACCCTTCTTCACTGACAGACGAAGGAGCTTCACTCAAGAAAACCTTCCTTATTCACTGTTACAGCCAGGAATAAGATAAGACTACCCACAAAGCAAATAAATTTTTAGATTTTATTACAATCTGTTTTGCACATTTAGCGTGCATATTTTCTAAATGTTTATGCATATTTGCATGCAGATTCAGTTCTTTGTTTTGCATACAAATCCGGGCTCTATTCATAACTAACTCACTGACTCTATCGTTCCCGTAGGTTCATGGCCGCGCGGACATAAGACTCTCTATTCTACATCCCTATCCTGAGCTAATGTTTTCCAATCATCACCTGTATAATCTACTTCCTACAAATCATTAATGTTATTCTCCGACCTCATTCTTGGTCTACCAGTTGGGCGTTTTCCATCAGGTTTTCCTACAAGAAGCTTCCATGCACTCATTCCCCATTCATGCCACGTGTCCTGTCTACCGCAGTCTACGAGACTTAACTGAACTCTTATTATTATCTGGTTTTCTATAAAGACTCATTATCATAATATGTTATATAGTAGCCTATTTATGCTTTATTGATGTTCACTTCCAGTGCATATTTCTTAGTGTTACTGAATAGTGTGTGCGTGTTGGCACCTAGTATCTTCTTGTTATATCCTAATAATATAAAACCATCTCATCACCATAAACTAATAGCTTATTAACGCCATTGAGTTGTAGGCCTTCTTCGTCCTTTGTTCTAGTACAAAATTGAAGAGTAGCTTTAACCCATTGTGAATTTGAAAAGAATCTGAAAAATGTTTGCCCACACGCACCTTATTCTTTGTGCCATTTTACATTCGAATAAAGTCTAACTAGCTTTTTACTAATTCTGAGCTCCAGCAGGATACTATGTAACTTCTCCCTTTCAATTGAGACTTATGCCTTTTTTAAGTCTATAGTCCCTATATAGTTGATGTACAGTGATATTACACTCCCGTTTCTTTTCTAAAATCTGTCTTATACCAAAAATCTGATCTATTGTAGACTTATTTCTTCTAAATCCACATTGACGATCACCTATTACGTTGGCAATGTAGGTAGTATAATACAAATTTTCCTGACTACGTTTTTCTGGCCATCTAATTCCCTGTATCCAAGGGTGATTTATCTAATACCAGCATTAATATTTTTGTGCCCAACTGTAATGTCTTAACATTCCATGATCCTTAGAACATATCATTGTGTTTAAGCCTTTGGCATGGGTTCCTTGAACTAGTCCCGCCGAGTTAACCGAATGGGGGGCTATTTTACCTCCGGAAAATTGTATCCCAGTGGATTCCATTTCCGCGATTCTTGAGTTGTATTTTTTTACGTTGAAATGTGCGGGCGATAACCACGCTCTGCGCCGCCGTGTATCGTCTTTTGTTTCCGTTGTATATATTAGCGTAGAGTTCACAACATCCAAGGTTATTAATCAAAAGCCTTTGCCCGGGCCCATAAGAAGCAAATATTGATTCATCTTTCTTTCCTAAACACTTAAACATAAATCAACAATAGATCTCAAAACACTAGAGTAAATTATGATTCTTATTTAAACTGAATGTATCATTATAGTTATTAACCATGAAAGCTAGACGGAAAAAAGGAAGCTAATATGATCTCCTAAATAAGTAAGTTTCAGTACGGGAATATCAAACAGCAGCATGCACATAAATAATTTGAACATTAACCAGGATGTATATAAAAATGATGTTTAATATAAACAAGACGTCTGAAGTGGATGAAAAACATAACAAATATAGATGTTGATCATTCTTAAATTTAAACAAAAAAATAAATAATAATCATTAACATCAAAAACTATGTCATACTTCACTCAACATTCATACCACAGTCCAAGCCAGGGTGGCTTTCCCCGGTCCTCCGGACCAAAACTCAAACCACGCCACTCGCGTGCTCCAGACGACGTTGTCTCAACTCAAAGTTCCGATCGAATGATAATGTTTAGCGTGTGCATAGCGTATTTGAGCGTTCCGAGGTAGAAGGGGAGATGCGCAGCACAAACAGCGCAATAGGAGAGGTAAAAAGGAGAGTGGGGGTAGATGCATAGAGAAGGGATATTGGCATAGTTCACGAATCTTTCTGTTCAGGGAGGATAACGGCACTGCAGTTGCGAACCGAAAATCGCACTTTCGGTTCAGAAAGATCTTCATTCTTTCGACCAAAGCACTTTTTTCGTCCGACTTGCCGTCGACCTGTCTGGCATGGTTAATTCTTTTGGCAGCAATGCTCCGCCGGCATAGCTCTCGGAGTCATTTAGCACGCTAGGTAAAGACACCCAAGGAATAATAATCACAAATAAGAATGAGATGCAGAAAGAAAATAAACCTAGTATCTTCTTCTTCTTCTTCTTCCTTCCAAGTATTAGGCCAAGGCCTGTTACGATCCTATAGAAAATTTTCCCTTATGGGAAATTCTCGTATAAGACTTGAAAGCATAATAATAGTCTCTTCGATTGGTTGCTGGCCAAAGGAAGTAAACCTAGTATCAATTCTGGAAATGGATGCTATTATGCATTACAGGGACTTTTATCATCCCAACTTCTGCCAATAAATAAATAAATTTAATAGAAAATATATACAACTCTTACTCTCCCATTTATATTTATGGATAAAAAATATGGACCCTTACTTTAAATGAGGAGAACATATTCCGAGAACCGATATTGATAATAATTCCTTAGGAACATTTTTAGACCAAATAGAGATAAACAGACAGGCGAATGGAGAAAAACAGTTAAGTCTCGTAGATTGCGATGGGCAGGAAATTTGGCACGAATGGGGAATGGAAGAAGGGCTTGGAAACTTTTGTAGGAACACCGAGGGAAAGCGCCAAGTTGGTAGACCAAGAATGAGGTGGGAGAATAACAACCGTGATTTGATGGAAGTAGGTTATACAGGAGGTGATTGAAAAACATTCGCTTAGGATCGGAATGTATGAAGAGCTTATGTCCGCGCAGCCATGAATCTAAGGGTTTGATGGTGCCTTTTGAGTTAGCATTTACGTTTATAAATACATTCAGAAAACAGAAAAACTACATACACATTTTAATAAGCTAACAGATAATCGGATATCCATATTTTGAAAGGCGTTTATGTATATATGTGGTGTGTGTGTTGTGTGTGTGTGTGTGTGTGTGTGTGTGTGTGTGTGTGTGTGTGTGTGTATGTATGTGTTCCAATATACAGTTTTCGTGCTTCGAGTATCACGCTAGACGGATACAAGGCAATGATACGGTATATTTTTAAGCACCACTTCGGCAGACCACTTTAGGTACGGTAGGTGATATGTACTTTGTGCATGTAGAGGAGTGCTTGTCTGTAGTGTTATGGGAATGACAAAGAGAAGGGAGAATGTGAAAACCAGTGCCATAATTTATCCTAGTTCTGATGAAAAGCACCAAGGGGGGCCTTCAGATTTAACGTCACCATCCGAAGGATTAATCGCCATCAACTGTACCACATACCTTACCACGTAAATAAGATATATATATATATATATATATATATATATATATATATATATATGATATGATATGATATGAAAAGAAAAATGAATGCTTGAGTCGGGATTTGAACCCGAGTCTCTAAACTCTGTACGTTTAGCGCTCTAACCATCTGAGCCTCTCAAGTATTCCAACACAAACATACATTATATATATATTCTTCCAGCATCAGTGGCCTTCCAATGTCTATATTACTGTATATAGGGCATATTATATTATTATTGCATTACGTTATTGTATCTATTTATTGCTGCAGGCCTAAGTTGTATGATACAATGAATTGGATGCTGGCATTGAAAATTCGACTCCGTATTTCCTTGATGACTGAGGAGAAAAAAACGATTAAAAAACCATGCGGGACTAGATTTATATCGTGCCTGATCAGTTGAAAGTTGAATCTCATTGTTAATTAAATAGAAACAGAAGAAAGTAAGTTATTTATTCTTATAGATTCTCAAACTGAACTGTCACAATCAATGAAATTGCTGAAATCTGAACGGTGATTGATGATAATAAACCTTGCTTTTAATGAACGAATTAACGAGGACATGTTATTAAATCTTTCATCAAATTACCCACTTATATACGTTTAATATTAATTAAAGTTTGAGCAAAGGCATAAGTAGAACACTTAATGCGAGTGGAATCATGAGCAGTCAAATCCGTGTTACCAATTAAATAAAAAAAACTCGTTGAATAAGATAAACAAAAACTAGACACTTTCACATGTCATCAGACTTAATACAGTTTATTCCCAGCATACCATTATAAATGTTCACTTAATTGTCCATAGAATAAAATCCACAAACTACGTGCCACTTTTAGTACTTTCTTGTCAACCACAATCTCTTCTTAAACGAGAGAATTATCGATAATTAAATCATTAAAAAGTTAAACACATTATGTGTAATTTCTTAGTTTTCACTAATAAAAACTGTTTGTTTACGGGAAAGGTAATGGATGTAAGAATAGAAAAGAAGCCATGTCATCAATTTTGTCAATGTCCAATTACACTGAGCAACAAACAAAATAAACAAAAAATTTAAATGGTAAATCTACGGTATAATTATTATTTAGAATATATTTTGATTTAATCTAGATTTAACGAATGAAATGTAAATAAATTGTACAAGATAGAAAAATGAGAAAAATACTATTAATGACGTAGAATAAATTTAGTTCTCGAGAAAAATTATTTAGAAAAAACAATTATTTAAATATGGAGATTAAATTACAATGTTCATTTTTAAGTCACTTAAATGATTAGTAAAACCATCGCAAACAGCATTGTTAATTAAGTGCTTCTTCACATCTTCAGTGTGGCAAAATGTTCGGAAACACTTTCTGACTTATGAGTTAATATTAAATAATCAAGAAAACAAAAGCTTGAGAAATAATTGTTTAAAAAAAGGAGGCTGTCGTAGGGAATATTTACGAAAATTTAACTCTCTACATGTCATACAACATTAAAACCACGTCTTCAGATGTAATACAGTGAGTTTCACACGACCTGCGGCCGATAGCGGGAAAGTGACTGCAAACATTGAGTCATCAACTCGAGCTGCCCACGGAGCGTCCACGCTAATGGCCGCAAGTCGAGTGAAACTCGCTGTACAAGTTACTGTGGAATGATATCCACTACGAAAACTTTGTTTCATGCGTTATAGCACAGGTGGGGCACCCTGCGACTTAAAATACAGCAACCAATGCCACAGAAACATATTGCTGGTGGTGGAGCGTTCAGTACAGAGAAACTCGATCGATATTGAGATCAAATTGAATCGTGATTGTCCATCTATGCGTAATAGGAAGGCTGTATTTATTTATTTATTTATTTATTGCACAATATATTTTAAACAATGCAGCATATTTATAAATTGGTAATCATATAGTAGGGGCCTATAATGTATCTCAACCATTTTAGGTCAGTTCCCACCTTGAAAGATATCAATTTCATGTGACCCATAAGTATTCTTCAATCAGTAATCTCTATCTTAGTTTAACCTCTTCCTCTATAGGTATTTTTTACATGCCCCATGCCGCAATGACATTAGAAAGACATGACCTTAAACTGTGGATCACATACGCACATCCGAGAGAACACGAACATCTAAGACAAGGCACACCATTTATGCTAAAGAATTTCATTATGGTAGGATTATTGTTATTATTATTATTATTATTGCCTAATGATTTTTAGGATGATTATTTGGTCCTTAAAGTTTTCAGACATTTATCTTACAGGCGAGGAAAAACCTTATCCAGGAAACTGTATAAACTGAAAATACTGTATACAATTTCGTTATAGAAAAAATATTGTAATTGAAAATTTGCTAAAATTTACTCACACGCTAATTTGATGGTTAATAATAATAATAATAATAATAATAATAATAATAATAATAATAATAATAATAATAGTAATAATAATAATAATAATAATAATAATAATAAGGGCCTAGAAGGCCCTTAGCCTACCATCCGGCTGCTGGCCTCACATCCACATGTGTCAATCACAGAGGTAGATGATCATCTAGCCCGTGTAGAGGTGACATGAGGTCAGCATGTCGAGTCCCCCCCCGTTATAGCTGAATTTCTCAACCTGGAACCGCTACTTATTGCAGCTACCCAAATGCCTCACGATGCTCGGTGGGCACCGGTCTCATACTGGGCGAAATACCATGAGAAAATTTCTTCCCCCATGAGAACTCGAACCAGCCAAGTTCCGTAACTCTGCGCCAAGGCTTCCTGCCTTATCCACTCGGCTACGGCGCGGGACATAATTTGATGGTGGGGCATGCCGTTTCTGCATAGGCTTGTGCTTGTTGGTTTGAAGTAGAGTATGGGAGGATCACATGATACAAGTGGAACTTAGTTTTATTGCTCCGTATCTTGCAGTGTAACATTTCTGTGGGCCCACAATGGAGGACTTCATGTAAATATTTAATTTATTCTATGCACGTTTTTAGTAGTCGTTATTTTTTTCTTACTTAATACAGACTTTCCACTTTACAGCAGTTCGCCCTTAATTCCAGTTTTCCAGAGATTATCTTCCAATTGTCCTTCTTCCATACCTCTCTTCATCATGGCATCATATATTCCCTCATTCCATGTTCTTCTGCTTCTCCCCCCTCATCTTTCTGCCTGGTACCATCCAATTCAACTCCCGTTTAGGCTACGGTTCATTCGACATCCGTTGTACATGTCCATACCTCTGTAGAGTTCTCTTTGTTATCCTATCGATACATGTTTCTTGTGCATCCATATTATTGTCTAATATATGTATTTCTAACATGTTATAACCTGGATATTCTCATACTTCTCCGTAATCCATCCATTTCTGCCGCCAAGATTCTTTTCTGCGTCCTTTTATTTATTGTCCAGCTTTCTGATCCATATGTAAGTATACTTCCTATTATTGTTTGTATAATCTTTTTTTTTTCTGGTCTGATTCCTAATCCATAATTCTACAATAAAAAGTGGACCACAAGAAATAATGTCAATGTTTTACCATGAAAAGGATTTATTTTGGATACATTAACTAGTGAAATTAAAGAAAGAACCATACTTTATTGAATAAGACTAGAAAAGAAACCATTTTCAAGTTTTACAAAGTATTGGCAGTTCCATCTCTTACCTATGGATGTGAAATCTGGACATTAACAAAGGCAGATAGTAAACAAATAGAGGCTGCTGAAATGAAGATGTTGAGAGCAATAGCAGGATACCAAAGGACCGATAAAAAGAAAAACGAAGATATAAGAACAGAACTTAATATATTTAATCTCTGTGAAAAGAATAAAATACTATCAAAATGCTTACCTTCAGCACGTATTACAAATGAATGAACAGCGCATACCAAGGAGAATGTATAATTACAAACCAAAATGGAGAAGAAGGTTGGGAAGACCATTGAAGAGATGGAAGGGCCAATTCGACCTATAATGAGATCGGAACAGGCCATTGTTGGTGATGATGATGAAAGAAAGAACCATCAATCAGGAGCCACAAAAGATTCGGGTTCTGGTATAAGTTGAGAAAAGCTGCTTTGTGCACAGATAGCATTGTTAGTTTTTTTAAAAATAAAGTATTACCAAATGTGTATACTATCAGAATGTCCAGATGATTGATAGTATTGCGTGTAAAGTTGTATAATTATTTTTGTCAGGTTGTTTGCTAATTTTCAACGTAACGATTATTCAAACCGTTGGTAATGAAGATGGTAATTCTACCCACGCATGTTCTCTTGTTACATGAATGAAGCCAAACAAATTATTCTATCAACTTGGAATTTCCCGCCACGCTTTTTATGTCATCTTTCCTGCACTAAAACACTTCCACATTTATTTACGAAAGCCTCCTAATTTACCAACTTTCCACTTCTTCTCCACTATATACTTTTATGTCTATTTTAAAGTATTTTTATTGTCATGGTGTTTATTTGTAATAATTATACAGGATAGGCTTACCAGTAGAATAGATAACGAAATCTTCTTCTTCTTCTTCTTAAACATAATTTGTAGGATTTTCATCCTGTTTTATTTCCAAAATCACTTCTCGGAGGAAGACGTATTGAATGCGCAATCACTTTATATTTCTTGGGTGGTCTTCCTCTTGTTCTTGTCCCGCCCATTGGTGATATCAAAATCGGAAATTTTAATTGTTGTAATCTGTTCACTAGGTTTTGTATTTCTGTTGTTTTGTCACGAGTTTTCATTAGGTCTGGTAGAATTTGTTGTTTTCATCCAAAAGTAATAATGTATTTAATATTTTAGAAAATGTAGGCAGTTTCATTTAAGTTTTACTTTTTATACGGCTGGATCGGGTCCCCAAGGGGAAATAAATTTTCTCATGGGATTTCGGCTAGTATGGGACCGGTGCCCACCCAGCATCGTGAGGAATTAGGGTTGCTACAATAAGTAGCGTTTCCAGGTTGAGAAAACCAGCTATAACGACTGGGGAACCCGACGTGCTGACAACATGTCACCTCTACACTAACATGATGATTGTCTACCTCTGTGATTAACACATGTGGATGTGAGGCCAGCAGCCGGATGGTAGGCCAAGGGCATTCTAGGCCTATCGCGCCATGGAGTTTTTTTAAAATAATAATATTAGCTGAATACCCAGCGTTGCCAGAGAATCTACTGTAGGCCCTACTTATACCAACGTTTTTAATTAATTGCTATATGCCAAGTTTGATTTCAACGAAACAAAGTTGGAACAGCTAGAGTGTTAACGGACTATGGCTGCCTTTAATGATAGAGAATCCGGCCTTGCCCGGGAATCCCCATCTTTTTGGCATCAATGAGCTGAAAGATAAAAATGGTTATTATGGATTATCCTTAATAGGTAGACATGCTATCGCGGACCTTTTTGTAGAATTTTTTTAGATATTTAATTCTGTGTACATTAATTTGATGTATTTGTTATGGTTTAGGCAGCGTAAGCCATTTAAGCCTTCAAAAAGCGACTTTTTTTAGCGCACCAATATCCTCCCCCCTCCTTCTTTTTTATAGTTCCGGCCTCTATAGTGCGTAGGGTAATACGTTATATACGTTAATTGTCCCTTGAAAAATTATCTACATGTTGGAAAATACCCTATTCAAATCAGTAGAGCAGTTTTTGAGGACAAATAGACAAACGGAATCACACTAATTTTATATACGAAGATTAGAATGTATTATTGTCTATTTTAAGAAAGAATATGTACTTAAATATGTCACAGTGATACTTACTGAATTTAGGTTAGTGGATAAAACTCACACCTAACCTGATTCACATACAATTATTTCGAGGAGAAAACTTTTAATTTAAACGTACTATTTACGTAATGTCCACCGCTGTGGTCTCGAGGTAGCGTGCTGCCTTGTCACGCAGCGGGCCCGGGTTCGATCCCCGGTCGGGGCAGTTTTTCTGGATGAGGTTTTTATCGGGGTTTTTCCTCACCTGTAAGACAAATGTCAGGAAAACTTTTAAGGACCAAACGATCCCCGAAAATCATATGGCCATCATCCTTATCATTATCATCCTTACCATTATCATTATCATCATCATCCTTCACCGGTGTGGAAAGCAACGGGAAGCTACCACACCTACACAATTCCCTAGTAAAGCTGCAAGCATAGCATGAAAATGCTATGATTGCAGTGAAGGACCTGCCTTCGGGCAGAAAACTATGGATGGATTTACGTAATGCAAAACACTATACAATAAAATGCAATATTAGAAATAGGCGCTCCTATCACAGTCAAAATATCCATATATTCATACATAGGATTTTTTTATCAATCTCTCTATATATTTTTTTGTAATGTCAGTTGCAAGTTTCTGACATTATACTATAATTTGAAGTATAATTTGGCAGCTATATATATACAATTGGAGTATGGATTACTTATTCAATTTAGTTAATGAGAAATTGATGAATAACGAATGTAAAAACAAAAAAAACTTGTTTTATGAATATTTAAATCATTTTATGTTCATTTCCAGTAATCATTATTTATTCTACAATAAAATGTGGAATACAGGGAAGAAAGTTAATGTTTTATCATGAAAATGATTTATTTTGGTTCCATTAAAGGGTAAAATTAAAAAAAAAATTTGCAAGTTTTAATTTTATAACCATGCCTGGCAGTACCATGGCAACTTCATTGATCGGAGTGAGTCAGTCATTACACAGTACTGTATAAGAATTTCACTCTCGTGAGCTGGTTTAACATTATTCATTGATTCTGCATCCCGTAACTTCGGATTCTAGTTCTTGTGTGAGTCATCAGGAATGTCATTCAGAAAAAAAAATCTTATGGGTGAGTAATCAAGAGAAATACTGAATGCTTCTAGTTATTATAGGATGTGTAACGGTATGATGTAGGCCTGTATTTAAATTGATTGTTCTTAAGGAAATGTATTGAAATGTTATTCCAAATATAAGCAGTTTCCGTTATTAGGCCTACATTTTGTCATAATCGTCATCAGACGTTCAAGTTATTAGACCATCAGATGTTGTTGTTATCTCGTCTTATTTTAATGATAGTCCGGTCCAACGATTGAATTGGGTGTTGTCAAAGAAAATCAGAATACTGTACAGGAATCACGTGGATAATTTGAAGCAATTCCTCGTGTTAATTTCAGTTTTCTTAACCAGATGTCGATACTTCTTAAATATGCCTTTTAATCAGTTGTCCTCACAGGTAAGCCTATGTAATATAATTTATTATAATGGAATATGTCCACCGCTGTGGTCTCGAGGTAGTGTGCTGCCTTTTCACGCAGCGGGCCCGGGTTCGATCCCTGGTCGGGGCAGTTTTTCTGGGTGAGGTTTTTATCGGGGTTTTTCCTCACCTGTAAGACAAATGTCAGGAAACTTTTAAGGCCCAAACGGTCCCCGAAATCATATGGCTATCATCATCATCATCATCCTTATCATTGTCATTATCATCACCATCATCCTTCACCGGTGTGGAAAGCAACGGGAAGCTACCACACCTACAATTCTCTAGTAAAGCTGCAAGCATATCATGAAAATGCTATGATTGCAGTGAAGAACCTGCCTTCGGGCAGAATTACGATGGATGGATAATGGAATATTTTACTAAGTATCCTGGAACAATCCATTCTGATGGAGCTAGGTCCGGATGGATGGACAAAAATACTTAACTAACTCACTGGCGCTATCGAACCCGTAGGTTCTTGGCCGCGCGGACATAAGCTCTCCATACATTCCTATCCTGAGCTAATGTTTTCCAATCATTCCCCATATAATGTACTTCCCTCAAATCATAGTTAATGTTATTCTCCCATCTCATTCTTGGTCTACCAACTGGGCGTTTTCCCTTTGGTTTTCCTATAAGAAGCCTCGTGCCAGAACTTTATTCTCAAATACTCGTAATCTCCTTTCCTCCCTTATAGTAAGAGTCCATATTTCGCATCCATAAAATATAGCTGGTAGAATAATAGTTTTATATATTTACAATTTAACTTTTTTGAAAGGAGTTGGGATCTCAAGAGTCTCTGTAATACGTAATAGCACGCATTTCCAGAATTGAGCCCATGTTTAATTTCTTTGTGCATCTTATTCTCATTTTTGAATATTGTTCCTAGCCTTAAATTAATTTAATGTAATAATTATCAAGTGAAAAAAATGTTTGAATGTCCTTCTATACTGCAGCCACTGATTCTCCGGCCTTGACGTTTTCACGACAGTGTTGCTGATATGGATATTCAGTGGGAGTGGCCGCTTTATATATGCGGTTAGCAGACATACAGCTGACAACATCCCTGCAATTTCAAACCTTACTAGCGCGCTATAGCCGCGTCAAGAGCATTAATTGGTTGTGGCAGACATCTACTCCCACACAACTATTTCCTTATTGACAGGAGAGGGCGAATTCTCCCTTTACCTCTCGTATAACCTAAACTTCAAACCCGGAGATATGGCGGCTGGGGTATAGGATGTGATTATCTCTTCCGTTCATCCAGAACAAAACATACGTTATATTACAATATAATCGCTTTATATTATCGGTACTTATGAGAGTAAAACATGTAGAATTATACCATGTTAATTTAATTAAATAAACTTAATTTCAGATAGCATGTTATCTGATGCCTGTGTGGTAAATTTTCATGAGAAAATTACATTTTAGTGGTGCCTACTCGGTGACATAAATCCCAGCTTCTGACTTCCTTCTGAAAAAAAGTAACTTGTCTGGAGTCAGTAACAATTGACTAACTTGCTGAAGGCAGACACTTCCTGAACTCTCATTAGATAAGATCGTAATGAGCACTTAAAGATGAAAGTGTACAACATCGTCTCTAAAGACAAAAATGGAACAAGTTGTCTGTCACTTTCACGCTGCATTGCCTTTATAAACAAACATCCTCTCCTAGGAAGCTTTCTTTACTTTAAGTCGCTGTTATTTATGCTATGGGCCTGTAATATACTATACAACATTTTATTAATCCAGGAAGGGATTACTAAAATAACTTTATGTGCTACCCAGATTAAATTATCAATTTTAAACGTTTTAATCTCTAACTCAGACAATCTTCCGGGAAGTGTACAAAGTATTCCTATGTTCTTAAACATTTTCATTCTCTATAGGCCTATGTGAGGAATCGTTCCCCCAATTTTGACTTTCTCTTACACCCTTTATAATTAGAAATGCTATTTTAGACATTAAGTAAATGAGATGTAACATTACGAAAAAAAAATACATTGAAAGCAAATATCGTAAGTAATGCCACGAGTGATTTACAAATTATCGATAAATTCACGACTCGCGAAGTGAGGAGTGAATTTATCTAGAGAATTTGAAAACCAAGAATGGCATTTGTTAAGACTATTTAACGAATAAAATTAACCTATTTACTCACAAATCATTATTTAAATATAGTTATTTTAAAATATGTATACATTTAATATAAACGGCGATGCTTGAAAACAAATGAGAAACGTTATTTTCGTTTGTTCATCACTGCAACCAGATCATATTTATTGCCGAATAGAATCGCAATATTGTAAGAATGCACCCTAGTGGAGACAAAATGAAACACATCATTACAGGTTATTAATTAATTTCTGATGTCCTATGATGTAAATATGTCAATTATTTTTTTCTGCAACGTTAATTCCTGTGAAATAATACGTTTAGGAAAGTGCAAATAGTGTTTTTTTTGTGTGGTAAAATCAATTGCTACGAATGTTTTGCTATTCTATCTCGCAAGCAGAATCTGCTTGCATTCGTGCACTATATATACAATCTGGAAGCCACTTGATAAAATGAAAGTGATAAAATCGTGGTGAAAAAGACTGTGATTGGTTGTAAATCAAAATTCATTGAAATGTGATTGGTCATAGACAAGTCATTTGGGGCATGAGTTAAATAGTCACTAAAATATATGCTCTATCTCTGTCTCTTGATTTAACCTCCTTTTCACGAGAGTATTTTAACCACTAGATCACACATACACTTTTTGGAGCACACAAGAATGTGGAGGACTTCCCCGGTTGAGTGATCAGCTCAATGCCAGGGTCACCTCCGACACAACATAAACATTTAAGACAATACACACAATTCAATCATACATTCAGTATAAACAATATGGGTATAATAGGGTTATTATGATGGTCAATGGTGTTCGGAAACTATTTGGGTTTTAAAGTTTCCCAACATTTGTCTTACAGGTGATGAAAAAACCTTCCCCTGGAAACTTGCATTCGAACTCGGACCCTCTGCGTTCGAGTGAACATTGTTATCCTGAGGCCACAGCAGTGGATTTACGTATTTAATAAAGTAAGTAAACAATAAAACATTTTTTAATATCTAAAACAAAAATTAGATAATTAATAAATATTTCTCAAATTGAATAGGCCTGTATTCATTTTTCGATATTAATCAGGATTGCTATAATATTTGGCCATTTATAGTCAAAGTAAGGAAATTTGACCTTCTCTTCCTTTCAAAGCGTAGAATATAAAGCAATAAAAATGATAATTTCATTACATTATAGAACTATTTTTATTTTCCGATGATTCAATTCTGACAGTTATGTCTAGGATGCAGTCTTATTACAAATTCTACTATGTAATGTAAGGTCATCTTCTTACAAATAATTGAAGTTGTCAAGAAACACATTAAAGAAACTATTTGAATATTAGTTACATTTAAACTTGAAATACGTACAACTTCATCCCAAATATACTGAAAATCTATTGGTATTACCTGTATATTTAATGTAATAGAGAGCCAAACTCTCCATTTGATATATCTGAATCATCTTATCCAAATATGTATTAGACCAAATGTTCTAAGCTATGGCCTGAGATGTTAAAGAACCTTAAGTAAAATACTGTCATGAGATATGTTACGGCCTCTCATCAGTCCTTGGTTGACCAGTTGACCTGCTTACTCGAGCTAGGTCTTTCTACACATCGTAAAATTTTGTTGGGGATCATACTTATATTCAATGTTTTTTTTTTTCATTTCTCAATTAACACGTAAAATTGGTTCTCTCCTGCGTCGTAGCTGAGTGATTAAAGCAAGAGGCCTTGGCGCAGAGCTACGGAACTTGTGCTGGTTCGGGTCTCCATGGGGAAAGAAATTTTCTCATGGAATTTCAGCCAGTATGAGAACGGTGCCCATCCAGCATAGTAAGAAATTTGGGTAGCTACATTAAGTAGCAGCTCCAGGTTGAGAAAACCAGCTATAACGGCTGGGGACCCGACATGCAGACCACATGTTACCTCTACACTGGCAGGATGATCGTCTACCTCTGTGATTAACACATGTAGATGTGAGGCCAGTAGCCGGTTTATAGGCCAACGGCCTTCTAGGCCTGTCGCGTCATGGTGTAGTAAAATTAGTTCTATTTTAAGCTCTTATAAAATGTTTGTAACTGCCGCGGTGGACTAGTGGTGATGCTCCTTGCCCCTGGTTCCGAGGATCGCGGGTTCAAATCCGGCCGCGGTCGATGGATTTTTTTAGGGCGGAAAAATCCAAGCAGCAAGTCCTCCGGGAGGGACTTTGAGTCGTGGGTCCCGAGTCTGAAGATTCTTAAGCCTGAATAAAGATATCTTCAATCAAAATTTACCGACATCAACGTCCTAGTAATACCTTAGTAGCCTGTCAGATGTCTCATTGACCGAATGCCATCCATGACATCTACGAGCAAATAAGGTAACTAAAATAATTAACATGGTCTAGTAACTGCTTATAAAGGAGATACTATGGCTCAGCAATGGGCTACGCCATATATATATATATATATATATATATATATATATATGGGGCACGCCGTAGCGTAGTGGTTAAGGCACTGAGCTACAAGCCGGAGGGCCGAGGGTTCAAGTCCCGTTGGGGTCAGGATTTTTAAACTGACCCAAACCCTCTACCGGCACCATGGCCCTGGGGTCGACTCAACCTCTAACGGAAATGAGTACCAGACGCTTGTTCTGGGGATAAAGGCGGCCGTCACGCAGGGCTGACAGGGTTTTAAGCTTTTTTTATTTCCCTTATTATTTAGTGAACATATTTAAGTAGTCATAAAGTTAAAAGAGGAATTTAACCTCTAATTAGTGCTTTCAAAACACAATACTTTCTAAGGCTTAACTATTTATTTAGGGTCTGGCTGACATAAAGTGCCGATTGTCTAGAAAAAATGGGAGCCTTAACCCCCTACTACCCCAGGGGTCTCCGGGCCTGTTGTGGGATCACTTTAATATATATATATATATATATATATATATATATATATATATATTGTTTGTATTTCGTTTATGATCCCATCGTTTGACTCCTATCTCTCGCCGGAACCTCATCTCGGTAGTTGTTACCCGGATAAATCTTGTGTTTTCAGCATTCCAGACTTCGCACCCATATGTTAAAACTGGTTGGGCAAGAGTTCTGTATATTTTAATTTAATTTAAAAAATGCATTGCTGGATTATTGTACTTAACGCTTTGATACATTTAATATCCATCCATCCATAGTAATTCCGCAGGTCTTTCACTGCAATCATAGCATTTTCATATCGTTTGCAGCTTTACTAGGGAATTATAGGTGTGGTAGCTTCCCTTTCCTTTCCACACCGGTGAAGGATGATGACGATGGCCGGATGATTTTCGGGACCCTAAGCTTCCTGACATTTGTCTTACAGGTGAGGAAAAGAAAATCTCACCCAGGAGCCTCTCAACCGGGTATCGAACCCGGGCACGCTGCGTGACAAGGCAGCACGCTACTTCGATACCAAAGCGGTGGACGAATAGATTAATTAAATAAAAATAAAACTTAGTTTTATTTGATTTTCACGTTTATTAAGATATAATTCAGTGATAGCTGTTTCGGTTCACTGCACCTTCTTCAGACATGTTAAATTATCATGTCTGAAGAAGGTACAGTGTACCGGAACAGCTGTCACTGAATTATATCTTAATAAACGTGAAAATCAAATAAAACGAAGTTTTATTTTTATTTAATCAATAACTATGGATTTTCATCAAGTAAAAACCAACTCAATTGACGAATATATTATTCGAAATTACAATGAGTGAATTAAAATGAATACCCGGTGGACCGGTAATTAAAACTATTTACAAAGACGCTACAAATCTGTGCCTACTAAAGTTCGCATGTTGGTGATAATGATTAGTTATTTATTTACATTCATTTGTCAAGGAGATCCAGAATAAGAATCCACGACCTCGAAATCACAGTTATAGCAAACTTGTTCTTATAATGAAATACTTGAAGAATCAGGAAAAAAATGACACGGTGAGAAGGGGCTCGACTTACCAACTGATCTACAGCAAGAGACCCACAAAATGAGCTGGCATGACGAGTCGCAATGGAGCAGGCGCAGTAATTAGACTTCCTCCGGACCGCTAAGTGTTAATTGTGTAGTGTGTTTGCCTTCTGAGTGAATGGACCGTGAGCTAGTGTTGCACTTGGTTTCAAATACCGGTTCAGTGATACATCTTGTGCATGATTTGTATCAAGTGTTTTAGTGGCTGCATCGCGTTTAAGTGATCATAATATTATATACAAAAAGCAAATCCATGTTTGCATATCATAATAGTATATACAAAAAGTAAATCTATAAACATAATATGGTGCATTTAATCAAGAAGTTCGAATAAATGTTTTAGTGATATCATCAGTAATTTATCCTGACACTTAGTCATTCCAATCACATTTTTTAATCATGTGAATACATACGTTGAAGTAAATACTAAATCACGAATTTCTCTACAGAACATTCTAAGCAATTCTTAAGTAAGTACAAAAATTCTCTATGTGACTAATTTTTAAGACGTAGGCATACACGTTGGTAAACTGTTCCGATGTTATATAATTGAACTAGCTAATACCCGGCGTGCGTTGCTACGCCTGAATGATTAAAATATTGAAGGTTAATTAAATTATATGGTATGCGCTAAGACGAATCAAACTTGGCGGTTACTAGTCAGTTTTTAATTTTGGATTTCGAATAAGCCTCCACTTCTAATTATCGGATTTCCCTCTTTTTTTTTTTTTTTTTGATAATACCTACCTCGGTTTATTTTAACAAGATATACTGAGTTTAATTGTGAAACATCGAAAATTGTAACCGCTAGAGCGATTTTTAAACTTTCACTACAGGTTAACTCTTACACCTAATGATTTTAGAGCGTCCAATTGTGAATCTAAACCAACCAGGGACCCATTCAAATACACACAAAACATTTAATCAAAGTCGGTTCAGTCGTTTAGGAGTTCAGTGACATACACACGTAGAGAAAAATTATATGCTATACCTGTATATAAAGATATGATTAAGCATATTACAATAGAGGAATTGGTTAAATTGCTAAGCAGATACAGGTTTTCTCATCAATAAGATCACAACATCGTTTGCCTTATCTTTTAAAAAATTCGTAATCATACAGTGCATATTTTCATATTTTGAGTACTTGGAAATATTATAGGAATAAATGTACTTAAAATTATGTGAAGGGAAGTGCAATAATAATTTTGTCATTTTTTTTTTCTTCGTCCTGTGTATTGTTTTTAGTCACCGGTTATAATCCAGGATACGTGTTGTGTGGATATTGAACCATAAGCATCTTAATTTTAAAGTACCAGTACCTGTATTCAACATTATCGCCTGGCATATTTTTCATAATCCATCCATAGTAATTCTGCCCGAAGGCAGGTCCTTCATGCAATCATAGCATTTTCATGCTATGCTTGCAGCTTTACTAGGGAATTGTAGGTGTGGTACTCTTCTTTTTCGTAATAAGGTAATTTAATTCAATAGAGCTATTGCATGAAGATCTGTATATATATTGCACAGGGGTAATTAATTAAATTGATGACATTTACTTAGTTACAATTGAGTTGGAAAGAAATATATATAGGGACCTTAAGGACTGTATCAGTTGTAAAATTGTTTACATTTGATGCTCCTAGCATACAATTAAATTTGACTAAGGTCCTACGGTAAAGTAGGCGATAGGTTCACACCTTAACTGGGCATTGGATAAACCCCAACTGTCAAATTTTGATCAAAAGTTTTTTTTTTCTCAAAATATAGGTTTTAAAAAGTTACCTATTATTTTCCTGTAAGTTTACACATTCTGTAAAAGCTAAATTTTTAAATGTAATTTGCCAATTCTTAATAGTCGAGTTTCATTCATTCCCTAATTAAGATGCAAATTTATCTCGAAGTTAGACTCAGAAGCAATTGTATGACCAATTTGCTCTGTCAGGGGCCTATATAATTTAACCCTTACTGTCTTAACTTTAACATATAAAACAATTTATATTATTATTATTAGTAGTAACACCAATATCAATAATATAATAATAAATGATTACTGTGAGCTACATGATATTTATATGACCAATTAAGTCAGTAGATTGCGGTGACAAAGCTATGTGCATGGAATGGAGAATGAAAGAGGAGCATGAAAACTTGTAGTAAGGAAATCAGAAGGAAAACGCTCAGTGGATAGCCCAAGGTCCCGCGCCGTAGCAGAGTGGTTAAGGCAGGAAGCCTTGGCGCAAAGCTACGGGACTTGCGCTGGTTCGAGTCTCCATGGGGGAAGAAATTTTCTCATGGTATTTCGGCCAGTATGGGATCGGTGCCCACCCAGCATCGTGATGCATTTGGGTAGCTACAATAAGTAGCGGTTCCAGGTTGAGAAAACCAGCTATAACGACTGGGGGACTCGACATGCTGACCACATGTCACCCCTACACTGGCTGATTATCATCTACCTCTGTGATTGACACATGTGGATGTGAGGCCAGCAGTCGGCTGGTAGGCTAAGGGCCTTGTAGGCCTGTCGCGCCGGGAGAAAGATAGCCCAAGAATGAGGTGAGAGGATAACATAAACAATGATTTTGAGGGAGGTAAATTATACAGCGGTTGATTGCAAATCTTTATCTCAGGATAAGGATATATGGAGAGCATAGGAGAGCATATTTTTCGCGCGGCCATGAATCTATGGGTTCGATGGTGCCGATGGATTATTTGAGATATATTATTATTATTATTATTATTATTATTATTATTATTATTATTATTATTATTTATTATTCCACCGCTGCGCTGTGGTATAGTGGTAATGTTGTTGTCTCAGACCAGCTGTCTCCGGTTGGATTCCCATTCGGGACAAGTTTCCTGAGTGAGGTTTTTTTTCAGGAGTATTCTTCACCTGTAAGACAAATGTCAGGAAACTTTAAAGCTAAAATGGTCCCCGAACACCATCTGTCCATCACAATAATTAATATTCGCCTTGTTTAGTATGAATGTGCTGCCCTCGTATCCTTCTGTAGTAAAAAAGTATATTTTGACCTAGAGTTTAAAATTCTATTCCTGTAAGGCCCGTGTGGGGTGGGGAATGAAACCACTTATAAAGGTAAAAGTTATATTAAGATAAAGTATTTATTATTATTATTATTATTATTATTATTATTATTATTATCATCATCAACATCATAAAACAAATAAGTATCTTTTGGTAACGGAAATGGATTTTATACGAAGGGCAGCAAGAATTTCAAGAAGAGAAAACATTAGGAGCTCAGTTATAAGGGAGAAATTGAAAATTGAAGACACTATTTTAGATTATATTGAAACACAGCAATTAAGATGGTACGGACATGTCCAGCGAATTGAAGAGGATCGGCTACCAAAATCTGTTTTGGAATGGAAACCTGAGGGAAGACGAGGCAGAGGAAGACCTAATACCTCCTGGAGTCAGGGAATATATTTATACATGAAGGAGAAACATCTATAACCAGGAGACTGGATGGACCGACAAAATTGGCTATTGGGAATCGGAGGATGTCAACGACGATCTATCTATTATCATCATCATCATCATCATCATCATCATTATTATTTAATTCCAATTTACAGCATTAATACGAGTGTCCAGAATTTATCTTGAGAGAAACTGGACCACGAGTTATATTTATTTTGGCATGTTGTTAAAAATAACAATGAAATACAAAGAATTATATATACACAAAATTATTTTATAAATTATTTAAATTTATGAATGTTAAGTTAGCTATATTAAGTACAGCTAATTATCGAACAGATGAGGGTCGAATTTAAAACTTTTTTACCTGATAATTTCGATAAAATTGTTAGGATAGGCAGCTATGATTCGCAGGAATTTGTTTTATTCTTGCTCCCCGGATTGGTCATTGATCCAAAAACTAAATGTTTTATAATATTTCCACAATTTTTCTGTATTGGACATATCAAGCTTTCAATATTTGCTTCTCCGAGGTGTGGGAACGTTTAAACAACAGAAAAGACAAGTCTATATGCCAAGAAAGTAATTATTTATGCAGTGGTCTTGAGAATACAGCGACCCGCACTTGAGCTTGCAGAGTGTAGTGACAGTGCAGTTGCCTTGGGCCTAAGTGAAACCAGTATCGCCAACACACTATCATTAACATATTAATTAGCTTACCAGCAGCCCTAATAGATAGTTATTCAATGCATTTTAAGTAATTGATTTTGTGTGGGATTTTTGAGTAGGTGCACACTTTTGGTTATTTCCCTCTTCTCCCCACTTGCGACCTTGGACATACATATTTATCATAACTTTCTGTTTACAATTAAAATCGCATTTCTCAGATAGTATGGAATTTACATAACTGTAATTTTACAGTAGGCATTTCAAATATTGTGTTAACTTCTTATATACTGCGTTCTTAGAGTTATTTCTGATTTCAGTCTGTAATTTTTTTTTTCTCTCAAATGTCCCAGTTTGTCTTTCGACATTCCTAGTTTCTCTGCTGGCATGGCGTACTTGTAACCCACTTCTGAGGTTGGGGCGCCTGGAAGGCGGGGTTACGTTGCCCCGATGATATGATGGGTGATGATGATGATAATGGTGCGCCAGGAGAGTCCCTAATCCTAAGCTTAACCTAAGATGAATATGAATGATGACGATGATGATTGCGACAGCCATATGATTTCGAGGACCGTTTGGACCTTAAAGTTTTCCTGACATTTGTCTTACAGGTGAGGAAAAACTCCGATAAAACCTCACCCAGAAAAACTGTCCCGACCGGGATCGAACCCGGGCCCGCTGCATGACAAGGCAGCACGCTACCCCGAGATCACAGCGGTGGACAGTCTGTAATGTTAGTAGATAATTATATTATTTAACTACATTCTATGGGTCATTAGCGTTGGAACTCAAATATGACCGTGAAACTGCCAACTGAAGTTTCTAACGGGATTCTTATTTGAAGCCAGAGGATTTTTTTATGTGATGCAAATTTACATCGCGAAGAAAATGTAATTAACACCTTACTTACTTAATTACTCATTGGCACTATCGAACTCGTAGGTTCATGACCGCGCGGACATAAGCTCTCCATAACCACCAACAGAGGTAACTTTATTACGCCAGTTTAAGCTATGTACTGTATATGGGGAAAACTGGCGTAACACAGTTACCTCTGTTGGTGAAACTGACCCTAAGGGAGGAAAGAAGATTACGAGTATTTGAGAATAAGTTCTTAGGAACATTTTTGGGCCAAAAACAGATGAACAGATAGATGAATGGAGAAAACTACATAATAGTGACCTACATGGTCTTATAGGAAGCCAGATATAACAACAGTTAAGTCTCGTAGACTGCGATGGGCAGGACATGTGGCATGTATGGGGGTGAAAGAGGTGCATGGAAACTTCTTGCAGGAAAGGCAGAGGGAAAACGCCCAGTTGGTAGACGAAGAATGAGGTGGGAGAATAACATTATCCATTATTTTAGGGAAGTAGATTATACATGGAAAACATTAGCTCAGGTTAGGGGTGTATGGAGAGCTTATGTCCGTGCGGCCATGAACCTACGGGTTCGATAGAACTAGTGAGTTAGTTAGTTTATCAGTTGTATCTGCACAAGAATACAAAGTCTTATAAAGATTATTGACGAGCAAGATCTTAGAATTAATATAACCAAAGATGTTTACACGCCTCAAAATTAAAATTAAGCACTAACTTTCAATTTTGGTAGATGTGTAGTGTTTACTTCAGAATATTAACTAGTAGATGAATGTAACATTTAAAAATAATGGAAGATCACCGTCTTACGAATAATGTTTTTCCAATATTCTTCAAAAGGAGAGATGTTGGGCATTTTAGTCTTCCATGAAGGGAACAAATGTAACGGGGAACGGATGGGCGTATGATAATAGATTAGTTAGTTTAGGCTTTTGTGTTATCTTTGACCTTGGCGAATAAGTCGACTTTTGGTGAAAAATGAGATCCATACAACTGAATTCTCCTCTTCTTTCTCTACATTTGTGAATAACCGAGTAACTCAAATTCCTTCCCGTTACGAAGCTGTGACCAACAGCATAACGAACATCACGAAAATTTCACAATACTTGGAACATCTCTAGTTATTCGTTTTTGCACCTGAAATATGTGTTTCGAATGATTAGGATATTTGAGTTGTCCGCTTTTCAAAATAACAAAACTTATAGCCTATGTATTTATTAATTTATGCCTGTATTTTTAGGAGCCTTTATATAACTCTATAAATACTTTAATTGTAAGATCTTATTAATGATTTTCGTTGTAGACGAGAGGAAAAGAAAGCCTCTTGAGTTAGGTAAATAGAGCAAATATATTTCAATTTTGACTGTAGAGTCCAAAGTTAGGCCGAGGGGACCTTAGATTTTATAAATTTGACTTGAAGCTGACGGCCATCGCGCTGTGGCATGATCGGTTAAAGCCTTATCTTCCAATCCTGGCGACCCGGGTTTCTGGCCAGACAAGGCATTTTAAATCACTACGTTGGGTCTGGGTGTTGTCCCTTGTCTTGCGTTGTCCTGTGCTGCCTTTGTGACTCTATATTAGTAACCTTTACTGGTAACCATAGAAACACTAGGCACCTATTGTGTACCTCTCTAAAATGTGAAAATTCATCTGCCCAGGACACAGGGTTGTAGTCTCATAATTCCCGTCTCGGTGAACGCGTGGATATTGTTCACGGCTGCTCCTACTGAGATCTGAAGTTCGAATCCTGGCGATTCTGGAAGTGTACTGGTGTTGGGCCACATTGGGATTTTCTCGGGATACTCCAATTTCCGGAATTTCATCCCTCAACATTCTCCACTCCTCTTCCCTCCCCCATCATGTCATTTAATATCTGTTCATTCATTTCGTGTCACCATTCACCTCATCTCATATTAGGTAAAAAAATAATCTGGTTTAACAAACTATAGGTGTTTAAAATATGTGATTGTGGTGATCTAATTGGGCACACTCTACTCCCTCATGACTCCGAGCCTGTGTGTCAGCTTACAGCAGAATAGAGCCAAAGAGAGGATTGTGTAGCCTCTCTCCGGTTCCTTGTGCCTGACAAATAAATTACTGTATGAGTCATGTGTATGCGAATGTTTGATATGCGTCCAATGAGTAGCATCATAACTGCACTACATATAAGGGTAGAGTAAATTTAATTTAATTCATTATATAAAGTAAGTCCACCGCTGTGGTCTCGAGGTAGCGTGCTGCCTTGTCACGCACCGGGCCCGGGTCGATTCTCGGTCGGGGCAGGCTCCTGGGTGAGGTTTCTTCGAGGTTTTTCTCACCTGTAAGACAAATGTCAGAAAGCTTATGGCCCAACGGTCCCCGAAAATCATCCTTCAACCGGTGTGGAAAGCAACGAGAAGCTACCACACCTACAATTGAAAACCTGCAAAGCTTAGCATGAAACTGATATGATTGTAGTGAAAGACCTGCCCTCGGGCAGAATTACTTTTAATAGGCCTATATGTACAGTAAAGACGGGTAATGCAAAAATAAGGTCCTCTTCGAGTCTTAAAACCCGAATACATCTTTACTAACACTGGTCAACTTGATTTTTTGTCTCATGAGTACCAATAGTTGTACGCAATGCAGTTTTTTTATCGTGTTTTCAAATATGTATTCGGAATTTCTCCATCACCCACAGTTTTTTTTTATTTCAGTTTCAATTAATGGATTTAAATAATTATTTTTACTAAACGTTTTTTCGTCTATTTGTTCATTGTAAAATAAAACCAAATGAGCTAACTCATATGGTTTCAGCTATGGGAAAGAGCTATCAAGGCAAAAGGAGAATCCTAATATGCTGGCCGATTATTGTTGGACCATCAAGAGGGATGCTCCACAGGCGAAATATAGCAGAAAATAGTCATTTCTTACTTTCTAGGTGAGTTCGAATGTTCTAATATTGTGTAGTTACGAATGTAGAAAATACTAAAGTGTTTGAAATTAATAATTCCTGTCTCTCGGAAACCTTGCGTGATGGAGAAAACTCGATATCATATTTGAATTCAGGAGAAAAAATAGTATCAGAGTCACATATTTTTTCTTTCAGAGACAAAAAAAAAGTTTTATTTTTTGTTGCTCAGTGTTATCTAATCAAGTCCTACAGTAGCAAGGAAGCTGAAAAATTAATAATATATATATATATATATATATATATATATATTGAGTTGAGCAATGTTATATCTCTGTCTCTCTCTCTCTCCTGCAGAATGTTTGCGTGAGAGGTAATCATGAAATCAGTATCTGGAATCTAGTTAACATGATTATGAATAGTTACGAGCTTGTCCGTGAGGGGAGTGAACGTCAATTTCAGTGTCCTTGTTCGATTTGTCAAATTGCACGTTTAAAGACGTTAGCTTGCATAATCAGCCCAATATTACACACATTGTTTACATATTGTTGCAGTGTAGACGCTGACTTTGACAGTTTTTGCATGTTACTAGTAATTATAAACAAATATTAGCATATTTTTGTACAAAATCTTACGAAACTCATTTTACAACATGCTTAAAAATTCATTATTTACACATTCTTCTTCATTGTTTATCTACCGCCTCTCTCTTTTTAAGCCTCTTCATGCGTTATACGCCAAGTTCTGTTGAAGAGTCGTCCGTAGATAAGTAGCACATTGAGTCACACACACACATAAACTCTTTCTCTCTCTCTCTCTCCTCTCTCTCTCCTCCCCTCTCCTCTCTCTCTCTCTCCTCTCTCTCTCTCCTCTCTCTCTCTCTCTCTCTCTCTCTCTCTCCCTCTCTACTCTCTCACCACACCCACACCCACACACACACACACGAAACATAGGTACACACTGCTGGGCTTATTATATTTAAATGTACTTGTTAAATGTATTTATTTATTTACTTATTTTACCTGATGGTATAAGACGGTAACGTCTTCTCTTCCACTTCACCAAGGTTAGATTATATCTTAATATATAAAAATTTCGTGTCACGTTGTTTGTCCGCGATGGAAGCCTAAACTACTGAACCGATTTTAATAAAATGTTGCACAATGTGTGCAGTTTGATCCAACTTGAGACTTAGGGTAGTTTATAACTACATTTATAGTCGCATTATTTTTTTATTGCAAATTATTTGTTTATTATTTAAAAAAGAGTTATAAATATCTGTGAGTTCCATACGATTCTAACATATGGTGTAAGGTAATTTGGTAAGGTTCATTATTTAACAAAGAGAGATCTAGATGACTGTGCTTTTTGTTGCAAACCGCGAATTTCAATTGATTACAAATATTGATTATTTCATAATTTAAGTGTGTTCAGTGTTTATTTTATTTTCAATATTATTAATTTCGTGTGTAAGTATTAGTTTTAAGTAATGTGGCTGAAAGACAGCAACTTAATTTAAATTGTTAACGTATACCTTAGCCACAGCAACGCGTGGCCGGGAATTCTAGTGTATATATATATATATATATATATATATATATATATATATATAATAATAACACTTACGAATAATCTACAAGTTGATTGATGATACATAATAGATATAGGCTGCACAATATAAAGTTGACAAGGGGAAGAAAGAAAAATGTTAATAATAATAATAATAATAATAATAATAATAATAATAATAATAATAATAATAATTACAGACATAATAAAATATTTTAAATCCTAAAATGAACACCATTTATAGATTTGACTGTGTCCCTGTATCTTTCTGTAAATTACTTTCTGTATCTGAGATGATACCTGGTCGTCTGCAAATAATACATGACTTAATTGTTTTATTTTTGAGATTTTTAACAATTCATATTTCTTTATTTCGCCAATTTGTGATCAATTAGTTCATGTATTTTATGTTGAGCAGAATAGGTGAGAGAGAACATTCTCTAATACTCTCTGCAGAAATTGATAATTTGGAATTATATTTTATTTGTATTCTGTTACTGTTGTATAATACATTTTATTTTTATGTCAGGTGCCAAGATACGTTTCTTAGTTCCATAATTGTAAACCATTTTTCTCATTTTACACAATAGAAATAAATAAGTATCCAAGTTACATACATAAGGTTATTCTTAAATTATATTAGGATATGAATGCAACACATAGTCTCCTAATTGAAAATGCTTTAATGGAAGTCAAAAGATTACGAGTATCTGAGAGTAAAGTTCTTAGGGAAAAAATTGTACCAAAGATAGAAGAAGAAATAAATGAATAGAGAAAACTACATAATGGTGAATTACAAGATCTTTATGGGAAACCAGATGTAACAAGAACAGTTATGTCTTATAGATTGCGATGGCCAAATGGTCTAACACGATTGGGGAATGAAACAAGATTATGAAACGTACAGGAAAACAATAAGGAAAGCCCCCAGTAGGTATGCCAAGAATGGGATGTGATAATAACAGTAGCATTGTTTAAAGGGGAAGTGAATTTTACAGGGAATGATTGGAAATTAATAGTTCAGGATAGGATATATGGAGAGTTTATGATAGTGCGGCCATGAACCTCAGGATTCGATAGTGCTAGTTAATTTTTTTACTTAAATTCGGGAATAAAAACATTTTTTAAATAATTTTTTTTATAAATTAACTCCCATATCAAATTTTAACTTATGTTCTATGTTTTTAAAATTCCTGAAATTTCGTTCACTCTGGTTTTCCTATAAGAATCTTCCATACCTCTCTTTCATATACCATTCGTGTTACATGTCCTGTCCATCGCAGTCTACGAGACATTGTTGATAATTTTAATATAAGAAATTCCAGTCTTTGGATTGAGCATAAAATGCCTTGATAAATTAAAAACTACTCATCATAGTACTTACATATACCTATATAGTCTAATGCCACCACGTAGTCTTTTATGACATTTATCCCCTACCATTGGCAGAATTGTAATCCATTTCTTAGGTTCGGGCACCTAGAAGGCGGATTTACGTTACCCCATTGGTACGATGGGTGATGAATGATAATGAAGCGCCAGGAGAGCTCTTAACCTAAACTTAACAACTTTCAGACTATGGGCAACCACAGAAATAATTCCCTTTAAATTCCAGACTATGGGCAACCACAGGAATAATTCCCTTTAAGGAGAATTCCCTATGGTTTGACAGGGAATCGAACCCGGGACCTCATGAACAGTAGTCAGGAACGCTGACCACTAGCCCATGAGGCATTAAGAAGTGTATTACTTTGATTGCATCGGATGGATGCTTGAAGCTATGTGGCGAATGTAGTAGTACTTATTTAGAAGCTATGCAATATTTCGGAACAGAGTTCAATTTTATATCTTCTCTTCAACATTATCCTTCACAAAATGCACTTATACTACACAACTCCTATCCTACCTTGAATTGTGTTTCAAACACTTCATCCTGGTCTGCAAAGGTTGTATATATGTAAAAAAATTGTTAAAATTAACGCTACCTATTATCTGAGAATGGAATCCAAAGATCGAAAATCTGTCCAGTGTTCGCATAACGCTTCATCTTATTTAAATTGAGTTTATGTTTACTCTTTTTTTTTAACTAATTATACATTTTATAATGTTACGAAATTCGAATGTTGAAATATGCAAATAGTACTAAATTGTTGCTATTTTAAAATGTGGCGAAAACATTTCAAACAAATGTTGAATGAACATGTCCTTTGTTTTTTTATACAGTTACAAAATAAGGTTTATAATATGATCTAACTTATGAAAGTATGTAAAACAGAGTTATGATTACTATTGCAAAATTTCACGTCATTTTTGCTGCACAAGCAGTTTGGTTTTGCAACCTGGAATGTTTATTTTCATTGTTTTTGTGATTTAATCTAATTCTACTGGACGTTAATAGTAAACGCATTGTTTTATAAATATTGAAAGAAAATAATTTACATAAATGCTTATTACAGTCTTTGAGACATGATAGTGACCACATAATTAACAATAATTTGTCAGTTTAATATTTTAAAGATGATCTGTCAGTTTTTTTTCCTTAAAAACGCAATAAATAAGCCCATGTCAAATCGGATTCCAAGAATCAAGACCGAATGATGCAGTTACCGTTACTGGCTAGCATATGGCAATACATGTAATTAACATGGTTAATGTGAAGCAATCCATCACTCTTACTTAACTTTGTACCGAGATTCGTGGGTTCAAACCCAGCCGGGGCAGATGGAATTTTAAGCCATACAATTCTGAGTGGGTTTCTTTCTTTGTAAAACAAATAAAACCGGGTGTCTTATATCGTAGATTTACGGCATTTAAAAGAACCTCAAGACTCGAAAAAAACATCTGAGCAAAATTTCAAGATTTTAGAAATACATTACGTAACTCCGTTGAGGTCACTATATTAAAATTTTAAGAAATATGAAACAATACCTGAGATTTTAGTCGTCCTGAATAATCAGCAGTGTAGTAGTTTAGTTGCAGACCTTTCGAAAACTTAAGTCTGATCAAACTGAAAGCAGAAGATGAAACTTAAGTTTTCGAAAGGCTTCCTACAAAACTACATTGCTGATTATTGAGGACGACTAAGATCTCAGTTACTGTTTTATATTTCTTTAAATTTCGAACAAAATTGATTGTCCCTTTCACGCCCACACTTCGATTGTGATGCTGATGAGTGTAATGGCCTTAGCTGTCAAAGAGCGTCGTTAAATAAGATAATATCACAGAATTTTGCAATATGACTTGTTTTAAAGTGCAATACGCATTTTCATCGTGCAGCTGTGATACACGCATGGGTAGATACACACTGAATCAATAAGAAATGAACTGGAGATATTTTCAATAGTTGATAAACTAGAAGAGCACAAATACCAATGGAAAGAACATTTAGACAGAATGGACAATACAAGGTTACCCAATAAGATCAACACCTTCAAACCACACGAAAAAATATCTTTGGAATGGTCAAGGAAACGATGGACTTGAGACCGGATCAGGTCACATTGACCTAATCCTGGAAAGGAAGAAGAAGAAGGGAATAGGACCTGTTTGGTCACACATAGAAATGCGTTATATAATTTAAATGGACAGTTAATGACAATGAGGGAAATTTTGAACTGGCTGACATGTAATGCCTAAAACAATAATTACAAATAGGAATGAGGTCCAAAAAGAAATTAAAAATAGGCTCAGTTTTAAAACGCACACTGCTATTCAATATAAGGCCGAAAAAGCGTTAAACTAGAAATATGGATAAAATGTTATTCTTCCAGTCATGTGTATGCGAAACATGGTCTCTTCAAGTGAAGAGAAAAGTTTACGAATGTTTGAGGAAAAAAGTTCTTAGAGTAGTTTTTTTAGACCAAAGAGAGACAGTTGAACGGAGAAAACTAAATAACTTAGTTACTTGATCTTTTTGGGAAGTCGGATGCAATAACTGTTAACGTCTCGTTGTCTGCGATGTGTTAGGCAAGTGCCAGGAATAGAAATGAAGAGAGGCATGAGAAATTCTTGTAGGTCAACGAAGGGACAGCGTCCAATAGGTAGGCCAAGAATGAGGTTAGAGAATAAGTTTAGTCTATTATTGAGGTAAGTGAATTATACAGGAGACAGCCTATATGGACTTCCACGTTCGATAGTGCCAGTGAGTTAGTTACGAAATTATTTGAGGTCTGTTAGGTTTACATAAAACGATTCTCGATATCAGGTGACTGCAGATATAGATCTTTGCCAATGATATTTCCTAACGTAACGCGGAATATTTGAAATAATGATTCTTGTAATCAGAGTAAGGGTTCAAAAAGCAGGCCTCTGGACACGGGTATCTCCTCTAGAAATTTGTAATAGGAATTCTGAATCATCCTGTATACAGGAAGAAATGTCTATGTTAATCTAGAGTAATGTTGAAATGTTTTTGCAGTATTAAATTGATATAAAAGTTCCTGCGAGAGCAAGAAGTTTTCCACAACACATATGAAACCGCAATCTTTATTGTAACAATACTATAGTTTATGTGGGAATGTACAGTGCATTCCCTTTCTTTAAGAGAGACCGAAACAATGAAAGTGTTTCAAACTACTTTCAAAACAATTTTACAGTATCTTTTTCTCACAAAATTCAATGAAATTACTGAGATTTTTATGCAAAGATGGAACACGGAATTAAGTAACGGAATTTGAGAAAATTGAAAACATATTGCTGCAGAAAAGAGAGTGATGCTATAAAAGATATATAATTGCAATGTTATAAATATAACGAATGCGTGCATGCAATATGAGAAAGCTAGAATACAACGAGCACATTGGTGAAATGATGAACAATTGTAAAAACAAAAGATAATCTCCCAAGATGGGAAATGTGATTGGGTCGACGAATTATCAAGCAATAAGTTTAAATCACGAGAAAAGAAGAATAAATAATGTAACAATATGGATAAATGTTTACCTTTCTTTAATTTATGGGTGCAATTCTGACAGAAGTCTATAAATATGTAATTTGGCTTACCGTAATTATTTGATTCACAAATTTAACGTCTGTATTTCTGCTACAGACGATAGCGTTTATCATAAGATGAAAATAGAACATATGCCTCCAATATCAGGTTAAACACTATGTTATATTAAATTGGTTAGGATAGGAAAGTTTATTTAAGTTGGAAGTAACGTAATCAAACAACTAAATCTGGAGAAAAAGACTTAAACCACATCTTACAAAAAGCTTTTCATAGGGTAAAAGCGCTTGCCTATTTTTTAACATGTCACATAGTTCATAAATTCAACTTAAAAATGCTGCTACATCGAACTTTCCTCTCAAACAATTCTATCGACCTTCTACGAAATCCGACCTCATATCCAAAGACGATAGTAATAATTGAACTAATTTATCTAACTACGCTTTCTAAGATCTCAGACCACTATCGTTGCAAGTCAAGCTTTAAGCGAAAGAGCCAAAAATGTACTCTTATTTTTAGATGTAAGATTATTTTATGTGCTATGCATTTACGATGTAGGGCCCAAACTCGTAATTTTTTACGTCCTGAAAAAATCAACAATTCTTGAGTTTATTAAACTACTTTGTTTTATTCAGAAGCTAAAATTATCGCCCAAAACCAATGGAAGGTTACTTTCTTGATTTCCCAAATCAATCTTGTATGAGAACATTTCTGATCGATTGTTGTCTCATGGTATCCGTTCAAAGATTATTTTTATTAACCAATTGAAATTTTTAGTGACAGTATGTCCAGCTCTGTATATTGTGTGTTCTGCAATGTAGAGGGTCGGTTTCAGTGGTCTACTGGTTACCATGCTCGCATTGGTACTAAGGTTCGCAAATTTAAACCCGACTGGGGTCTAAGGACTTTTAAGGCCGTAAAAATCCTGAGCATGGCTTCCTTCGGAAGGGTATTAAAGCTGTGGGTCCCGGGTCGTGGATTTAAGACCCTTAAAAGAACCTCCAGCCTGAAATAGTGACTTTTGAAGCAAAATTCTTAGACTATTTCACGACCAGATTAGAATTACGACTCTATTGATTTGAAATAGTTTTAAAAAATCAGTAGACTGAAGAAAACACGGATAGAAGGGGTATAAGCTGTTATGCATATCAGAGAATTGGGGAAGATCAATGGATGGACAGAGAGGAATAGCGTTTGGTTTCCGGAAGACGGCGGCAGTTGACATGATACCGGATGATGATGATGATAAAAAAATCAACAAATAAAATTTTGTCTGTAATATATAGATCTACGTGATAGCATTACAAAATGTAATATATCGTACCTTTATTAAAGAATTGTGGATACTACTCCATATTTTATGGTATAGAAATTATTTTATTTCGTAAGATTTATTTTTTTTTAATTTAGTGACTAATTTCGTACTCTTGTCCCGAGGGTTGCGGGTTTAAGCCCGGCCGGGGTCGATGGATTTTTTTAGGATGGAACAATCCAAGGAGCAAGTCCTCCGTGAGGGACTTTAAACCGTGGGTCCCGAGTCTGAAGATGTTCAGGCTCGTAAAAGATACTTAAGCCTGAATGAAAAGGCCTCTAAGCAAAACTTACCGAATTTTCCCATCCTAGTACTACCTTGGTTTCCTAGATGTCAGTATGAGGCGGAACGCTGACCACAGACCACTCAAATGACGTCTATACGAAAACAAGTGTAACTAAATTAGTAGGTTCAAATTCTTCCCTGTAGGGGGAGAGCGCTTAAATCTCTGTTAAGGGAATCATGGGCTTACAAAAAGAAGAAGAAGAAGTGACATATTTTAGATGCGTAAAACATTGTCTTTTGATGCCCAATACTTCTGAGTTCCCGATATAGACAACAGAGTGGTATTTCACTCATTCCCAAATATCTAAAAACCAGTTCACGTCACAGTTGCTGATGTATTGTTTGAATCAATGAGAACATGCAAGTCATTGTTATGAAACATCTGTAAGTCGTTAAAATGTTTCCTCGCTTAACATTGTATGGGTCAAGGAATATGAAATATTTTCGCACGACTTATATTACACAATTCTTTATAACCTGCAGGGTAAAATAAAGGAAATTCTTCACTTCAGAAAGCAAATAAATAAAGTACGAACTCGGTTTATTATTCAGCTGGCGTAATGTCACTATTTTCAATTATCGTTAAACCATTAGGACCACAAATATGTGTTTATCGCCTGCATTTTTCATTTACTTCGATTTGAGATGGTAGAACATTTTTGTCGTATCGTGTAAATTATCTTAGGTATTTATACCAATTTAAAGACCTATGTATTGACGAATAATAATAAACATAGGCTCAATTTTGGAAATGCATGCTATGATGCATTATGGGACACTTGTCCCAACTTCTCTCTAAAAACGTTATATCATCATCATCCGGTATCATGGCAGCTGCCGCCGTCTTCCGGAAACCAAACGCCATTTCTCTCTGTCCATCCATTGATCTTCTTCCAATCCTCTGATATTCATAGCCGCTTGTACCCCTTCTATCCAAGTTTTCTTCGGTCTTCCTCTCTTCCTCCTTTCCATTGGGATCCATTCCATAACAATTTTAGGCAATCTTTTCTCTGGCATTCTTTGACATGGCCTACCACTGTAATGTTTTCTTTTCTATAATGTTTATGATGTCCGCTCTTGAAAATATATAAAGTTGTTATTCTCCGAGTTATATTGTACGTTATGGATGGGAAACATGGACTCTTACTTTTGATGGAGGAGAAAATATGACGAGTATTTGAGAATGAAGTTCTCACGGAAATTTTTGGATCAAAGAGAGATGTACAGACAGGCTAATGGAGAAAAGCTACATCCTCTTTAGAAGAAACCAGATATAATAACAGTTAAGTCTCGTACATTGCGATTGGCAGGACATGTGACACGAATGTGCAATGAAAAAAGGGAAGCTTCTTGTAGGAAAACCAGAGGAAAATGCCCACTTGGTAAAGACAAGAATGATGTGGGACAATAATATTAACCATGATTTAAGGGGAGTAGAATGTACAGTGAATGATTGAAAACAATTAGCTCAGGATAGGATGTGTGGAGAGCTTATGTCCGCGCGGTCATGAACCTACGAGTTCGATAATGCCAGTAAGTTAAAGTTAATATAATAATAATAATATAATAATAATAATAATAATAATAATAATAATAGTAATTAGACTATGTATTGTAAGATGTACGATACACATTATAAGTAGGGCTATATAAATCCAATACTGTATGTTCAAAGTCAGTTACTGTTCACTATCATTACTTATGTTTGACATTCATTGGATTCAATATTTAAGTTTGAATATTTATAATAGGCCTATAACACTGAGCAACAAAAAAATAAGCTTTTTTTTTGTCTCAGGAAGAAAAATATGTGATTCTGATAGTATTTTTTGTCCTGAATTCAAATATGATATCGGTTTTCTCCATCATGCAAGGTTTCCGAGAGACAGGCATTTATAATTTTAAACACTTTAATATTCTCTACATTCGTAACTACACATATTCAAACATTCGGATTCACCTAGAAAGTAAGAAATTACGATTTTCTGCTGTATTTCGCCTGTGGAACATCCCTCTTGATGGTCCAACAATAATCGGCCAGCATATTAGGATTCCATTTGCCTTGATATCTCTTTTCCATAGCTGAAATCTCCTGATGAAAGTGTTCCCCGTGCTCATCGCTCACTGCGCCAAGATAATAAATGGAGGAAAAAATTGTTTATTAAAATCCATTAATTGAAGTTGAAATAAAAAACCTGTGGCTGATGGAGAAATTCCGAATATATGTTTGAAAACACGATAAAAGAACTGCATTAAGTACAAGTACTGGTACTCATGAGACAAAAATCATGTTGACCAGTGTAATTGAACATTAGTGAAAGTCGACATACACTAACACGGCTCAGCGAAGGTTGAATATTAACACATAGTCTCTCGTTGTTCGAATTAAAAAAAAAAATGTATATATATATATATAAACACGTGTCAAATCAACTCTTCTCCTTCTAACTTCATTTTGTTATTGTCAGTTGTCTGTGATCTTCATTATCTCTGACTATATTTATATCAGTGGTTATAAGATGGTAGATTATGTTTAGAGATCGGATGCTGAATAAAAAAGGCATTTAAAATAATTATGTAATATCGGTGGTAAAAATACATTATTTTTGTCTAATGCCACCAGGTTGTCTTTTATGACATTTCTGGCTTTCTTCCCTGGCACTGACGGAATTGTAATCCATTTATTAGGTTGAGGCATCTAGAAGGCGGCGTTACGTAACCCATTTGATATGATGGGTGATAAATGGGAATGAAGTACAAGGATTTAGGGTTAATAAATTCTATCTTCAAGCCACAGTTAGTCCAAAAGCATTCAAGACTAAAAGTGCATAAAACAGTGGCTCTTCCAACTCTTTTGTATGGTAGCGAAGTATGGACGTTCAAACAGAAGGATATACAGAGACTTAGATCTGCTGAAATGAGATTACCTTCGGAGGACTGCAGGATACACACTACTAGATCACAAAAATGAAGACATCTAGAAGAATTACACATGGAACCTTTAGAAAACAAAATTTCTGATTATAAGTCAAGATGGATGGAACATGTTCATCGAATGGAAGATCACAGGATACCCAAACAAATGTTAAGATATCAACCTGCAGGAAGAAGAAGACCAGGACGTCCACTCAAAAGACTTCTGGATGGTGTTTCTCTTGAGGCCGAAACAGGTCTTGAATGTACTATGATGTTGATGATGATGAAATACAAGGAGAGTTCTTAACCTAAATTCCAGACCATAAACAACCACAGGAATAATTCACTGTAAGGAAAAAAATCCTATGGTCTGACCGGAAATCGAAACCGGGACCTCATGAACGGTAGTCAGAAACGCTGATCACTAGCCCATGAGGCTGGTCAGAGCGAGCAATATATTTAGAAAAAAAAATCGTAGAAAAACTAATTTTACCTTTTGTCAGATAATATATTTTTCAGAACAGGAATAGAACGTTTAACGTCATTTGTGGTAATTGGGGCAAACCTGAGGCAAGCAGTGGTCAATACGTCTATGTTTACAGAATCTGCATTTTCACCATTGAGAATCTTGCTTACACTTTTACTGTTTCTAGGCCTGGATTTTCAGACATTACTCTATTGCATTTACCACACACTTCGCTTGATATCTTAATTGGAACTGCCTCACTGCCTCTTCCACTACCTTGAGATATGTTACTTCAATTCCAGGCAACTTAGAATAATGAGCAGCAATAAAGGCAAGGTCGTTTTGAATTTATATTTCATTGTAAAGTTTTTTTTTTGTATCACGAATAGAAGTGGCATCACCTTCAGAAAATTAATGGATGACTTCACATTCTTGAAGTTCATTGCGTAATACGAAACAGCAGATATCGAAGTTCGCCATCTCGTTAGAATTGCTTGTGGATGTTGCGAACTCTTAGAATGCCTGGACATGAGATAGAGCTTTAAAATCTTCTTGTATTAGAAATCAGCAACGGGGAAGAAATCGCGTACCTCCTCACGATGAAAACATTGAGCAAGACAAATTATGTTACACATTATTGGAAACAGAACATTTCGACGGCTGGAGCGATTTTTAAATTTTTGTTTCAGCTCAACTTCTACACCTAATGGTCCGATTTTGTTGTTTAATGAACACGAACTTACCTTCTTAATTAATTGCTGTATTCCAAGTTTGGTTACAATTAAAAATTGCCGCAGCTAGAACGTTATCGGACACACACGCGCGCGCGGGTATATTTATTGATTTTTTTGATAATTTTCGGTGTCTATTAGTATCAGAGAAGATCTATATTTTAAAAAAAAATATATTTTCATGAAAACAAACCTCAATAGTTTCATTCGTTCGAGATTCGTAAATCTTAGAAAAGGTTGGCTTTCACTAGGAATAGTCAATCTTCAATGGTGATTGTTAAGTGTATTTTGTATTTGATGTTTTCATATTCAGCTTACAACGAGAGGACCATTTCGTTTTGGAAACCTAACTTCTGGCACTATCGAACCTGTAGATTCATGGCCGCGCTCTATAGGCTCTCCACACATCCCTATCCTGAGTTAATTATTTCCTTGTATAATTTACTTCCCTCAAATCATGGTTAATATTATTCTCCCACTCCATTCTTGGTCTACCAACTGAACATTCCTTCTCGTTTTCCAACAAGAAGTTTCCATGCAACTCTTTCATTCCCATTTGTGCCACATTTTCTGTCCATCGCAGTCTACGAGACTTAACTCTTCTTACCATAACTGGCTTTTATAAAGATCATGTAGGCCTACCACACTTTTATTTAATCTTCTCCGTTCACTTGTCTGTTCATTTCTCTTTGGTAAAAAAAAATTACTCGTAATCTTCTTTCTCCCTTAAAGTAAGAGTCAATGTTTCGCACCCATGTAACATAACCAGGAGAGTAACAGTTTTATATATATTTTTTTACATCAACATTTTGAAAGAAGTTGGGACGACAAGCGTCCCTGTAATGCACAATTGCATGCATTTCTAGAATTGGACCTATGTTTAATTTATTTGTGCAACTCATTCCTATTTGTAATTACTGTTCCTAGGCATTTGAATTCAGCCATTTCTTCTTCTTCTTCTTCTTCTTCTTCTTCTTCTTCTTCTTCTCCTCCTTCAAAATGTCCCTCATTTGTCGATTGATAGAAAAGGTAATGAAGCCAACGTTCTAACTTATAAAGAGGATTTAAAAACCTAATTACATAAGTTATCAGTAATATAAAATAACTTACATGCAGTAAGTTATGTTCATAAATGTTTGCACACGGGTTTTATCAAATTATATCTTTTTTTTTTTTAAATTTCGATGCTTAGGGTGTACAAAGGCGTGAGCATTTTATATGAGGCAAATAAGAATTCATTTTATGTATATACAAACTATAGTTTTCTAGAAAGGACTACGATAGATCTTGGTGAAGCAGTGACGATTATGCTCGTCTCTTTATTCGAGGTTCATGGGTTCAAATCCAGCCTGGATCATTGTATTTTAACACTATAAAATTCTGAGCATGGCTTCCTTCGAAGGGAAGAAAATACTTGGGTTTCGTATCGTACGTACACAAAAGGACCTCAAACCTGAAATAAAATGCTTCTGGAGAAGAAAATGAAAAAAAAAAAGTGGAGAATTTTGAGTTAGCATCCTTGAGGTAGATAATTGTGAATGAACGAATGAATTAATAACATTTGTCGGCTCTTTCACGTCCAGGTTTTGAATTTCGACACTAAATACTTGATTTCTTAAAGAGTGCCATCAAATAAATACAACTAATAGGTCAGAACATTGAAAACTGAGGAACATGAAGTGTGCAATTGATATATTAGTCAATTCATTGCGCAAACACAAATTGTTTTTGAAAATATAAACACATGGATTCTCTCAACGAAATAACATTTTAATGATCATCCTTGTATCACTTTCTTAATCGAATTTTAAAGACAATTGCCATACTTATCCTACACTTAAAACGATGTGTGCTAATTTTTAACTAAATACCTAAAAACAATCTATTATTTCAAAACATTAGCAACGAGAGCATATAATGATTTTCAACGTTTATAGAATTTTGAATTTTTCCTATACCGCTTGTGGGTTTTTACTAGGGCAAAGAGTATGTATACAAAATAAGATTTAATTATAAAGTTTTCTTGAAAGGGAAAATTCTCTCTTCAATGCAGGATTTCAAAGGTATTATAATTTCACAATAAAAAGTTATGATATAAAAGTACACTTTACAACAGAATTTAGTAGGCTAATAATAATAATAATAATAATAATAATAATAATAATAATACTTTATTTATTCTGGCAGAGTTAAGGCCATAAGGCCCTCTCTTCCACTCAACCAGTACAAATACAAATAAATATTCGACAAATATAGATAAGCTACTTACAGTTTCAAAGATTATTCATAAGATCAAAGTCATAATTAAGATTCACTAATAAAATATTTGCAATACATCTATTCTTAAATCTTTGAACATTTTATCTGTGGTCAGATGGTAGTAAATTTAGTATATACCGTGTATTCTTGGTCCGAAATTATTGCTGTATTAACGAGTAGAAGACCTATTCTTCTTAATCTTTTTGTATCTTGTAAACCCATGTTTCCCTTAACAGAGATTTAGGCGCTCTCCCCCCACAGGGAAGAATTTGAACCATACTAATTAAGTTACACTTGTTTTCGTATAGATGTCATTTGAGTGGTCCGTGGTCAGCGTTCCGCCTCATAGGAAACCAAGGTAGTACTAGGACTGGAAAATTCTGTAAATTTTGCTTAGAGGCCTTTTCATTAAGGCTTAAGGATCTTTAACGAGCCTGAAAATCTTCAGGCTCGGGACCCACGGCTTAAAGTCCCTCCCGGAGGACCTGCTCGTTGGATCTTTCCATCCTCAAAAATCCATCGACCCCGGCCGGGTTTGAACCCGCGACCCTCGGGACCAGAGGCAAGGAGCATAACCATAGTACACCGCGGCCGACTTTTCTTAATAACATTATTACTCTTATTATTATTATTATTATTATTATTATTATTATTATTATTATTATTATTATTATTATTATTATTATTATTATTGATATCCATCCATAGTAATTCTGCCCGAGGGCAGGTCTTTTATTGCAATCATAACATTTTCGTGCTATGCTTTGCAGCTTTACTAGGGAATTGTAGGTGTGGTAGCTTCCCGTTGCTTTCCACACCTGTGAAGGATGATGATGATAGTGATAATAAGGATGATGATGATGATGATGGCCGGATGATTTTTGGGGACCGTTGGGCTCTAAGCGTCCTGACATTTTTCTTACAGGTGAGGAAAAACCCCGAAGAAAACTCGCCCAGGAAGCTTGTCCCGATCGTGAATCGAACCCGGGCCCGCTGCGTGACAAGGCAGCACGCTACCTCGAGACCACAGCGGTGGACTATTATGGATATTTAGTGATCTATTTTATATACAGGATATGGCATATGTCAGTTAATCACTGCACATGGTTGCAAGGGAAGAAATCAGATTGATTGAAACTGAGGTTTGAATACGGGACCTTTTGAATATAATCTCAAACACTACTGCTTAAATTCGAACAATTTCGGTAGTAAGCTGCAGAAAATAATATATTTTCATTTTCTGTTAACTGGCTTAGGCTGCACCCTGTATTTTAAGAATAAAATTAAAATCAAGATTAGTACGTAATATATAAATACACTTTTTTTAGTTACGTATACAATTACTCGTATGTCGGTTCAATTAAATGAACAAGGCGGTATGTTGCGGCATCGGGTTGCACCTTCTCCATTCCCATCATCTGACACAATCAATTTACACTACACAAATATTTATACTTACACTCTGGACCCAATACAACTACAGTATATGTACAATATGCGCAACGTTGTCTGCCGAAATGGTGCGTTAATTGAAAACATACAACACAAACATCATTTATTCGCTGAGAACAGAATCCAAAGGCCAAAAAATTAAGTTGGGTGGAATAGGTTGGCGTACCTTTGGAGAAGAAATTTTCTCTTCGAATTCCGGCCGCTGTAGGATTGGGTCTACCCTAGATTGCATTCCTAATACAATCAAGATCGTAATTTAGGTACATTCCAATTCAAATTCTACCCCCCTTAAAATGAAAATTTATGAGCTTCATGAGGAATTTTATTAGCTACAATACGCATCATCTCCAGGTTGAGATACTAAACTTTGAGTGAACTTCAAATACGTATGATTGAATGATAGCAACGGCTGACTCTAGAATTAGAAGGGCAATTTGAGTAATTAAGAGTAGAGATAGAAGAGAGGCCGAGAGGGAAGGACCAGTATTGCCTAGAAGGGTCAATAATAACTGTCCTGCAGGTTGCTGACCTCGTACCACCGCTATACTGACTGGATGATCTATAAGTAACAAACGTGGATGTGAAGCCAGCACCCGACTGGCAGGCCTTCTAGGCCTTGTCCATGGGTATTAATTTAGATTAGTTTCAGTTGTTATGTCTTTGAAGAGTATTTTCAATTAAGCCAAACTCCACAAGATAAAAAAGACGTATTTCCTTTTTCCTGTAGAAACAAACGGATGTATATTGTAACATAGATAACTGTGAGATATGCATTTTTTTAACTCTCCGCTCTCCCACACGTACAATAAATAATGCAGATATGGTATCATAAACGCGGCAGTCAATAATGACAATTGATATCACTGTTAACAAGATTTTTTTCTCTACAAAACTGAACACTGACTCTACACTGGTGCAAAATTTTATACAAATTTCAAGTATTATGTAGGCCTAATCAGGTTTTAATTTTTCTGTGTTTTTTGTGTATTATATACTTATTGGCTTTACGGCCCTTTTGTATCTAGCCATAGCCTCTCCTTTATCAGGAGTTTCTAGACCAAACTAATTTAGTTACAATTATGTGATCAGCATACCGACCCAACGAGATATTTAGTAGGCAACTAAAGTATTATTATGATGGTAAAAGTCGGTAAATTTAGTTTAGATGCTTTTTTTTTCAGGTTTAAGATTCTTTTATGAACCTGAAAATCTTAAGACTAGGGACCAAAGCTTTTAAATTCCCTCCCGGAAGATTTATTCCTTGAATTTTTCCATTTTATTATGCTTGGCTAATTGTTAAGCTTTCTTTATTATCTTTTTTTTTAATATATTTCAAAAGTAGAACATTTTATTTCCTGAATTTCCACTTATATTTCTTCCCAGAAATCATTGATCTGTCTGTGATGATGTTTGCATTTTCATCAACATGTGGAAAAGAGACACAATGGAAAATGAAGTCCAAGTACGTTGGTCGATTTTGAATGAACCATGAAAATATGCTCACCAGTGACAAAATGTGTTCGAATTATGATGAAAAACTATTTAGATAACTAAAATTATATTATATGGATGCGAAACATGGGATCTTGCTTTGAGTGAGGAAAGGAGATTGAGTATTTGAGAATAAAGTTCTTGGGGGGGGGGAAATTGGACCAAAGAGAGATGAATAGACAAGTGAATGAAGAAGATTACATAACGGTAATCTACAAGGTCTTTATAGCAAGCCAGATATAATAAGTTAAGTCTCATAGACTGCGATGGACAGGGCATGTGACCGGAGTGTGGAATGAAAGAGGCGCATGGAAGCTTCTAGCACGAAAACCAGAAGGAAAATCCCAGTTGGCAGACCAAGAACGAGATTAGAGAATAACATTAACCATGATTTGAGGGATGTAGATCATAACAAGGGATGATAGGAAAACATTAGCTCAGGATAAGGATGTATAGAGTGTTTAGGTCCTCGCGGCCATGAACATATGGATTCGATAGCGCCAGTTAGTTATATTTGTCATTAATCGTTATGTAAGGACGAAACTGGGCGATGAAATACTTCTCCGCTAGTCTGCTTAAACTGTATATCATTATTGCGGGCGAGTTTGATAGTGGACCGCGTAATGAAGGAGTATCAAGTGTGAACGGGAGTCATTCAGTGATACAGCATTTTAAACGTTAATGTAGCGTAATTTCGAAACAATGAAGTCATCCGTTTGCATTAACTCACAAGAAAGTTCGAGATTATTTAATCACCCGGTATAAAACTGTAAACATGTGCTACAAAATAACGTGAAGGGGAACTTCTCATTTATACTCGGCGTGAGAAGTGAATTTCGCTATTCTTTGCCATGAATATTCGATTGGAGAAAAATTGACTGCTAGCATCATATTGACCAATGTGTTAACACACGTTCCTAATAGAGGCAATCCCAACATGTTTACTTACACGAACGGGGATTCTATCCCAGGATTCTTCCTACATTATTGGCAAGTTAAGGTGAGAAAATGGGCAAATTAATGTTAGTTTGGGCTATCTTGGTCGATGACCTTGACATACTGCTAATCACAGTGAACCACACATGTCTAATGTTTAGTTGAGCCCTTCAGTACAAAATGGACTATGTCCACATTTTACAATTAAGAAAACTGAATTTTCATTGTATTGTTACTATATTATAACATTTTATGTTTGATATTGGCAACGGAAATGGATTGTGTACGAAGGACAGCAAGAATTTCAGGAAGAGAAAAAAAATAGAAACTCCATTTTAAGGGGAAAAATGAAGATTGATGATACTATTTTAGATTATATATTAATACCATATTAAGATGGTACGGGCATGTCCAGCGAATGGAAGAGGATCGGCTACCTAAATGTGTTTTGGAATGGAAACCTGAGGGAAGACGAGGCAGAGGAAGACCTAAAACCCCCTGGAGTTAAGGAATAGGACTTATATTTATACATGAAGGAGAAACATCTACAAACAGGACATTGGATGGACCGACAAAATTGGCTATTAGGAATCGGACGATGTCAAAGACATTAATCAACCGATGATCTATCTATCTATCTATCTATGTTTGGGATTCATGACAACAGATAACAGGCTATTGTGCATTTCTGGATATGGTCATCAATTTTTACCTTTAACAGATATGTTCTTGAATTACCAATGCACACATATATACATTTTTACTGAATAACTCAGTCCAGAGAGAGTTCTTGTCCGCTGCCTGTAAGACCCAGGTCATTAGTTTATAAGTCCCAAGTGGGAGAAGATGTAAGTAATAAATAAGGTGGGAGAATAAAAAATAAAAAAGAGGATACATTCAGTAAAGCAGAAATGTTTATGTAAAATTTAGGCTTCATGACATATGTCTTGATTGATTCTTACTTATATGGTCTTCCGGGCTAATTGTCCATGGTCCAGTTTTGTTGAAAGTCGACGTTTTGTCTGCTACCACGGTAGAGAGGAGATTCTTTGTGCTCTCTGTGAACTCAACTGTCTGCAATCGACAGTTAGGAGTTTACAGAGAACATGATGTCTCCTGTGGATGCTACTGCGGTAGTACAGGAAACGTTGAGTTTCAACGAAATTGGTCCACGCAATTCAGCCCGGAAGACTAACTAAACAGAAATGTTTTTAGAGAGGAAATTAATGTGATAACTACTATGGAAATTTGAGGGTAGTCTCGCGTCAGTTACATTGCGCATTGTGCTATAACGAACACTAAGTACCGGCATTAAAAAGTGGGATGCATAACTCATAAATCACTTAGTGTAAACTGCATGTTCTTGATGACGTGACATGTGGAACACTGTGCTCTCTTCAACTGTCATTGTAAACATTCAGATGCAAAGGTTCATCTGGCTGAAGCACCCTCATTCTTCCAGAAACATTTATAAGATTCAAGATGAAGTTCCGTTGAGGCATTGTTCAAATTTAAAACATAAAGTAATGAAATATTTACCTAAAATGTCTGTCTGCTCAACTTTACTAGTTATTTAACTGTAGCGTTTTCGGGACTAGTCCCATCATCAGCAGAATTCAAAACTGGTGTTTCACTGAAGATCTGATAGAGGGGGTTACTCGTACTGGTGTGTTTTCATTTATCAGATGGTCGTTGTTGTTAACCGCCTTCAAAATTTCCATCTCCTCGAGTACGTTTATCTTTGCTGGATTATTTTCTCTATGCATTACTGTTAGGGTGTTTTCAATATCTAACATACGATGTACTTCATGAATAACGTGTTTTGCATAGCTTGATTTTCCGTCTGCGTGAATAAAGTCTCGAAAAGTTATTTAAATCTGATGTTAAAACTTCTGTTTGTTCTTCCTATATAAAATATGTTGCAATCTTCACATGTAAATGTGTTGAAAATGTAATTTTCTTCGATGTTATCGCTTATTATGTTATTTAATTTGTTGTTAGTTCTGTGTGCTATTTTTATGTTTTTGTCGGCTTTCTTTAGTGTATTGGCTAATTTTGATGTTTATTTACCTGTATATGTAAGTGTTATCCATGTTTTTTTTTGTTATCAGATTCTCTTTCAAGTTTAGTTATGTTAGATATATTGTTCTTTCTTTTTTGTTTATTTACGAGTTTATTTATAATTTGTTCATTGTAGCCGTTGGTTTTTGCCATATATTTAATGAAGTTGAGTTCTTGAATATAATTGTCTTTTCTTAAATGGAAGTTTTAACATTCTATTGATTAAGCTGTTAAATGTACTTATTTTTGTTGAAAAGGATGTGTAGAATTTTTGTTTATGGAAAAGAGCATTGTTTGTAGGTTTCCGGTAGATGCCGATTTCTAGTTTATTCTTGTGTAGATTTTTTGTTATAGATAAATCTAGGGTTGTAAGGGGTAGTGACGTGTGTATAACCTCTCCTACCCAATTCTCATCCTCACCTTCTCGTGGTACAACCTGTTTTCACAAACGAGGCTCTGAGGACCGAGTCACGGCGGTATAACCGTTCCATCAGGTACTGAGTAAATGCGGTATCCTAATGTCTGTCCAGAGACTAAAAGGTAGCAGCCCTACCACTGGACTACTTAGCGTCGGGCCAGTAACCTGTCCTAAGGAACTTCAAAACTACTTTCAAGTCTCAACACAAAAAAAAACCAAATAATAATAGCAAATTCCGAAGATAATCTACAGAAAGGTCTGTATGAACTTAACAAAATTACAGAAGAATATGGATTAAAGATATCTACAGAAAAAACAAAAATTATGGCATTTCAAGGTGTAGATCCTGTCAGAAGTAAAATTGTACTGGACAATAAATTTTGGAGCAGGTGAATAATTTTACATATCTAGGATGCAATATCTCATATGAAGAAGAAAAGGATGTAAATGCAAAAATATCTAAATTTTTAAGAATTTTAGGGTTAATAAATTCTATCTTCAAGCCACAGTTAGTCCAAAAGCATTCAAGACTGAAAGTGTATAAAACACTGGCTCTTCCAACTCTTTTGTATGGTAGCGAAGTATGGACGTTGAAACAGAAGGATATACAGAGACTTAGATCTGCTGAAATGAGATATCTTCGGAGGACTGCAGGATACACACTATTAGATCACAAAAAAATGAAGACATCTTAGAAGAATTACACATGGAATCTTTAGAAAACAAAATTTCTGATTATAAGTCAAGATGGATACAACATGTTCATCGAATGGAAGATCTCAGAATACCCAAACTAATGTTAAGATATCAACCTGCAGGAAGAAGAAGACCAGGACGTCCACTCAAAAGACTTCTGGATGGTGTTTCTCTTGAGGCCGAAACAGGTCAACAAATGGCCTAAATTCGTGAATGTACTATGATGATGATGAGATAAATCTATAGCCGACAAGGGCAATACAATACTTATTATGGAAAAGGAAGAATACATTAATAAAACCAAACATTTTATACAAGAAAATATTTTTTTTAATTGAAAAGGATCCTACAGGAAAGTACAACAGACAAATAAAGGAAGTATTAAAATCGTGCCCTTTATTCACAAACACAATCAACAACGAACATAACAAATACAAAAGCAGCATATGGATAAATAATACTTCTTCACCACCAGTAATGAAAGCTCTTCCGAAAGTCCACAGAAACAACATAACCATAAGACCAGTAGTTAATTGCATAAATGCTCTAAATTTCTGAATTAGTAGCTCAGAAAATGAAAAATGTCAAACTTGAAAATCATTATACAATTAAAAACTCATTTGAGCTAGCAGACAAACTACATTATTTAAAAATCAATACAAGCACTAAAATGATGTCATTCGACATAAACAACCTATACACAAATATCCCGATAAATGAAACAGTAAACATAATAAAACAAAAACTAAGAGACAGTTAACTTTAAGAAAATTATATCAATCAGTTAAATAAATTAATAACAACAACAATAAAACAAAATTACTTCCAATTTAACAATTAATTTTTTATTCAAGAAGACGGGATCCCGATGGGGAGTCCTACATCCGGAATAATGGCCGAAATCTTCCTACAGGAACTGGAAAATAAACATTTCGAAGAACTAACACACATATAATATAACACTGATAGTAAGAAATGTTGATGACGTACTTGTAATTTATGATAGTGAAAATAGAAAAGAAACAAAAATATTACAAGACTTAAATAACATGCATGAAAATATCACTTTCACCGAGGAAATAGAAGTTAATAATAGTATAAACTACTTAAATTTATCTATAACAAATCTACACAACAATAAACTAGAAATCGGCATCTACCGGAAACCTACAAACAATGCTCTTGCCATAAACAAAAATTCTACACATCCTTTTCAACAAAAATAAGTACATTTAACAGCTTAATCAATAGAATATTAAAACTTCCATTAAGCAAAGACTATTATATTCAAAAACTTAACTTCATTAAATATATGGCAAAAACCAACGGCTACAATGAACAAATTATAAATAAACTCGTAAATAAACAGTTTTACCTGCTATATTGAGATTTCTGATAAATAAACAAAAAAGAACAATATATCTAACATAACTAAACTTGAAAGAGAATCTGATAACAACAAAAACACATATACAGGGAAATAAACATAAAAATTAGCCAATTCACTAAAGAAAGCCGACAAAAACGTAAAAAATAGCATACAGAACTAACAACAAATTAAATAACATAATCAATAACATCGAAGAAAATGACATTTTCAACACATTGACATGCGAAGATTGCAACATATTTTATGTAGGAAGAACAAACAGAAGTTTTAACATCAGATTTAAAGAATATTAAGTTTGGCGGGTATAAACCTACAAAGCGGACAACATATGATTAAGATTAGTAGGTAATCAATATTATTAGAGGTGTAGCCAAATAATTTGTCCGCAACATGCGCGAGCGGCATGAATAACTGACGTTAAGGTCAGTAGACAGGGAGAGGCAAGAAGGAGAGTGCTGTAAGTGGTGATGCGGACAAGGGAACCCCCTTGAGATGATGGACGCTTCGGGAAGAGGAGGAGAAGAAAGAGTGAGACTCAAGGTCTGGAGGGAACATGTGATGTAAAGTAGGTGTGTCTGGACGAATTTAAAATGACTGCGCAACGGACATTTTATATGACTTTTTTACTTATATTTATGTATCTACAATGGCGTAGCCCATTTGTTAGGAGTTATTCGACCAAGTTAATTTAGTTACGCTTATTTGCCCATAGATGCCATGAACGGTATGTGGACCGAACGAGACATCTAGCAGGCAACGAAGGCTTTACTCTAATACTGTTTCTAGGGATAAGATCGTTGCCTCAGACGTAGAAGTCTCGGTTCGATATCCGGTCAGGACAAGTTTCCTGGATGAGGTTTTATTGGGGTTTTACCTCACCTGTAAGACCAAATTTCAGGTCCAAATATCCACCAAATACCATCTGTCCCTACATCACATAAATTACAACCTAGACCTGTTGGAAAACGATGTTTGTGATGAGGTACTTCGAACTACAGCTCTGGAGACGTTGCATGTTCGATACCCTGTAGACAAATGGCTCCATGTCTACCCAGATGGTTCCCAATTAGATAAGAGTGGAAATACCGGAGCAGAAATCTACTGCCAACTCTTCTCCACATACCTTTCTCTTGGAAGTTATCGGACATTATTTGACAGCGAGGTTAGAGCTATAACCACAGAGACAGATCATCAGAAATCTCAATATAGCAGGTAAAACTGTTTCTCTGCAGTGGATACCATCCCATTGTGGCATTATAGGGAACGGAATGGCATATTTGCTGGCCAAGAAAGGAACCCTCATCCTTCAGACATCACCGAACATTATGTCTTACTCTAGAGCAGGTATGAACATCCGCTTCAGAGTGAGAGAAACCTTCAGAACCTCCCTAGAGCTCCAAATGACTGACAAACCTTGGAAAGCACTCATTCAAACTACACTGCCAGATTGGCCCAGAAGAGTAGCCGTTCCGTACTGCAACAGGACACGACTGCCTGGGTAAACACCTTCATCGCTTCGGTCTTCTACCAACTCAACAATGTATCCTCTGCAACGCTATGGAAGATATGGATGCTGATCACATCCGAACTTGCCCAACCATAACAACCAACAATTTCGTGGGCAGATACTGGAAAGCCAGGGAAAAGATGATGAACATTTTATAATATTTCTTGTTATTGTTTGTTTTCCTCAGTCATTATTGGCTAATGAAAAATTTCAAAACTAAATAACCATCTGTCCCCATAACCATCCATATAATATTCACCTTGATTAGTATAAATGTTTGATCAAGCAGTGTGTCTGATCTTAAATATTTGTATTGTCTCTAAAGTGGCCTCGACATTGAGATAATCACTCATCCGGGGGGGAGGGACCTCCATGCCCTTGTGTGATCAAAAAAGTATTACGTGATCCAGAGTTTAAAATCCTCTCACGGCAAGAGAGGCAAGCCCAAGAGAAGTAGAAACAAAAGGAAGAGGTCAAACTGAGGTAAAGAAAGTACATAATGTCTATGTATGTAACAAATATTTTCTGAAAGTAATGTCATATTAAAGCAATGCTGAGAAGTCACGTCTGTTTGTTTAGTGCTGATTAACTTCAGAATGTCACGAATGAGTAAGAATTACACAGCGGCAGTATAAACTCTGTGTAATAAGGAACACAGTCAAGTGAAAAAATGTCTCCAGCTTCACATAAAACATACCGTTAAGGGGATCCTGAATTTCCTACATCTCTTCAATTATTAAATAATACTTACTCACTGGCATTATCGAACCCGTAGGTTCATGGCCGCGCGGACATAAGCTCTCCATACATCCCTATCCTGAGCTAATGCTTTCCTGTATAATCTACTTCCCACAAATCATAGTTAATGTTGTTCTCCCACCTCATTAATTATTAAATAATACTGGTTATAAAATATATGCTTTCTAACGATCAAGTTAATTGATTTGGTTAAGAATTTCAGATGACATTTAACAATTTTGTTTACTCCTATACTAATAATGGCCAAATTACCATTCTGTTTTTAGGGAAGTAAGTTGAATTTACCAGAGAGGCCTTGGAATCCACTGACAACGGCATGTAATTTCTCAACTTACTAGAGGAAAAAAGTAATTGACTTTATTAATAATGTAAAAATGCTACCTTAATTAATACTTTTTCATATATATTTTCCAATTAGGTGGTATTAGAAAATGAACCACATCATTGGCCGTTTCCTCTACATCACAATTTAATCATATCTGCAATTAATATGCAGTCTGAAACTATTGTTTAAAATGGCTGCCACTAATTTAGATAACAATAAACAATTGCCTTTGTTCTATCAACATTCCCTTCTTATCAAAAATTGAACTCTTCAAACCAAGATATAAATTCACGCAACATTTTTAAAAATTAAACATACTTATTAGTATAGGAGAGAACAAAATTATATCCGGGAAGTAAATACATTACTACTTACTTACCTTGTTGCGTACATAACTATTTGTGCATTGCTTATCACTGGAATTTATCATAAGTAATGCCACGAGTGATTTCCAATTTATCTAGAGAATTTGGAAATCAAGAGTGGCATTTGTTAGGACTATTTAACGAAATAAAATTAAGCTGTTTACTCACAAATCATTATTTAAATATAGTTATTTTAAACTATTTATATATTTAATGTAAATGGCGATGTTTGAAAACAAATGGGAAACGATTGGTACGCTTCATTTGCTTCTTTTGTTCATCACTGCAACCATATCATATTATGTATTGCCAAAGGAACGCAATATTGTAAGAATGTACTCTAATGGAGAAAAAATGAAACACATCAAACTGTATATTAATTAATTTCTGATGTCCTATGATCTAAATATGACAATATTTTTTTCTGGAATGTTATTACCTGTGAAAAAATACATCTAAGAAAGTGCAAACAGTGGTTTCTTTTTTTGGTGGTATAATGAATTCCTACAAATGTTTTTATATTAACTCCCGCATGCCCTATGAGTTGACATTCATGCACTATATATTCAATCTGGTAGCCTTATTTCTTAGAGAGTCAGTCACCGCAAAGCTATGACCTATTCAGAATGTTAAAAAGGAGGTGATTTCTTTATTATGATAAACTTTAGTTGGTAAATTCTAGGCGAAACACGACTGTGGTAGGTTGTAAATAAAAAATCATTGAAATGTGATTGGTCATTGACTACCATTTGGGGCATGAGTTAAATAGTCTTTAGACATGATTATTAGTAGAGTTGTCAATACTTTCAAAATTCATTACGAAACACCGTCGAGGTCACTATGTAAAAGTTAAAAATATAAAAATCTTAGTCGTCCTCAACTATACAGAGCAATCAAACTGAAGGATCCGATTTCAGAAAATGTTATGCAAATATAATGAACATATGTTACCGTAAAACATGTAGTAAGAAAGGCAAACTTTCAATGCTTTTTTTTTATCAAACACATCACAAGCGTTTTTTGTGAGCTCGTTGCATAACAGGACAAACATGAAGCCGATATTTCATCTCCCTCCGAACATTCTGTAGCATGCTGCGGTCAGTATCATCAATGACTGCTGTGATGCGGGCACGGGGGTCATCCAGTGTTTGGTGGTACGTAAACATGATTCTTTACAAAACCCCACGTTAAGAAATCACACGGGGTCAAATCGGGGTAACAAGGTGACCAACGAACGAGAGGTTGATCCCCCAGAGATACACGGCCTATACAATGTTGTCATTTTCCTTTACTCCTCTGCTCCTGACGGCTTGCGGACGAATGCATAAACAATGCGAAGAAACTAAATTTTGAGAGTTTACCTTTCAAAACACTTGCCTCACAATAGGATACGTTCATTAGATTTCACGTAATAAATTACTGAAATCGGGTCCTTCATTTTGACTTGCTCTGTATAATGCTATGAAATATCCAGGAGGCCTTTCGAAACATATTGTACAACTCTACAAGCAGAAGATGAAATATATGTTCCGAAAGGCCTACTGCATATTTCACATTAGTAGAGTTGTATGCAGTTATGTTGAAAAATGCAGCAAAACTATATGTTGCTACGAAAATAATATATTTCGTAATCAAATCACAAATTAAAAATTGTATTAAATTATAGTCGAAGCTTTCATAAATAGTTATCAATTGTGAAAAATACTGGTATAAAAGGTGCACTGTGTAAACAATACCTTTACATTTCAGCAGTGGCCTTCACGGCCTGTTAACGTTGCACTTTTCTGCGATCGGCGGTCAAATGTAGCGTATATCTTCTTATTCTTCTTCTTCACGGTTTACGCTTACTTACTAGCCTGTTCCGGCTCCAAATTGCTGCTCTTTCCATCTTTTCTTTGGTCTTCCCAAACTTCTTCTTCCTCGTGGTGAATAGCTGTATGCTGCTTTTGGTATTCTATTCTCAGTCATTCTTGCCAAGCGTTCTTTCCAATTTGTTCTGTATTTCTCTATTGTTGAGTTTAATTCCTCTATTTTTAGTTGTCTTATTTCTGTGTTATGTTTATTGTCTGTTCTTTGATATCTGATATTGGTCTGAGGAATCTCATTTCAGCAGCTTGTATTCTGGCAGATTCTTGTGTTGTTACTGTCCATGTTTCGGATCCATAAGTAGTAATAGGTACTGTCATTGCCTTGTATAATTTTATTATAGAGTCTTTCCTGGCTTTATTTTTAAGTTCTTTTTAGTGTGCGTATTTCAGTATACTATTTTCTTAAATTTAAATGAATTGACTCCATGGCATGACGGATCTCGAAAGTTTGCTGGTCTTAATTACAGAGAGCCGTTATAGGGGTTTCATGTGGTAGCATATCGGGTCCTCCAACCGTTGTAGCTGTTTTTCAACCTCGAGCTGATATTTATTGTAACTATCCAATTTACTCAATGCAGAATGTGCACTAGTACCATTCTGCCCGATATCCCATGAGAAAATGTATTTTTCCACGACACAAAACAGCGCAAGTCCCGTAGCATCTGCACCAAGTCATAATGCCTTAAAATGCTCGGCTACGACGCGGGACCTTTCTTATTTATGTACGTTGTAATATATTTGGTCTATTGTATCTAGAATTAAGTGGAATCTAGTGATTAAAATGCTCCCCTCTACCGAAATTCGCGGGATCAAATGCAGCCGGAGTCGATGTATTATAAAGACGTTAAAATCCTAAAAATAATGGCTTACGAGTCATAGATTTACGGACATAAAAGAAGCTCAAGCCTGAAATAAGAGTCATTTTAACAAAATTATCCTTTTTTCATGCTTAGATTTGAATTGCGACTTTAATGACATAAGTTGTTAAAGATCATCATTAAAATACTGGATCAAACTTCTAGAGTATTTGGTTATATTCAATAGTATATGTTGCATATTTATTGTTGTTTGCCATGTCGTGTTTTGTATGGTACAATTATTTATTCATATTTATGAAATTGATATCTACCGCTGTGGTAATGTCGTTGCCTCGGGCACAGCGGACCGGGTTCGATCCACGGTAAGACATATTTCTGGTCGAGGTTTCTTTCCTTTCTTTTCTACTTCTTCTTTTCCTCCTCCTCCTTCTTTTCTTCCTCCTCACGTTTAAGCCTATGTTTTCCCTTTACAGAGATTTAGGCACTCTCCCCCTACAGGGAAGAATTTGAATCATACTAATTTAGTTACACTTGTTTTCGTATAGATGTCATTTTGAGTGGTACGTGGTCAGCGTTCCGCCTCATACTGACATCTAGGAAACCAAGGTAGTACTAGGACGGGAAAATTCGGTAAATTTTTCTTAGAGGCCTTTTCATTCAGGCTTAAGGATTTTTTACGAGCCTGAAAATCTTCAGATTCGGGACCCACGGCTTAAAGTCCCTCCCGGAGGACTTGTTCCTTGGATTTTTCAGTCCTAAAAAATCCATCGACCCCGGTCAGGTTTGTACCCGCGAACCTTGGCACCAGAGGCAAGGAGCATAACCACTAGTCCACCGCGGCCGACGTTAGAAAACTTCAAGGCCCAAATAATCCGTGAAACTATATGACCATCACAATAATCTATCTTACCTTTTCCTCGTTCAGTGTTTAATGTATGAGTGAATGGCCTATATTGTATTAAATATTCGTATCAAAACTTATAAAATTCATTGTAAATCACAAATTTTAAAATACAATAGGAAGTAACATTATTTAAGACATTTTGTCTGTAAATTCTTACCTTTTATGGTTGTTTTTGTCGGACATATGTTTCAGGGCTGCTGAACCCCATCGTCAGCGATTACAGACTTGAGAAAATTCAGTCTGTAATCGCTGACGATGGGGTTCAGCAGCCTTGAAACATAAGTTCGATAAAAACAACCATAAGAGGTAAGAATGTACAGATAAAATGTCTTAATACTTGAATACTAAATTGACGAATTATTTTAAACAGAAATCAATTTTAATGAGGACGATTGATATGTGACGTATTTAAATATTTCAAATTAATATTAAATGTTCGTGTTGTCTCCGATGTGGATCCTGGCATTGACCTGATAACTTATCCGGGGAGACTCTCCATGACCTTGTTTGGCCAAGAAAGTGTATGTAACCTAGAGTTTAAAATCCTATAAAGTCAGAGTAGCATTGTGCACGTAAAATTTCCTACAAATGGTGAGGTTAAACTAAGGTAAAAGAACAAAGATGTTTCGAAGTCCGGATTTTCCAAATATAGTACGTGTTCCAAAATCTGCTGTCTGGTTCAAGTCACTCGATCATTATAATTCTATTTCATTAAATAATTTTGTAAGAATTTCACTTTTAAAATACTCAAGTATGAAACCTTCTTCTTCATTCATACAAGTCATATGCCTAGAGGCCTGTTACTGTCTCACTGATGAATTTTGTATCCACCGCTTCCTTGGACGGTCTAGATATATCTTTAACTGTTGGACAATAACGAAGCATGGCTTTGGGAACTCTATCTGAACTAATTCGTCGCAAATGATTCATCCAGTTGTTCTGGAATTTCTGTATGTACTAAATAAATCTATTCTATTCTATTTTATTCGATTCTAATGACTGGTCTTAAGCAATAAATATTTCAATTAGTAATGTTATATTCTGTTATTTTACGAAGTTGAATGGTTGCGTAATAATCTGAAAAACATAAATGTTTTAAAATGTGTTGAAACCAGTATCGGTCGGCAGTTATTTATCCCGGACGATTGAGGTTATTGCGGTAGGTAAAACAGATGATACGTCATTTCTCTAGAAATCCGCAAATTTATTAAAACGGTTTCATTCTTCGCAGTTCTGATCGACCTGAACGAGTACAGCTTGTAAGTTATATTGTTTATCTATTGTTATAACAATCACTGACCTTTGTAGATATTATAATAATTGCACATATATTATAGGAACATAATTATGTTCCCACTTTAGTTCGTAGTTACTAGGCAACAAAACCTATGCATTATATTCTAACAAAACACGCTATCAAAACATAAAATACTGGTTCGACAAAACGTAAAATACAGTTTAATGATGATTTCGTATAACTACATAAATAAACTTTCTTTAAATTTTCTGGAAATACACCGTGTCCACAAATATAGTATCATACTTTAAACTACTACTACGTCGCTTTCAATAATCGTATCTAAATGAAATTGGTGACAATCAAAAGAGAAACTCAAAACGTTTTTGCTATACCTCATAGATATTGAATGTGGCCTCCACGAGTGACGCTGCAGACATCTAAATATCCAACAATAAACCCATATCGACCACAAAAAAAATTAAATTTAGTAGTTTAAAGTATACTATGTTTGTGGATACGGTGTATATGAATAGTAGTCACTTGGACTGTTTTTAAAATGTTGCCTGATGAACCGTGAAAATCACCTTATTCGATCATTTTTACCTTAAATTCACAAATGAAACTTGCACCCAAAATTATAGAATATAACAACGTTTGTTGATTTGTGTTTTTTTTTCTCCAATGCCCACATTACTCTTTCTGTAAACATATCGTTTCCGCAATAAATAAATTTTATTAAATATTCTAAATATGTCAATATATAAAAACCTACTAAAATATTCTGAACATATATTGTAGACAACATGTTACAAAATTAGGTTTAGTAACTCGCTGCTGAGCATCTCGTTACCAAACCCCTGTTTTTGTAACTAGTCGTCTAAATAACTATTAATATCATGGTCTGATTGCTCATAGGTCTATAACTCACCGTTTATAATTATTATTATTATCGCGACAGTATATTTGAAATATAATCTTTTATCTAATACTATCTGACTTTCTTTTTAGCGAATTTTGAAGGAATGTTGCTATTGCTGTTGTACTCATGAATTTTTTTTTATATTTGTGTGTGTGTGTCAATGTTCTTGCAACCGAAATTTTAGTTTTTTTTGGAATTAAACTTGGCATATATCAATCGATTAAGAAAAGTAACGTCGAGTTCTTCGTTAACCAACAAAATAGGACATCAAGTGTGGAGGTTAATCAGAATTTAAAAAATCAAAATCACTTAGAATTTTGTTTCTTCGCGACGAAACTGGGTAATAAAACGAGAAAGATATCCAAAAATTATCGAAATCGGGCCATTAGGAATAATGGTTTATGTGAAGATTGAAATTTAAAAATCTGTCTAGTGGCCGCCATGTTTTTCTTGCAAAAACAAAAAAATAAATAAATAAATAGGCCTATATCCATCCATCCATAGTAATTCTGCCCGAAGGCAGGTCCTTCACTGCAATCATAGCATTTTCATGCTATGCTTGCAGCTTTACTAGGGAATTGTGTAGGTGTGGTAGCTTCCCGTTGCTTTCCACACCGGCGAAGGATGATGATGATAATGATAATGGTAAGGATGATAATGATAATGATAATGGTAAGGATGATAATGATAAGGATGATGGCCATATGATTTCGGGGACCGTTTGGGCCTTAGCGTTTTCCTGACATTTATCTTACAGGTGAGGAAAAACCCCGATAAAAACCTCACCCAGAAAAACCGCCCCGACCGGGGATCGAACCCGGGCCCGCTGCGTGACAAGGCAGCACGCTACCTCGAGACCACAGCGGTGGACATAGGCCTATATATAATTCCTTAAACCAGCAAAATCGGACAATAAATTCAACTTGGTGAGGAATTCGCTTAATTTATACAGTTCCTAAGTGACGTATTTTTATTTTTCGTACGATGTATTATTTAATTAAAACGTGACATGCCAACTGTATGAAGTAATCAACTTACAATTTACGTTCTACCATTTCTCAAACATTTCTTCGTTGCTAACTAATAATTAAGTTAAAATTACCGGGTGAGTTGGCTTTTGCGGTAGCGTGTGAGACCCGCATTCTTGGAGGCCGTCAACTTACCTGGCGGAGTTTTTTTTAATCATCAAGGCATTTATTCTATCACTTTCACGATTTTTAGAAAAAATAAATAAAAATGGCGGTTCCAACACTACTGTATGGATCGGAACACTGGGTCTTAACAAAAAACCAGGAACTAAGAATAGAAACGTCAGAAATGAGGTTTCTGAGGAGTATGGCTACACAATGATGGATCAAAGGCGAAGTGAGGATATACGAAGAGAACTGAATATATTCAAACTATTAGATAGAATTACACAATACAGAGATGAATGGATGGATCACATCAATATAATGGATAACAATAGAATTCCGAAACAGATTCTTCATTACAAACCACTAGGACGAAGAAATGTTGGAAGACCCAGTAAAAGATGGATAGGCCAATTCTAACATGCGATCGGAACAGACCAGTAGATCTAATCCTTGATACTGCTGCTGATGATGATGAAATATATAAATAATAATTCATCAGCAATATGGTTATTGTGCCTTTAATAATATAAATAATGATAATGATGATGATGATGGTGATAATAATAATAATAATAATAATAATAATAATAATAATGAATCATGTCAAAAGCGTATGAAAATATTAAAACATACAAATATAAAATTTAAATTCAATATATGTAGGGCCTACAGTATAATGGTAAAGAGGAACACGCAATAACGTAGTGGTTAACGCAATGCGCTAAAATCCGGAAGGTCGGGGGTTACAGACTCGGTGGGATAAAGATTTTTTAAACTAACCCATACTTTCTGGCAGTACTGTGCCCCTGGGGTCGACTCAGCCTCTAACGGAAATGAGTACCAGGCACCTGTTCAGGGTGTAAAGGCGGTCGCCGTCACAAAGGGCTGACAATCCGGCTGACATCGAGTGCCGATTGTCTATAAAAAGTGGGAGCCTTAACCTCCTACTACTCTAATGCCCTCCAGAAGCTTGTACTTGGATCACTATACCGTAATGGTAAATATCTTATTGGATAATAAGTTCAATACTATTGATTTTGTTTGGTATTGCAAAGTAATTCGTACTATAATTGAATCAGTCATTTCGGAAAGTTATCATCTATAGCTGATCAAATTTTACAGGATACAAAGAAAAACTGATTCAACTTGTTCAGGATAAAGCATTGAATCTGAAATTGCTACTGAATAAAGTGAGGAAGTGGAGTGTAGTTGATCCATTCTCACATGGGAACGATGGAAGTAGGTATTTAAACATGGAATAATGAAAGAAGTGAATTTCAGAAAAATTGGAGATGATCCCTTTTCGAAATGGCTGATTCAAATTATAATAAAAAGAGTAACAACAGGGACGATACGATATTTGGATGTCCACGATCAATGTTATGCAGTGTTAGGCATCAGTTGGAGTAGTGTCGTTGCAGAAAACATCACAAGTGATTGGAGCTAGTGTTGACTGTTCGCAGTTGAATTGGGCAATTTTCTACAACCCTCCCAAAAAAAGTTAACAAAGGTAGTGCAGCAGCGATCGGGATCAAAATACAGGTGACCTATAACAAAAATCCACGGAAATTTGAAGGTTTACATGAGGCCTGTGGCAACGTATCATTATCATATCGAATTGTTGTAGGCTGGAATCATTAGGGATGGAGTCTCTAAGTTAGAACCATCAGCGTACTATCGCAGTTTTCTTCAACTGCATATGTGTATGCAGAGGAAACGTCCGCATTTTTCTTTCGAGATGATTCATTTTGCATGGCACGTTGCGGAAGTAGAGGCTAAATTTGTTGCTTAGTTGGTATTGGGAAATCTTGGAACATCCTCCACATTCTCCTGAATCGAACTTTTGTGACTTTGATCTATTTCCACGGTTAAAATAGCTTTTCAGAGGCATCAAGTTTCCTGATATTCGAATAATGCTCCTGCTAGTGAACTGCTTCATTAATGTTTGTTTTGTACAATGTTTGCCGTTTTTATTTATTTATTTTTTCATACAGATATAGGACTCGTAAGCAGATCCAAGGCGGGGACTTAAAAATCCCTACAAAGCTGGGAATTGATCCCGGGCGAATGACAGGGCTTTATCGACTACACCTCGGCGAAGGACTATCGTTCAGCAGAAATCACCTTATTGACGGCATCATAGGCCTACTACAGTCACACATTTGATAGGAAGTTCATAACTTCGCCGATGATTACATTACATTGATAAAATATACTTTTGCTTTTGGCTTCAATAAAAACTCGACTTACGCTGGTTCGGGTCTTCTGGAATTTTGGCCAATATGGGACCGGTGTCCACCCAGCTTCGTGAGACATTCGGGTAGCTACAATAAGTAGCGACTCCAGGTTAAGACCATATATAACGGCTGAGGGACCCGACATGCTGACCACATCACTCCTACACTGGCTTGATGATCGTATAAGCTTACCTCTGTGTTTAACACATGTGCATGTAAGGCCAGCATCCGGCTGGTAGGCCAAGGGCTCTCTAGGACTGTCGCGCTTGAAGACTTTTTAATAAAAAGTCTGTAGAATCGTTATTGTAACTACTTTATTTACAAAACTCGAATTTATGAAATAAAATAAATTATTAAACGTTAATTAATTACAGTATGTTCCTCGATCATGAATAATCAAACCCAACAATTATCATAAGTAATGCCACGAGTGATTTCCAAATTATCGATAAATTCACGACTCACGAAGTGAGGAGTGAATTTATCTAGAGAATTTGGAAATCAAGAGTGGCATTTGTTAGGACTATTTAACGAATAAAATTAAGCTGTTTACTCACAAATCATTATTTAACTGTAGTTATTTTAAAATACTTATATATTTAATGTAAACGGCGATGTTTGAAAACAAATGAGAAACGATAGGTACGCTTCATCTGCTTATTTTGTTTATCACTGCAACCAGATCATACTATTTATTGCCAAAGGAACGGAATATTGTAAGAATGCTCTCTAGTGGAAAAAAAAATGAAACACATCAAACTGTATATTAATTCATTTCTGATGTCGTATGATGTAAATATGACAATTATATTTTTCTGGAATGTTACCTGGGAAAAAATACATTTAAGAAAGTGCAAACAGTGGTTTCTTTTTTTGGTAGTATAATCAATTGCTACAAATGTTTTTATATTAACTCCCGCAGGCGGCATGTGTTGATATCCATGCACTATATATATAATATGGTAGCCGTATTTCTCACGGACTCTGTCACTGCAAAATAATGGTCAGACCTGTTCAGAATATTAAAAAGGAGGAGCTTTCTTTAATATGGTAATTATAACACTGATAAATATTTCGTGAAACACGACTCTGATTGGTTGTAAAACAGAAATAATTGAAACGTGATTGGCCATTTTAGTCCCATTTGGAGCATGAGTTAAATAGTCTATTTAACTCATGCCTCAAATGGTAGTCAATAGCCAATCACGTTGCAATGTATTTTTTGCGCTATAGTGCGTTTTGTCGTACTTACAACAATGGCAACCACCATTGAAAGTTCAGCTTCCTACATTTCGCAGTTGCCAACCTAAATAACTATACTGTAATATTACATTTACACCCACGTGCGGGAAGTAAAATCACTGCCCTCTATGTATACTACGTACAATGTAGCCTATATACAAAATATATCCAAAAGGCAGTGTTAATATACATTATACGAAACAAATCACTGCATTTTAAATAAACCGAATTTTTGTTTGAAACAATATAAAACAATACATACGTACTTGCGGCCATGTTATCATATCAAGGCCTCCTGTTGTTTGAACTAATGAACATTGCCCACACTGTTAACGTTAGTAAATTGTTTATAACGAACACAAATATTTCCAACAAAGATGTTATTATTTTACTCTTATTTATTATTTTGAAAACACCATCGCGCAAAAAGTAATGTACAACGCACGTTTGTGATGTGTTTTGCAGAATCTGGTAAATTAAAAACCTCGCTGTCGCTCGGTTTTTAAACATTTTTCCTCGATTCTGTAAAAACCACTTCCAACCTCGCATCGTAAAATAGGCCTATTATTGTTTTACAACTAATGACAGTCGTGTTTCACCTCGCTCTTTATCGATTTCTCTTTATCAGCTCCTGCTTTTGTGATTAATCTTCTGAATAGGTCGGGACATTATTTTTCTCCAACAAATACATTGGATATAGCAAATAATGAACAGATTCAGTGATTATACTGAGCTGTTTACTAAAAAATAAATTAATGACCTATAATGTTGATTATAATATATAGTTCAATGCCGTTTATTATTTACCCACTAGGGTGCATTCTTACAATATTGCGATCCTATTTAGCAATGAATAATATCAAGTTGCAGTGAATATACGTAACCTCACATTTCTGATTTGTTTTCAAACACCGCCGTTTACATTAAATAAATACTGGTAAATGTTTTAAAATACCGGTAACTATATTTAAATAATGACTTTTAGTAAACAGCTTAATTTTATTCGTTAAATAGTCCTAACAAATGCCACTCTTGATTTACAAATCCTCTAGATGAATTGAAAATCACTCGTGGCATTACTTACGATAACTTAAAAAGAAACTGTCAACTATTGCATGCCGAAATTTCTCCCAGAGAAGCGTTGTGATGTAACAAAGTTGTGTACAAAAACTATCAGCCATTTTTACAGCAAGACATAGACATCGAAGCCAAAATCCAGAAATTGTAACCCATTGTACAGAGAAGATGGACTCCTGCTTGAATTACAGCGGAGTGGAGCGAGGCGGGACGCGGCGCAAACGGCAGGTAATGAGGGTTGTCCAATATACCTGGTCACGAGTTGTATTGCTTTCCTCTCTAAATGAGAGATTTGGCTGGATTTTAGTGTATTTTCTCTGGGAGAAATTTCAAGTTAGGTTTCCGCATGCAATGGTTGATAGTTCCCTCGTTAGTAAAAAAACTTGAACAAGCTTCAAATTGGCTGCTCCAGGATTTGAATTCGTTCATACTTATTGCGAGTCTCAGACGTTGATGTTTTAATATACATTAATTATACAGATCTGTGAAAAAGTCAGCGAAGCCAGTGACCTCTTGAATTATGTTTACCTTTCACTTTCATTACCTACCTGATCTGTAGAACCTGTGTCGGTCTTGTTGTAGAAATCAAAGAGAAAAGTAATAATTCACATCTCTGGCATTTGACATGAGCTGTAATCAATGCAGTGCAAGGTTGAATACCAAAGTCATATTTAGTAGCGATGTCACACATGAAAGTGAAGACAGCAAGAGAAAAAGAAAGTTTATTTCTTCACATTATATATATACACACACACACAATAGCTGGTATTAATACTCGCCGTGCGCTGCTACGTCTAAATAAATGAAATATTATAGGTTAATTAAAATGCATTGCAGAGACTCTTGATGTCCCAACTCCTTTCAAAAAACGTTAAACTTAAAATATATAAAACTATTATTCTACCAGTTATATTATATGGATGCGAAACATGGACTCTTACTTTAAGGGAGGAAAGGAGATTACGAGTATTTGAGAATAAAGTACTTAGGAAAATTTTTGGACCAAGAAGACAGACAGGTGAATGGAGAAGACTACTTAACAATGAACTGCATGGTCTTTATAGGAAGCCAGATATAATAAGAACAGTTAAGTCTCGTAGACTGCGATGGGTAGGACATGTTGCACGTATGGGGAATGAAAGACTTGCATGGAAGCTTCTTGTAGGAAAGCCAGAGGGAAAACGTCCAGTTGGTAGACCAAGAATTAGGTGGGAGAATAACATTAACTATGATTTGAGGGAAGTAGATCATACAGGGAATGATTCGAAAGCATTAGCTCAGGATAGGGATATATGGAGAGTTTATGTCCGCGCGGCCATGAACCTACGGGTTCGATAGTGCCAGTGAGTAAGTAAGTAATTAAAATGTATCGTATACGCTGAAAAGAAACAAACATGACGGTTGCTAGTCAGTTTTTAATTTCAGATTTCAGGTAAACCTCCACTTCTAATTGTCGGGTTTCGCTCATTTTTGGATAATACCTCCCTCAGTTTATATTAATAGGATGTACTGAGTTTCGTTGTGAAACATCGGAAGTTGTGACCGCTAGAGCGATTTTTAAATTATCACTTCAGGTGAACTCCTAATCTAATAGTTTTAGAGGGTCGAATTGCGAATCTAAACCATCAAGGGACCCACTCAAACATACACAAAAAAATTAATCAAAATAGGTCCAACTTTTAGGAGGAGTTCAGTGACATACACACGTACAGAAGAATTGTATAGGCCTATATAAAGACAAAAATGAGTGTGAATCTGTTTGTCTGTCTGACCTTTATGGATTAAAAAACTACTTGGCCGATTTGAATGGGGGTGTTTACCATCATTTAGAGATTTTTTCTGGGACAATTAACGTAACTTATATATTACCGTACGTATTATAGGGCCAGTGCTAAAAAAAAAAGGGACTTCGGTGCACTGAAAAGGTAGCTTAGGACGCTTAAATGACATACGCTGTTGAACCATAACAAATACACAAAATTAATGTACACTGGTCCACCGCGGTGGTCTCCCTTGTAACGCAGCGGGCCCGGGTTCGATCCCCGGTCGGGACAGAATTTCTGGGTGAGGTGTTTATCGGGGTTTTTCCTCACCTGTAAGACAAATGTCAGAAAAACATTAAGGCCCAAACGGTTCCCGAAATCATATGGCCATCATTCTTATCATTGTCATCATCATCATCATCATCCTTCACCGGTGTGGAAAGCAACGGGAAGCTACCACACCTACAAATCCCTAGTAAAGCTGCAAAGCATAGCATGAAAATGCTATGATTGTAGTGAAAGACCTGCCCTCAGGCAGAATTACTATGGATGGGATGAAATGTACACTGAATTGCTTATCTAAAAAAAAGTCCGTGACAGCATATGTCTATCTTTTACGGATAACTCACAATAAACATTTTTGTTTTTCAGCTCAACGATGCCAGGAAGATCGGCATACTAAATAGAATCCCGGGCAACGATAGGTAATCAGCACAGGGTATCTAAAAATGATTACGATATAAATTTATTATTTTACAATTTACTTATTCGGCTAAACACAAAAACACATTTAATTTGTTTAGGCGTTGCAGTGCATGCTGGATATTAGCTAGTATTTAATAAATTTCAAGTTAATCGATTTAAATTGAATTAATTATAAGAGACAATGGCCCGTTTACTTTCAGGCTGACCGATACTTTTATATGCGAATTTATAACCGTATCCGGGATTCAAGAAAATACTTGTTTGCTTGATTTAGTTTTCCTAATAAGATTTGTACATATAACTTTCACTTCAGGACATGAATCACATGACAAGTTGCTTCACAAGAAAATTTCACAAAAACATGGAACTAAATTTAGCTTAGACATTATTATTAAAACTCAGTATAGTCTAATTCTAAACAGAAAAATAAATGTGTTCAGTGATTTTGCTTTATTTGAGACTGTTAGAGACTGCCAAACCTTAACATCTTTCAGAAACAAACTGACAGAAACACCTCAATAGTAGTAATAATAATAATTTGTTGTCCACCGCTGTGGTCTCGGGGTAGCGTGCTGCCTTGTCACGCAGCGGGCCCGGGTTCGATCCCCGGTCAGGACAGTTTTTCTGGGTGAGGTTTTTATCGGGATTTTTCCTCACCTGTAAGACAAATGTCAGGAAAACTTTAAGGTCCCCGAAATCATATGGCCATCGCAATCATCATCATTCATATTCACCTTAGGTTAAGCTTAGGATTAGGGACTCTCCTGGCGAACCATTATCATCATCACCCATCACATCATCGGGGCAACGTAACCCCGCCTTCCAGGCGCCCCAACCTCAGAAGTGTGTCAAGTACGTCATGCCAGGAGAGAAACCAAGAATGTTGAAAGACAAACCTGGGGCATTTGAAAAAAAAAATGTTTTCTGCTTATTTAATAAAACAGTATTAAGATTTATCAATATATATTTATATTTAATATCTTACATAAGCCAATATTCAAGCGATATGTCGTCATCACAGTTTATTACTTTCTCTGTATTTTATTTTCTCATGTATAGTAGATTCGAACTGTTCTTCTTTTGTATTTAGCCTATATTCTTTTAGCAGTCTTAATTTTAATTGTTTTAACTTTATTTGTATTATTAGATTTTATTTTTATTATTGTTCAGTTCATCGTTTAGTATCTAATATTAATGTTAACATATGTTTGTCGTCCACCGCTGTGGTCTCGAGGTAGCGTGCTGCCTTGTCACGCAGCGGGCCCGGGTTCGATTCCCGGTTGGGACAGGCTCCTGGGAGTTTTTTTTTTTGTTCGGTGTTTTTCCTCACCTGTAAGACAAATGTCAGGAAGCGTTGACAACCAAAGCAAGGGATAGGTATACATATTTAGGTATGGCGAGTTTCGTGAAAGTACGTGTATGGAACGCCAGAGGAATTATAAAACAATGGCAGTTCCAATACTGTCACATGGATAGGAACACTGGGTCTTAACCAGTAGGAAGACTCAGTAAAAGATTTTAACATGAGATCGGAACAGACCTTAAGGTCTAATCCTTGATGACGATGATGATTGTTATTATTATACATTTTTAACTTTTCTTATTAGTTCTATATTGTGTATTATGTCTAATTCAACAATAAAAATTAATATTTTTATAGATACCACATAATTGTTAATTTTTATATAATTTAACGCTGGTAAAGTGGAAAAGAAGTCCTTGCATTGTTCACTCTGTGGAAAAGAAGTCCTTGCATTGTTCACTCTTTCAGGTAAATGAATCTAATTAAGCAGATATTAAAAGCCCTATCCAGACAATGTTAAAATGTAAAACTTTGAGTCCCATTTTCTCAGAAACTATTTGTGGTGTAAATGTGAATGTTTTACACTGTTCAGATACATGTTTAATAAGTTTATTGAACTATTTCTACATATTTTTGGAAATATAATTTTTTTAAACTTAATTATTTTTTTATTTTTTCAAGTTTTCATTTTTTTAATCATTAATAATTGCAAGAGCACCAAAGTGGTTCCATATCAACAGATGTAAATACTATACATGCTCAAAAATTTTCATACATTTGCCTCTTATAGTTTCTGAGAAAACAGATCTGTTATATGAAAATTTTACTGTCAAAAAAAAAACAGTTAAAGTAAAACGTTCATTGTGTCAAATCAGTGAAGCAGCCTTACTTTTAAAAATGCATTAAAATACTCAAAATGTATTGAAAATACTTAAAATGAGCAAATATGAATAATACTTAAATCAATTTATGCAGAATATTTCAAACTATATAAAAGTAATTACAAAAAAACCTAATTTGAGATTTTTTACTAAAATCACCTTTTAATCTCGCCTTAAACACCTTAATGCATTGAAATATTTGTGATAAAGAGCATACGGACAGTATAACTCTAGCTCAGTGGTGCAATAGGCCTCGAAGTCCATAGCCTACTTGTCGGCTGCTGGCCTCACTTCCACATATGTTAATAAGAGAAGTGGACGATGAGTAACTTGTGACAATGTTAGCGTGTCGAGTCCCTTATCCGTTATAGCTTCAATATAACCAACGCTTACATGAATAAGTGAACAAAAGTAGCCACTTCCCAGTCTCTCTAAATACAATAAAAAAATAATTTAATACGCGTTTACATAACAGTGGGTTTTGCCATCAATCGTATTAAAAACCTACTGGTCCAACTCTTACTTGTATTAACATTTAATTTTAGGATGTATTACTTGTTTTATTTTGTCCGTCGCAGTGGCGTAGTCGGTAGAGTCTCTACCTTCCACTCCGGCGACCCGGGTTCGATTCCCGGCGGGTAGGGGATTTTAAATCTCCACCTTGGGTCTGGGTGTGTGTCCTGTCCTTGTGTTTATATGTGTGAATAAAATAAAGTTAACATAAAGGTAAAACAAAAAGGAAA